>VZRH01007627.1:184392-358399 GCA_013397555.1 Urocynchramus pylzowi
GCGGCTGCCGGAGCGGGGGGGGGGGGGGGGGGGGCTGCGGCCACACCGGCCGCCGCCGCTGCTTGGGAGGAAAAAAAGTGTTTTCGGGAAAAAGAAATGCAGAACTGCGGTATCTGCGCCCGGGCAGGCGGTATTCGAGATCGGGAGTGAGAAGTAAAAACTGCCTGGGAGGAAGTTTGCTAAAGCTCTGATATGTTGCGGATGGGGGGTTCCACCAAAGCCTTTAAAAGGCAAAACTTGTATTGCCGTGGGTTTTTTTTTAAACTTCACAATGTTCTTGGCTTCCCTCCCCGTCCCCAGTGCCATTCCTTAACTTAAGCATCTGACAGCTAAAACTCTTTACAACTGGCTGAAAATACTGCCCAGCCCGCTGTGATCCCGGGGTTCTGCTGCTTCCTGCAGCAGCTGACCTGCCTGAAGCACTGCAGAGGGATTGCCCATCCTTCTGACACACGGACCGAGACACTCCAGATCCAGAGGCACAGCTTGCTTTGGAAAGTGCCAGCCTGTTGTGTTAGGATTTCCCACCTAAAGCATAGAAAACTGGAGGTGCCAAAAACATCCCGAACCTTGCTGGAGGCAGCTGGTAGGAGAGGTCGGGCAGGATTCCAGAGCAACAGCATCATAGTTTTGCACTCTTGCATCAAAAGCTGAACAAACCCAACAAGCTACTTCTGCCAGGCAGACATAGGTATTGAGAGGGAAGAGCAGAGGGGAGATGTGCCACGCTTTGTGCCACTGTGTGCCAGGGCTTCAGCCCGAGCAGGCACAGCTCTTCTGGTGCCACAGGCTGCTGGTCTGGACTAAAGCTTTTGGCAATGGCTTTGGGGTAAGTGCTGCTCCCAGGGGGGCAAAGGCAATTTCTGGCCAGGAAGGGAGGGTTGGGGCCACGGCAGAGTGCTCACAAACCCACCTCAGGGTGCTCTTGTCCAGGGGCAGGCCTGGACTGAGTGATTCCATGTAACCATTGGGTGGGATCGTGCAGACCCTGAAGGACTCCTGGCAGAAAGACCCCAGTACCTGGTGCCAGGAGAGGGACAGAGGAGAAACTGAGAAACTCCCTCCACCACACTGGCAAATATGAAACCTTCCTGCTTCACTTCTGGCTCTTAGCAGGAACTGTTCTTTGACTACAGCCTCGCTGGAAGGACCGACAACCTTGTAACATGCCTGAAGCATGCAAATTTTCCTGCCAATGCCCTTGAGCACCAAGGTGTTTTCAGTACATGAGAACAAAGAGCTCTGTAACTGTTTCCCATTTGCTGTATGTTGTGTCTTTCTTTGACTTGGGTCTTTGCCTATCTGGGAGCTGCAAGGGAATGTCTCGAGGGTGCACTCAGGGCTCTTGTGCCTGTAGGAGGGAGATAATATGTCACACATGAAGCAGAAACCACAGCTGCAGCCAGAGAAGGAAAAGGTGTGCTGGGAGGTGTCCCAGCTGGGACACCCTCACCTTCTGCACCTCTTCATTCTATGTTTGTCCCTGCTGTGGCTCCCAGGCAGCAGCTCAACTCAGGTCCTCTGAGAGATTCAGGAAACTTGCAGCAGGGCTCTTCTGAGGAGGCAGCTCCTCACTTCTCTGCTTTCTGCTTTGAACTGCATCTCTCTTTTCTAACCCACCCTTGCTCAGCATGCCCACCTCTTGCCCATGGACTGGCTGCCCCCACCTGATCTCAGCCTGCTTTGTGCAAACAGAAAAGGGGTAAGGTCTTCACTGGCATTTCACTGCTCATGTGGCATCTGCCCAGACCTGCAATACAGGACCTGAGGCAGGAGCAGGCCATACACAGAGCCTGGTTTGCCAGATCCCAGCGCTTGGTTGGTTTTAAAAATCAGCTTAAGAAAACCTTTAACACTCCTCATTTAAGAAACTAGGAAACAGTCTAAGGTGTTCACCTCTAGCATTCTAACTCTAAATTCCCATGACTCCTGGAAGAGTTGTCCACCCTGAGGAGCCTTGTGGGTCTCTTCCAGCTCAGCATGTTCTGTGATTCTGTGTGAGCCTGGCATGCTGGGGGGAGCTTGGGGAGGCAGGGGGGAACTGGGCTCACCAGAGCATCAGCTGAGAGCCAGAGTGGTGGAAAAACAGGGAGAGTGTGCCAGCAGAGGCACCACAATAATCCTGCCAGGGAATGAGGTTTCATTAAACCAGTGCATGGATATGGAGTCTGAGACTGTGAGGAGGGTTGGGAAGCAAGGTTGTAGCTCTTGTAATTGCAGCCAAACTTTAAAACATAATTAAGGTGCAATTTCAGGTCTTTATAAACCTCCTTCCCTAATTAAAACAGAATTGAAGTAATTATTGTGGGAGGAAGGAGGCTCTGCCCCTCCCCAGTCTACAGTTCCAGCAGTGTTGTGAAGATTATCTCTATAAAGTTGCTCTTTAGAAACACGTACATCCACACATACTCACTGATGAATGATACATGGAATAAATATTTCACAAAATAAGGCTGAAAGCCATATTCTTAATAACCACACCACATCAATTAGCTCCTATAAAGAAGAGGAGGAGACATGCTGTGGGCAGTCTAGTTCAGCTCCAGCCCTAGCTGGGAAAAACATCTGTCAGCAGCAGCAAATTGGCACTATGCTGCCAACTGCACTGATTCTTTAGCTTCAAGTAGGGAATTCAGCCTTTGGGATATAGAAATGTTGCAGAGATTGTGTGGGGGATGGAAATCTGTACAGCCCACTTGCCTGAGGTGAAGGGCAAGGAGATGCTTGTCTGGGACTAGAAGATTATTGGGCAGGATGAATTTATGTGTGACTGTGGTCCATGAATTTTCAGTATGTCCCCTGAGAAGGAAAAGATTCCTGTCCCTGCTCTAACCTATGCCTGAGTCAAAGAATGGCTTGGGTTGGAAGGGACCTTAAAAGTCATCTTATTCCAACCCCGATGCCACGGGGAGGGGCACCTTACACCTGATCAGGTTGCTCAAAGTCCCATCCAACCTGGCCTTGAACACTTGGCAGCCACAATATCTCCAGGCAATCTGTTCCAGTGCCTCACCACCATCACAGAAAATAATTTCTTCCCAGCATCTAACTTAAATTTCTCCTTTTTTACTTTAAAACCATTCCCCCTTGTCTTATCACCATCTGCCTGTGTAAAAAGGCACCCCTCCCTCTCTGCTATAAACCCCCTTTACTGGAAGACTGAGTCACAGGAGTTCTTTAAGGAAACATCTCCTGGAAACACGCTCCAAATGCTCCAATCATTACCTGCAGTGAAGTGAACAAGAAAATTTTATGGCCCTGGCTGGCTGCATCTGAAGCTAAGCCTATTAGCAGCGTGCCTGCAGCATGGGCCATGTGTGCTGCCCTGCCCAACACCGAGGATCAACGGGAAGTCATCTCAGTCTAATGTCAGGATGACAAGGAAATTACCTCTGTCTACTCTTAGAGACTCCTTTAGAAATTCCCCAGGCATATGAGTTACTTTCATATGAAATCTGAGATGGTCTGTAAAAAGTACTATTGTTGTAGAGGGGACATAAGTTCTAATAGTTTTACCCAGCCTTCCTGAGAAAAATTTGGGGTGAAAGATGGAAAACAAATTGTTTCACCTTCAGTGCTCCCTCACACCTGCAGCAGCTATTTTATTTTCTTAGGTTATGAACTGAGGGACCTATCTGAGGGAAACAAAGGACAAAATAATGAGGGGATGTAAACTGGCATGGTTTCATTTTGGGTCAACACAAATGCAGTGAAACATGTCTGGCCCAGATTGCCCTGGAGGTCTGTAATGCAGAACAGCAGTGACAATATTTCTCCCATAGTAACAGGTGCTGTTTCCTTCCCCCCATCACATGCATAGGGAGATGAATAATGTAATAGCTGTCAGGAGCATCTGTTCATTACTTATGCTAGTCAATCCTACATTGTGCTTTAGGGTGTAAAGTGATCTCTGCAGAAAATCCATCCCTATGGACATCACTGTCTTGGAATAAGAGGTACTATGGTTGATTTATTTTTTTAATCCAATGAAGTTTAAGTATTAGCTACCCCTTTCTTAGGGAGGGATAGCAAACCAACTATCTAACAGAAATAACTGATGGATGGCAAAAGGAAGATGGATTTATATAGTTTTAAAAACATAATTTAAATATTTGGTGTGCCTTGCAGTGTCAAATTCAGATAGTGCAAAGACATGCATGAAATTTAAGCTGTGTTAATAGGGACATTTAGGTGCCTCTACAGAGCAATTCAGAAGGTGCAGGCAGGACAGTAAACATGGATGTTCTGAAAACCAGTGCAAACCACCAGGACTTAGCAGAACTTGTTTTCAGATTATGGTCTTGCTTCAGTTCATGGAGAAATCAGGACTTACACTGCAGCTTCAGGAGCCCAGTAGATGCTGATTTCATTGCTTGTTCTGTCACTTGCTTTCTGGGTGACTTTATGGGAAAAATTACCATGTCATGCCTCAATTTTCCTATGTGAAATAAAAGGATATCAACATTTCACATTCACTTTCAAGTGGTCTGAAACAGAGTTTAGATATCCTACACTGAACAACAAGAAGAGCTGTCATTGTTAGCTGTGTCTTGAAATGAGTGTGACAAAATATGTCTCTGGTGCTATTGGCCTTTGGAACAGGTATTAAAAAGCACCTTGATCAATTCATCTTGCCTGCAAATGCTACTTGCAAAACCAGGTAAATCTGAACAACTGGAGGGAAACAGATTGGCAGAGTGAAGCAGTCCTTGCTCAACCAGCACATTTCAGTACATTATTCTTGGCTCTGACTCCAGCTATTTTCAACAGCACTAAACATTCATTAGATTAAATCAAATGAACCACATTCTTTTAAAAATAGCCAGAGCCTTGTTGTGCCAGTTGGAAAAAACAACAAGTTTATTGGGTACTAAAACAGATAAAATAAATTAAAAATAAATAAATAAATAGAGTCATTTTCCCTCCTGGTGCAAGAGAGCACAACTCCAAGGAGAGGTTTTTGGCTCCTCAGTTCAGCACAGTGGTAGGCAAAAAAAGGAACATTCTCAACTAGCTAAACCAAACAAATTAAGAAGAAATATAGACAGTCCAGCACAACCTCCACGCTAAACTGCAATGTAGGCATACGTTCAGCAAATGTTAGGATATATCATCCTTATCCCTCTGCTGTGGATGTCAGCACGGGGAGGATTTATGGCAGCTGAGAAGAGTTGCCATGACCTAACAGCATCCTGGCACACCAACTCTACTGTAAAGCCAAAGGCCACAGGCAGACCTGTCTGCTCTGCTGTGATGGACCTCACACTGCTCACCCACCTCTCCCAAACATCACAAGCCCCCCATTGACACCAGCCTTTCTTTCCTTATTTACAGCCCATCTTTTCTCTTTCTCCACATTCTATGAAGATGGAAGATCGACAGAAGAAGTTGTTTGGAGACTTACCCCCGAAAGTGTCTTATAAAGATCATCAAGTAAAGGTGGATAACTGTAGAGCAGACCACAGAATAAAATACACATATTTGCTTTCATGTGATTCAGTCTGTTTCAAGGGAAATTAGATTTGCTCCCCAAATATTCAGGTGGGTTCAGCCCAGGATAGTTTCACCTGCTTTTGGAGCAGAACATGCCTGCACAACACATAAGCCCCTTCAACCTCCAGCCTGACTTTGCCTCTCAGAGATCTCAGAACAGATTCCTACACTGTCCAGTTCCTCTGGTTTCCTGGCATAGGACCAGTTCTCCTATATATACAGCTCCTTCCTAAGCAATAACCATTTGCTGACAGTGAGTTGCTTAAGAAAACAGTTACAAGCTGGTGTAAAGTACAGCCCTGTTACCATCCTCCCAGCCCTCACTGTAGGCTCACCTGCCCCTGGACTGGCTCTAGCGCTTCAGCAAGGTCTTGTGTGAGCAGAGGGGACTTCTCTGACCTGCCAGCAGTTCCACCAGATGAGTTATGCTCAGATGAGGCTGCAGCAAAGAGCCTCACCTCACAAACCAGTCTGACCTGGGAGGCCCCGTGAGCAAAACCACACACCACATTGTGTTGGTACAGTATTGATTGGCTGCTGGGGAGCTGTGCTGGATGCTGGGCACATCCTGAACGAGCTACTGGTCAGAATAAAAAACCCAACCCTTCAGCAGAAAAGAGTGAAATAAAAATTTAAAGCAGGTTTGTGTTCGTTTCCTGAAGCACTTATCTCCATTAGGACAGGCATATCTTTGGGAGTTACAGCAATGCCCAATGACAGAAGACAAGAGGCATTAAAGCACTGCCTTTTGGACATGTTTTGGCTCCTGTCTCACTGTGCTGGGCCTCGGTGGGGAAATCAGGAGCCTATCTCAGCCCATCACAGTCTGCTTCCCAAGACAAACAGGAGCCTCACCCACTGGTGCGTGACAAAGGTGAGTTGTTCTAGCAACTACAAACTAACAGTGTAACAAAAATATTCCCAGCCTGCTTGTCCCAACTTGCCTGAGGTTGTTCTAATTGGATGGTAGAAGCCACAGCTGATTTTCCTGTAAATGCTATTTCTCTTTCTTTAGAGTAAGTTGTTACCTGTTTTGGTTTGTTTGTTTGTTTAATGGAAGAGTATTCAGACTATTTTCCTGGGATGTTCTGCAGAAAACTGCAAGCTCTGTTCATCACCTTTCCCCCACCCAGTACCCAACACAAACAGGGTCTAAGGCAAGCTAAAAGAAAAAATTAAAAACTGGCACACACTATATGCTGCTTGGAGGGGAAAATTTTCTCTGTTTGGCCAGTCTGGAGGAATTGCACTCATATTAAAATAAATTCAATGTCAGTATTGTAAAAGCTTATATTTATTTGGGCCAAATTACTGCATTAACTGTATTTTCCACTTCCCTTTTATTCTAAGGTAAAAAGACTGCAGAGGAGTTCTTACCAGGCAATGTTTAAGATGGCAAAGCTTTCTGATTTACAACACCAGATCTAAGACAAGCATAAAAGAATCTGTAAAGCTGCTATTGAAACTTATGGTGGGTATAAATAACAAGGGCACACATAACAAGCAGCCTGCTGTGCAGAGAATTGAAAAAAAAAGTAGTTTTAAAGCTATTTTTATCAGCTGGTGGAATGACTGGCTAGAAAACAACCCTTCTTTTTTCACTGTGGAGCACCTCTGCCTGCTTTCATTCTTTGGTGTCCATGTACCAGCAGCTAGGGTATTTTGAGGATGTTAGCTCTCTGACAGACAGGATTGCTGCTGATGTTTAGTACTGAAATGCTGCTCCTGGGAATGCCAGTCTAGCCCTGAAAACTCTGGAAATCCCCCTTCTGCTCAGTACCATCAGACATTGCTAAAAACTGGATTTCTACACACTGGAATTTCCAGTCACCACAAGACACAAAACCCTCTAGGTCTTACTGCAAGAGGGACAAGTACATGATGTCATGGAGTACTTTTTAATTCCTGTGTTCAGGCAATCTCTTGGTATGTAACAGTTCCACATTACATGATAGTTCCATGAGCACTTTGAGTTGTCAAGAGCCAATAGTCCTGCCAAATCCCTTTGGTGCCTTTTCTGTCTCTCCCAGGTGCCTGCTCCTTCCTGCTGCTTCCCCTGTGCCAACAGAAATATTTGTGCAGCCTCACAGTGAATCTGATCCACAAGTGGATCCAGGTTAAAATTAACCTAGTGGGGAAAAAAAAAGGTTTGTTTTAGCCCAGATGGGTTCCTTGCTCTGCCTTCATTCTCCTGTCAGCGTTGCTCAGATTTCACTGCAAAAGCCTCAAGCTGTGTGGCTGCTGCATCACCTGTACTGCTGTGCTGTCCCCTGGTCTGGGTGATCCCACTGCTGTGCTCGATCCTGGCTGCTCAGGTAGGCACAGGACACCTTCCTGATGCTCAGGGAGGTTCAGCCTCCTGCTGTGAGACAAAATGGGTACTTCCAGCTGGCTGACAATCTTCTGCTCAGCTGGGAGAAGCACCAGCCCCTACTGCTGCTGAGCTCAGGCCTGTCTCTGTTGTGCCTGCATGTCCCATTTTATGATGGCAATCAGAAGCTGATGGGAGAGGAATGAGCATTTTTGCATTTTTATGTGCAGAAAGGCACATCTTTGGAATAATGAAAGGCTGCAACAGATTGAACATTGCAGAAGGTGTTGAGCTGCCAGGTGAAGGCTGTGTCCCAGCAGATGTCCTGTGGAGCAGCACTGTGTGTGCGCAGCACAACCACAGCAGATCTGTCTGGACAGATGTGCAATGGCCACGAGGGTTATGGGGTGTAAAGCCTGAACTACCTTCACCAGCCATCCATGCACAGAACTTTTTTCAATAAGGCTTTTCACAGGTCAGATTGGCACCAAGAATACCCTGCATGAAACCTATTTTGACTTTTCTAGCCAGTGAAAGGAAGAATGTTCTTATTTCACTGAGTAGGAGTCCTGCAGAGTTAATAAGTTCTTTGGTTCTTTTCTGAAGAATGCTATTTGGTTCTTAATGAAGAATGCTATTTGGTTCTGTTCTCTGGTAGCTAAATGCAATTCCCACAGATTTCCAAAGAAACTGGGTGTATGTTCCTTGGCAAAATGCAGCTATTAACTTAAAATCCTGAAGATACATGAAATCTACAAAGAAAATAAAGAGCTGGGTACAGTCTCAAAGAAGTAAAACTGAACTGTACAAAGATCTAAAAATACCTTTTAGAAGTGTATCTGGAGTTGAAATATTTTGGTGTTCCTCTCTAGTCTAGGAAATAGAACAATGCCCTTGAAATATGATCACTGGGTACTACTGTTGAACTTGTAATCTTTTTGCAAAAGCAAAGGGCAATAAAAAAACCTGTCATTTGGCATCAGGCAGTATAATGTTATCAGTGAGAAAAATGGAACTTCAGGTTCACTTCATGAAAACGGGAGTCACCGACACTCATGAGCTGCAAATTGTCTTGCTAGGGAGAGCTCAGGGCTGCTTTATCTGTGAAGTGTTGGATAGCGTATGACTACTGTTTTTCTTGGAAGGCACACATTTAGTGAGGCTGGAGGCCATCCCAATCTTTCCTGCAATATGCAAACAATTATCTCTATGCTGTGTAAAATTTAATTTGTATTTTGCAAACTCTGTGAAGAAAAAAACCAAACTTATTCGACTGCATTACAATTCTGCAGAATCAATGAATGTTCAATGCATATGAAGAATATATGATACAAATGTAAAGTAGCACCTTCTAATAAATGCTTAGGACATCCAAGGACAAGAATGTTTTAACATCTGTGTTCCTGTTCTAGATTGTGAGAGATTTATTTAAACAGATTTAAGGAAAATGCAGTCAAATATGGACTCTGCCTTCAAGAAAAGTACTGGAGTTAAAGACAGCATTTTTATAAAGAAATAAAATTCTTTATGCGACCAGCTAATATGAATGGAAAAAGATACACTGGCATTTATATAAATGACCTCCTGTTCTAGACTTTTAGACCATCATAGTTGTAATAACATTAACTCCACTTTCTAAAGTTTGGGATTAATCTGAACTAAGCAAATTTGACATTGTTTCAGGCTCTTTTGCAAAATGTGTAACCTGGGAATAAGTGCTCTGACAAAATGCTTGCATAAATGACAGGAAAATCAGGCTTCTTGTGTCAGGATCAATGTATCAAATCTGTGCAGTGTGCTGAAGCAGATACACAGAAACATAATTTCTGTTACTGGAAATACATTATTTAATACATATGTGCTTTGCATCATGGTTTGCCTATTTCCGGCTCAGACCAGTCAGGGAAATGGGATTTTTAGCAGAACTAGTTCACTTCAAAACATGCTCATAAAATAGTTGTTTAAGTTTAGCAACAGAAGGATCAGCCCAGCAGTATACAGGCCTTGCAGGGTACAAATACCACATTTAGGACTAGTCCCTTTAACTGTCTGGAAGCTGAAAGAGTGGGGAGGCAACATTCTGGGGAAGCCAAAATCATCAGTCTTTAGTATTTGTCTTACTGCAATTTTTGCAAGGACCAGTAGTTATAGGTTCAGTCTTTGTGATGGTGCTGTTGAAAAGTACATCCACAGTTTGACATTAAGTTAGTAGGGATGTCAGGCCTGAACCCAGAACCTGCAGTTTACTTTTCTCTCGTGCTTAAACTTTTAAAATTTCAGGGAAAAGGATCAGGCAGTAAGTTACACAATATTGAGCAGAGCAGAAAACCCTGAGGAACACGACAACGAGTGGTGGTGCACTGAAGCTGGTTACACAGCAAAAAGCCCAGGCAAACAACTCCCATCCCACTCTTCACCCCGCAGTCCTAGATGGATTATGGTTCAATGTCCATCTGTGAAAAGGCTAAATTTAGTCTGTGCTCAGAGGAAACACAAGACACAAGTCATGCACATGCTCCTGCTGATCTTTGAGGATGACCTTCCTGTCAGCTCCATGGGCCAAGTGCTGCAGAGCCACCCCGCCTCCTCACCACACTGCTGTATTTTAAGACCCACAACTAAATACAGAGGAAATAGACTTTACCCAAGGAGCTATTTTTATACCCTTCCTCTGGGTGCTCATTTTTCCCTGGTGGGGCAGAGGTGTGGGCCTGCTCTGGCTGCTGGCTTTGGGTCAGAGCTGCTGTAAAACCTGGAGGTACAAACTGAACTGCCTGCCTGCTCTGGTGTCTGCACTGCACTGAGGCACCGCAGCGCCCACGAGGAGAAGAAACAGAAGGCACCCATACGGTTCCTTTGCAGTTAACAAAAAGAATATTCAGACCATTTTCAGCAGGTGCCTCCCCTGGCTAACTGTGCAGAGCACTTTGGATAATCCCTGACCTGATCTCTTGACCCTGAGTACCACAGCAGGAGAGCTGAGTCCTTTCTCAGTACAACAACCACTGCTCAGCCTCTGTGAGCACCATTTGTGGTGCTTCAAAGGCACTCTCTGCTCTGGTCCTGCTAACACAAGGGAAGGCTGAGCTCTGCCATTCTATGAGCAGACACGTGCTGGGATCACTGAAGAGGTGGGGACTGGTTTAGAGTCAGGAAGATGCCTCTGGTCTTCCCCAGGCCAAATGGGATGCTGCATAGCCCACATTACTCTAGAAAACTATCTCAATTAATTACAAGTCTAATATTTACTCAGCAGAACAGTCTTTGGTCTTTGTGGTTTCCCAACAGCTGGGACATCAATATGTGAGCAATAAAAATTAAAGTTTCCTTTTCCAGCATGTGTTTGAAGACAAGCTGGGAAAAAAAGGATTGATGCAGTCTTGTTTGTCAGCATGTATGCTCAGCTAAAGTCCTCTCAGACCATGCCCTCTCAGATGGCTTGTGGGGCCAGGAAGGGCCTGTGGCCACCCACTCACTCATCACCTGAGCAGCCAGGGGCCAGCTGGGACCTCCCTTCATGAGCTGCAGCTGAGGAGGGAAGTTCTCCCTCCTCTGCAGGATAGCAAAAGGGATCTATCTTGGTTGGCTTAATCTGGGCTCTGAAAAGCATGGGCTGGCCCCAGGAAAGGAGACTGGGAAGGGCAGGCAGGGGAACCAGGAGGGCATGGAGAATTTATGACCCTGGGCTTCCTCAGGGGCTGTGCAAGGAACTGCAGTCCTGAGCCTGACACAGAGAGAGATAACACTACTGAGTTTTTCTCCAGTTTCCCTGCCAGACCAAGTGCTAAACCCTTTGGCACACTTGGTGAGTCTCAGTGGTCCACAGCATTTTAAATTCCTTCCATTTCTCTTTTTTTTCCAGTGATAAAAGCAGCATAGACACTGTACTGTGAAATTCGGGGTTAATCAGACAGCGACTATGTGGATAAATTTTACCCACCCTCTGTCAGAAGGAGAAGCAAAGGCAAAGTAAACAAGAAAATTTGCAGGCCTTCTCTCTTTTAAACAAAGAATCCTGTGTTTAAAATATAAAAATCCACTGTACAAAAGCAAAGCAACTTCCCCCAAAATAGCCTTTCCTGTTTTATCAAAGCATTCATCCAAATTGTCCTTCTCCATAAAAATAAAGTTCCAGGTAGAGTACTGGAGGCCTTTTGTTTTGACTAGATAACTGAAGCTGAAAGAAGCTGAAGCAATAAATATAAGTGACTTTACTGGTACCTGGTATGTCCCCATGACTGAATGTAAGTGTTACTATCTAGTGATGCCATACTGAAAATAAAAAAGAATGAAACAGAAATACCACCTCAGTGAAATAGGGCTATTCACAAACCTTGGAACAGCCTGCACACTATCTGCACCTCGAAAGCATGGCTCCCACAGCCTGTATATACGAGCTGTGTTTGTGACTTGGAGGAGAGGACACCAATTTCCCAAGGATTTGTCAGATTAGTTCTGTTTTATTGATGTACCCAACAGGTAAAACCCCTGGTAGAGCCACAGGCATAGTGATATGAATGCCCACACACAGATATGGTTCATCCCCTCAGCCTTGACTTGGCTTGTCCCTTAGACACAATGAAAATCAGATCTCATCACCCATATTTGATGATATTTGGTATTTGGCTACATATTTGTTAAATTTTTTTTTATTATTTTCAAGATAACTGTGCCCAGGAGAAGGTATAAGCATGGATAACTCCAAGGATGGACACTTCAAAGGTGCCTGAGTTCTTCTGCAGGGCAATTGTGAAGCAGGAGAAAGCACAGAAGTGTGGGATCAAAGTATAGCAGTAGGGAGGGGAGGCAGGCATCAGCAGCTCTCCAGCACTGTGGCAGACACGGCCCACTGAGGTAGAAAAGGAGCAAGATGATGGAGAGAACTGTGAAGGGCCATCAAAGTGAAGGCAGACAGACTTTGATGAGAGGAGGGAAAGCCAGTAGAGAAAAAACAAGGGAAAGGGTGACGTGACTGAAATAGCAAAGTGGTTTTGGATTCTTTCATCTTTATTTTCCTGCTCCTTTCACAGCTGCATGGAGCCCCACTTGGATACTGAGGCAGAGCAGCAGCCCTGAGCTGGGCTGTGGCAGACCTTGGTGCCAGCCCAGAGAACTGCCATGTCCCACCACACTCATGACCAACTTGTTACTGTGTCTCTATTATAACTGAAAAGGAGTGAAAATGAACATTTCCTGATGTGATTTTTCTATGTAAGCCATGTCTTGAACTTGTAACAAGGATGCCACGAGGCACTTAATGCCAGCAGAAGGGGTCCATGTGACCTCTCTTGAAAGACAGCCTATACTATAAAATTTTGACTCTGAACACCTTTGTTGGATCAGTATCAGAAGTGAGGGTTTGTTTTTTTTTTTTATTTTATTTAAATATTGCATATTTATATTGACAATGGGAGCCTGAACATTGTTTGTTTAATAAGAACCCCATGACCAGCTTGTGTACCAGTTAAATCAACTGTGTTACCTAATGAAATGTTTCCTTTAGTTCAGAGCCTTACAAACATTTTAATCGAGTGCTCTTCATTAAGACTCTCCAAACCAAAAACAACTTCTCAGCCTCCACAAGGACAAATGAAGGTTTAATGCAGCGCACTAAAACTTCTGAATCGTCCTCACACAGCTCCCCTGGGACATCAGGAGTCATTACCATGGAATATGTTTGCAACAGAGATTGTTTAAAACACAACCAAGAAAGTGCTTGAGCCAATGCAGATCACAATTTAAAGCTCAACAGGAACAGGGATATAACAAAAGCAGCCTCGACTCTTTTCCCGCACCAAACCCCAGGATGTTCTTAAAAAACAGAGATGTGGGAAGAAACAATTATGCTTTTCCCTACACAGATGATTCTTCTGAGATCAGGAACTGGAGGAAAGAGTCTTTCAAACTCAGCAAGAGCTGGATTAGCGTCACCAGCTTTGCACACCAATGCATTAAATGACCTGCTCTTTCCCACATGGAGAAATTACCAAAATGCAGGTCTCAGAGTGACTCTTTTTCATTGATACCACTCTTCTCACCAGCCTGGTTAAATCCTTATTCTGCTTCCTGCTGTCCCAGCCCAGCCTGCCATGGCACCCACCAGCCCCAGGCTGTCTCAGGCTGTGGGTGACCCCCAGACACGTGAGCTGTGACTGGAGCAGCACCAAAACTCTCATCCCTCCTGCCCAAAGCCTGGTGCTGTGCCAGAGACAGCTGGACAAAGGGACCCATCTGGGAAGCACAGGCAAGATGGTCACCCTGCTAACATACACCTTGCAAGATCTGTGCTTCCTCTTCCTCTGGAAAAAATCCAACTGTTTCTCAGTTTGGTCTGGTACAAGGACCCACCACTGCCACCAAAGCCCTGCTGTTAAGTGGACTTCAGCCTGCACAACAAGATGTTTGCACAGTGTCTTAAAAAAATATATTCCTCATCTCCTCCATAGATATGAACCAGACACAAGCATCCTGTGGGCAGGATCTGCTTTGGGGCCCTGAACAGGACCTTCTTCTCATGTATCTCATCAATCCAAAACAAATGCCATGAAACCCTATCTCTTTTTTAATGTCCTCTTTTTCTTTTTGTGATGGAGGTTGCTTAAAATTACTGCAAGAACTAACCTCTGTTACTCTTTGAGTTACCCCATGTGCTTGATGTTACAAGAAGTCATCAGACAATGACTTTTAAGACCAAGATTTCATCTAATTCTTTCATGGGCCAAATTCAAATTTGAAATCACTCATTCAAAGTTAACAGGTTGCCACCAGGAATATGCTTGGATCAATGGGCTTAATGAAGGTAATTAAATTGCTTTTTATCCAAGAGGATTTCTCTCTCAATTTGAAATTTATAGCTTAATACCTTAGAGCTCAGTTGTAGGATAAAAGAGAGAGAAATAAAAGTCACAGCTTTCCTGTATATAGTCCTGTGGGATAGTTCAAACAGAGCTTCGTTTCCAGTACCAAAGATCTTTTTTTTTCCTTCCTAGGAATACTAGTCATAAAAAAATCCCATCCTGCAAATTCTGGAGCCCAGTAACAGGGACTGCAGACAAATTCCTTTTACTCAATCATCTGTATATCACTTGCAAAGGGTTTATCCCAGAAACCTGTTTGCCTTTTTACAGAGGGTAGTTGCAAACACTGTCAGATCATGACAAAGGAAGGACAGGCAGGAGGATACTTGTGCTCTGAGCTGTAGTCAGGTCATGAAAAAATCAAACGTGTATCCTCCACAGGAACACAGGCAGGAGCCAGACGGAAGGCTGGGAGACCAGTCCTTAAAGTCTCTGCTCTCTTAATGATCAACAAGAGAGATCTGTACAGATATTTCATTACAAAAGGTAGGAAGTGTTCTCTCCTGGGTGTGTTCTGTTATATTCACACCATGTCTTTCCTTTAGCAATATTCTATGTAATTCACCACCGATTTTCAAAGGAATAGTGTAAAAGAGTGAGAGCCAGACAGAGCACGTGTTCAGTTGTGAAGTTTGGTTTTGCATTCATAGTGGCTTTCAGTTAGACTGTTCAGAAAGGCTTGATGAGGACTTGCACTCATGTTTTACAAAATGTTCTGGAGATCCCACCAAATTGTTCAAGCCTTCATCTATTCAGATGTTGGCTGACATATTGCTTGCTTTAATCTTTCATTTTAAGGACAATAGGTCCTTAAATTCTTGTAATAGGACCAAACAGAGTAATTTGCTCTTTCTGTCTATGAAGATGTAACTATGTTTTGATACTTGGCAAAACTCTGTATATTTCTAAAATAGATGGTAAATACTATTATTAGAAATGTTAACTTTTGAGTACAGGTACTTTCTGTTCTTGAAATTACTTGTGCTTGTAAAAGCAAAGAATTATGTGCCTTGGTAATTGCAAGCAAAATTCAGCTATTAACCTGCTTTTCTGCAACTGTGTATGTTTACATACTTGAAGCAGACCTGGAGCATCATTAATGATGATATAAGATGTGCTAGACTTTGTTCTGGGTTGTAGAGAAAGGCAAGAAATTGTGGAAGCCTGGACCAAGGGATTCTGCATGCAACCAGTGCCTAAAGCTACTGGAAGCAGAGAAGGGCACAACTCTGAAAAGTCAGAAACCATTTGTCAAGCTAATCTTTCCAGCACCTCATGAGACCAGCAGGCTCTTTCAGCAGCTACTGCATTTTCCCCTTTAAACTTATTCCTCTTTCTTTATTCCCAGCATCTGTTCTTTCAGTTTAAACAATTTCCTGTTTTCCTAATAGAGGGAGAACTGATTAGACACAGAGCCTATTTGCTGTACACTGGCCAAAATTGTGGACTGGGTGGTTATTTTTATTATTTCTAGCTGCACTTCTGGAGATCCCATTAATTCTGAGGCTCCCTGATACAGCTCTGGTATGTGCAGGAAGAAAACTGAGGCCAAGGGGGAAAGAGATATAAAGGAAATAAAGGCCATGAACACATGGCTGGAGCCAGCCTGCCCCAGGCTCACTTGCTCAGAGATGCTGGGCCAAGAGGCAGCTCCAACCCAGGAGTGGTGGCAGCGTGTTAGGTGAGAAAATCTGCTCACAGGCAGGCAGAGCCAGCAAAGCCTTGGTGCTCTGCTGACACAGCCTGGTGGCTTCCAGCTATCAGTGGGCGCTGGCCCACCAGCCACAGCCCAGCACTGTGCCCATCCTGCCCTACCTGGGGTGCAGTTGTGCCCTGAAGCTCACAGAATCATGCCAAAAGCAGAGTCTCCATGTCCCCTGCCAGCCTCCATCCCCAGAATTTCCTGCTTCCCATTTCACAGCCTACTCTTGCCATTTTGAAGTTTTATTTCATTTAAGGAAAAGCTCTATGACCTGACACTCTCAAATGTGGTTTGAGTGGTGTTTCACAGTGCCCTTGAGCAGAGACACAAGCCCAGCTGCTGGACCATGCACACAACACACACGTCCCCAGCTTCCTGTGAGTCATGTCATGCTCTTACAAAGACCAGGCAGATTTTCAGCTTTACCTTTCTGTTAAGTCACAGATAATTTGCATGGAAGCAACTGCAGCACTTCCCAGCTGAGGGCTAGGACAGGCTCCCGTGGCAGCAGCAGCAGGGCAGGGCCCCGGGCATGCAGCAGGGAGAAGAGGTGCCAGAGGGTCTGAGCAGTGCATGAGGAGTTTGGAGCTCCCACTGCAGACAGAGCTGACAGCTGAGGGGATCAAATCTGAGAGGAGCTGAGCTCTCACCCCCCAGGTTTGGATCAGATCCTCTTGCAGGGAAACTCTGATAGCAGGCTCTGGCCCCACGGCACTGCTCTGTCCTGGGCGTGTGTCCCACTCCCGGCCTCCGCAGCGGGAGCGCAGGCAGGGAGTGAGGACAAACTACAGCTCAGTTTCAGTGCTTTTTCTCCAAATAAACAAAACCACCAAGCCTAACTTGCTCAAGCAACAATGGATCAAATTCTATTTCTCTTAATGCTGAGTGGAAAAAGAATTTAAAAAGACAGTTCAGGTTGCTGGCTTCCAGTCGGGAGTGGGATGATAGGAACCTTTCCTCCCTGGACATTACTTGTGTTGTGCATGGCCAGAAGTGGGGCCATAGCCAAAAGGAGACCTGCTCTGGCCACACTGACCTGAACCAATCCTGGTCTATCAGTCTGGAGCATCTCCAAAGCCTGGCTGCATGGATGCTGTATGTGGGACACACATTGCTCAGAACAGAACATCAATTAAAGAGGCCACAGACACCACAGAGACAAACAATATTCACCATTTGTTGTGAGTGAAGCCCAAGCTCTCAGGATAATACCAGAGATGTGTTTTGTTCCACATTGATTGTAAAGGATTCTTTCCCCATTGTACTGCCATTACACACAACGTCTCCAGTACACAAGGAGTAGAGTGTACCAGTACTCACTGGTGGCCTCTTTGCATTTACAGACCAGGATATACTAAAAGAACATGAACTAGTGTGCACTTTGGCAATCATAAAATAACATACCCACAATTTGGGGCATCCTGGGTGTATAGACAGCATGGCTTTCCCTCGTTCTAGGTCTTTAGGCACTGAAAACAGTCCCTCTGTTGTTTAGAAGTCTTATTTTTATCCAGAATCTCAAGACAATGATTACCACATAGCAGAAGACGCACATGTACAAACACTGATTCATGGACATGGAGCCAGGCTAGTGCTGTGCCCATTCACAGGGACCTGGGAACAAAACTCACCAAGGACTGAACAGCCTTTTACCCACCGACTGCAGGAGCAGCCCAAGCAGCTTTGCACTTACATGATACAAAAGGGAAAACCCCAAACAATCTTAAACCAGCAGGGCTGTTGCCTACCTTTTCCTGAAGGGAAGAAGCAATCCATCTCCACGCTGCTGCGGGAATGGGAGATGCAGAGAGCGCTGCTGGGGACCAGGCCCTCCTGAGGCGGGCTCCGCTCCGTGGTCCGGACCAAACACCAGCCTGGCCTCTCACTCGGCCTCTCCAGCAGCTCCACTGTCTGCCCCACCTGAACGCTCAGCTCGCTGCTGTGGCCCGCTGTAAAGTCCTGGAGCACCACAGTTAGTTCACACCCTCCAGACAACTGCCCAGGTTCAACAGGAAAAAAAAAAAAAAAAAAAAAAAGAAAAGGAATAGACGTTAGCGAGAGTAGGATGAAAGCAATCATCTCTGCATCATATTTACACTGGCAAAGACAGGATTTGTGTTCCTTAGAAGCCGAGTTAATAATTTGTTTTGTCAAAGTTCAACACGTTGTGCCCCTGGTTTCCTTTACTTCTTATTGATTTTGCTGGGCTGAAGTGAGACACCAGATCTACCCACCCAGTAACCTTTTGAATGCTAGCTGTGGGGGAGTTTTTGAGCCGTGAATCTTCTAGCTGTGAGTGTCCACCAGAAACCCTGGGGGTTTTTTTTGTTGCTTTAATTTCTGGGGTCACTTTCTAGCTTGGCAAAAGCCCAGGATGTCTCAGTGCTGTGCTTCATGGTGTGACAAATTCCAGCTCATCCCTCTACAGCATAAGTGAGGCACATTCCCACTGGCCACCACAGCATTGAGGAAACAGCTTCTCTGTTCTTGGAAGACAAGAAACATACCCTCATCTTCCCAAAGCTGCTCTAGGGATCTCTTGGGAGGCTATGAAATCCTGATGGGGCAGATCAGAAAAGCTCCTCCCATGCTCTTTGATGGAACCCAGAGGTGTAAATATATAAACACAGAGTGATTGATTATATGCTGACTTTCAGGATTTGTACCTAGGAATAAATGTAACATTTTACTTCCGTACTGAGTGCTGGAACTGCTGCTTTCCTTCAGCCTCACACCCTGTGACTCTCGAAGGACAACAGTGAACTGTGTAACCACAGTCTCTGTATAGCCAGGGACTGGGAATGTAAGCACTTGTGTGCACATAAGTAAGTGATTGTACAGATTTGTTTTTAACAAAGCTTGGGGTTTTTTTAATGGAATAAGATCTCAGAGTTGGATCCTTGCATGTCTAAAAAGGTGTGAGAATGAATCTAGGTTTTTCTGGCCTGAGGAATCTTTCTTAATGCTCCTCTTGCTGCCTGCCTCTTGTTAGGGACCCTCCTTCTTTGTCCTGTGTGCTGCATGCTTCCCCGAGGTATGCAGGAATTTTTGGGGTCCTTTTTCCAGTGTCAAATTTGATAGAAATTTTGATAGAAATTAGTTCACTGATTCAAAATTATTAAGATGAGGATAGTAAACAAGCATAATACTATAAACTTTATTTTCTTAGGATGTGAAGCTAAAACCAAGGATCTTATACAATAATTTTAAATGAATGACTTGTAAACCCAACTGAATTGGAAGAGACCTTGTCAGATGTGGAGTAACTGTGGAATCAGTAAAAAATGGGGTCTGCTTCTCAGCTTGAATGGGGGAGCCCTTGAGGAGAGCACGCACATCTCTGTAGACCTCACTCTTGAGCTGGTACAGTCTCAAAATCCCTTCTCTCAGCCCAAGCAGCCCCCAGTACACAGTCCCATGGGAACAGCCTGTCTCCCCACTCAGTGGCACAGGGGTTTTTGTGTCCAATGCAGATGTGAAAGAAATCCCACTCACAGGGGTGATATTCACAATTACAGAAAGGGGTCAGTGGACAAGGACTGGTTCTCACCTGTCCTGTGTCTCTGCCGTAGACGAAATGCTAGATTTGGGGAAGAAGAAGGAAATATTTCTCTGAAAGATTATTTGTAAGTAAATAGAAAAAAACAAACAAAACAAACCATGGCAGCTGTTTGAGGCCGTTCAGACAAAGTGCTGGCATTAATCCTGGCAGAAAGAGCTCAGTGCACCAATGAAAGTGCCCCAGAGGTCAGTGTAGCATCTAGCTGGGCAGCTTATCAGCAAACCCACCACTCATCATGCTGACAATCTCCCCATAGCTGGAGAACAGACATTCACAGGGATGGTAAGAATGAGATACTGCTATAATATTTGCTGATGTTTCTTTGCTATGGACTAATTTGAAAAGTTGAAAATCTTCCTGACCCAATATAGTATATGATTTGGCATGGTGTGGGATATTTAAGACAGGAAGAAAAAAAATGATTGCTTCTTGCTAAATACACAGACATAGCTTACCAAAAGTGGTGGATTTCTCCTAATTCTTCCACTATTCCATGCTGAGTAAACTTTCTGTCACCCAGATTATGCTATCTAAGATATCTTCTCTGAAAATAATAAAATCTCTCCTTCTTTTAGGGGAGAATGTGAACAAATACTCTGCTCTATCAGCTTCTCTCCCACAGACTGTTTAGAGCACTCCATGCCCTGTCCCGGAGCACCACTAGGTGTCCGTGTTCGCCATCACACGGCAACGGAATTTGCTATAAAGAATTAACCCTTGCTTGTCTTCGAGGTGCTTATCTAAGAACGAGGTGCAGTGTGTGGGCATGAAGGAGCTGGTTCAGACAGCATCCCCAGACTCATTGCTTTCAATGATATGGGCAGAGAATGTTCCAGAATATTAAAAAAAAATGTCTTCAGTTGGTTCAGATTGAATTTTGAAAAATAAATAATTTTTATTGCTTAAACAGGAAAGGTGAAACAGCCTGGGAATATTCCAGGGAAAAAGGCCTGGTTAAGATGACACCTGGGAAAGTTTGGGACAAACAAGGCACTTCCCAGGGAGCATCAGCCTGGGAAGTGCTGCCCTAAGCAGCTTCCTGCCCTCCTCTCTGGGGGCTGAGGGGCAGCTGACCTAACATCAGTTGATGGCAGGCCTTGTCATCCCTACCAAAAGAACTAAACATCTGTGACACAAACAGATGCTTCAATTTGGGCAACACCTGGAAATGTTGGCCCAGAGGAGGCAGGTGTGTTCATGACCCTCAGGTACCATCCAGCTCTGTGTGCCTGTTTTCTTCAATTCATTATAACAACAACTTAATGTAATGAGAACAGGAAGTGATCATCCCCTGGAGGAGCTCCTGGGCACCTGGTGGGATCAAGTTCTGCCTCAGCAGACAAGATTCTTGCCCCCCCCACCTTCAGACCATACCTTTGAGGTGTGAGGGAGGGAGCTGGCTTCCCTCAGCTCCTTAGAGGCCTGAGTATCCCTGAAGGCATATGAATTTATATCATCTGCTGCTCCACAATCCACTGCATGGAAATGTGGACCAGGGCTTCCACGTGCTCCAAGTGATTGACTGGAGCCAGTGCTAAAATAACACATTTCCAAGGAAAGAGCCCCTCCTTGGCAGGTAGAATTAAGCAGTTTCCCTTTTTCAGGTAGGTGCAGGTGGTAAATACAAGCAGTTAGCTCAGGGAGGGCCCATAGATCATTTTTAGGTGCTAGTTCCAAAGAACAGAAAAGGAACAGATAATTTTTAGGTGCCAGCTCCAAAGAACAGAACCCTTCCTGTTGCCCAAGGGCTTCCAAGTATTTCCCAGGCCTGCTCCGTGTCTTACATACCACCACACCACAAAGAACATCTTCTTACCAAATTAACCCACAGCAAAGTACTCTCTCTGGAAAACTTGTGATATACTAATATATATATACAACTTGTAAGCCACTGAGGAATAATGCAAATACATCTGATTCCCGATGACAGAAATCATTTCACCTATGAAGTGATCACTCCAGCTGTTAGTTAGTTACTTGATTTGTTTTTAGAGAACAATTTTCTGACTTTAGAGAAGTATATCATGCTTCCCTCCACGCTGGAGCATGGAGATAGGAATACAGATGGACTGCTGGTTTCTCACACATATTGCATTTGTTTTGGAAAGAAAATAGAGAACGCCCTTGGGGTTGAAATTCACAGGTAAATGGCTTCACATTTTAACATATAATGTTCACTTTTATTATTCCTGTGATTAAAACCACCATTAAAGCCACTGAATGGATATATTTAGAACCCAGACAGCACTCTAATCTGTATATGGCACAACGAGACACATTAAAATAAAAATAAAAATGCAACATGCCTTTGGAAAGCACAAGGCATCACTGAAAGATCTGACACAGGGACAGATCTAACAAATTACACAGCAAGCAACAGCCTCAAAATCAGGAAGAAAAGGAAATGGTAGAAGCAAATAGCAAAATGTAATGAGGAAGCAAGAGAGCCCCAAGCTGTCTGGAGTGGCTGTATGTCCTGAGAGAAGCTGGCAGGAGCCCCAGCCCATCTCCCATCCTCTGCCTTCATGTGTTCCTGGGCTAGAAAACATCGCTGTGCATTCAGTGTGTAAATGTTTTCATCATGATATTCTAACTAGTGATCGGATCTGAGCTAGAGGGGAGCCCTGCCCATTCACCAGTGCGGGCAGGGACCCAGGCACAGCCCTCAGGAACTCCCCTCTCTGCTGCAGGATGCTGCTCACAAACCTCAGAGCATTGATGTGAGCAGTTTATGTCAGACACTGACTCTGGGGAATGAGCTCTGTCACCCACATGAGCCTTTCTGCTCCTGGGAACACCCACACCAGTGCCCGTCAGCTGCAGGAGAGCCAAGTACAGGCAACCAAAATGATCCCAGGCATGGTCACATCCTGCTGTGGGAGTGTCCAGGCTGCTCCAGGAGCAGGAGCCAGCTCAGCTCCAGCAACCAGCAGGCACTGGTCAGTGCAGGATGACCATGGGATCGTGTTTCCTGAAGCACACTGTGTGTGCATGGTCACTGTGCACCTGTTTCATTTTCAGCCACAAAGCAGCAGACAGAGGAAGCCAGGCTGAACACCAGAGGCATATTCATCATCATAGTGCAGATGGAAAACACCTACCAGGTGACAGGCTGTCCTTCCTGCCCTCAAATAAATCCCTAAAATAGATCTTAAGTAATACTAAATCCACTCCAGGTGAAAGTGAAGTGGGCATGGTTAGCTTTCCAACAGGGGGAGCAGGTAGTTGGAGGTGGGTGTCTGAAGTCTGTTTAAGTGTTTTGAAATATGCCAACACTGCTGTGGAAACCCACACAAGCTGGTTATTTACATCTATTCAAGAGGACACAGAGCTCGGCTAGTTTAAACAAAGCATTTTGTGTGCTGCAGCACTGTGGCCTAATATAAATTGCTAGTTTTCTGTTGCTTTTAGGCTTTCTGCCTGTCTGGTTCTGGATGAAAGCCAGTTTTGAATAGAAGCATTTAGTCTCCATAAACAACCTATTTCAAGAGGGTGAGAGAGGCAGTAAGAACAAGAATGAGATTTGCATTCTTATCAAGAGATTAAAAAAAGTGAATAAAACCACTTAGATGTTGGTTCTGTCTGCACTGAAATAAATCCAGGAGCTGTCAATTTAGCTGGGCGATGGACATGAGAAATCTTACCTCCCGTGGAGTTCTTTGTGAAAATTTCTGTAATTTCATAGAGATTTTCTTTTTACTGGGAGGTTAGAGAGTGAGAGATCAAATTCAGAAAAAGCCTTTGAGGAATTTCAGTGCTAGAGAATTGCTTTAGTTTTTTTTTACTCTATAACAGGCTCTGTTTGGAGTGTGAACTCTGAATCACCCATGTTTCTCACTCTAAAGCCTCTCAGCTCTAAAGGATGCTGAGCTCTGGCAATGCTGCATCTGTTCAGGACTGTTCTTGGGGAGACAGGCTGTATTGCAGGAGCTATGGGCTAACCAGGAATAACCTGCTACAGCCAGTAGCCCTGCTCTGGACTGAATAGCTCTGAACTGAAAATTCAGTGGAAACTGCCTGACTCATCTGAGTCCTTCTTAGTCCTCAGGCCCCATCTTCCATGAAAATGGAGTTGGAGCTTCCCACTCTTTCTGTTTTGTCTGACTGAACAGAGAGGATCAGTGCTTGAGCTTCAGGGGAAGGTCTGGTTATATTTAGGCAATGAATCAAACACATGGCTGGGATAATGGTGATGTCCAATGGGCCAAATGTACCATCTTTGCTCCTCTCAACAAGGAGATAACAGAGGCATCTGGGTGTGCAGCATTATAAATATAAGCACAGCAAGTTATTCCACAGCAGGAAGAAGAGGCAGATGGCACGTGGGACATATAAATATGCTAAAGGAAAGGAAATCTGGTGTTATGACCTCAAATAGCACATACCTTTCCAGCATCTCTTGCTGGAGTTCCTACTAGACAACCATATCCTGACTCTGCTGGATTTTGGACTTTGGCACATGCTGACATCTGCAGAACAGCTTGACTGGAACTGTCTGAATTATTTCTGGAGCTTTTTTTTCCAGAAAGTAAAGACTAAAGTTGATCCAAATGAAACAGCATTTCTAGCTATAAAAAATGCTTTTGAAGATAAAGACAACCAGATTCATTTTGTTTCATGCAACAAATTGAACCAAAGCATGCATGTGTTTGATCTGAGGGTTTCCTCATGGCATTTGGCTCAGAGAGCTGGTACCCAAATTCCATTCTTTTCCCTTCCCTGGAGAAGCACAAAATGGAGCAGATATCATCTGTGCTCCTCAGTGACACACAGCCAGCACATCTGGCTCCAAAAGCCTTTGGTTTTGGAGGGTGAGCAAGGCAGATGGCTGAAACCCTCCAAGGTAAACCTACCTGCTGTCATTTGCAGCCACAAGATGTTCTAAACCAACGCAGGGTTAATAAAAATGCAAGAATAGACTAAAATCAGGGAGCTGACTAGCTGTTTTCTTTCATGTTTGGCACCATTTTGAACCAGGGATCAAGAGTTCCAGTCCCAGCTGATTCATCAGACACCAACTCCTGAGACACTCCTAGCAAGTATACAAAATCTGATCATGTATTCTGGTCAGGAACTTTGTGAAACACTTCCAGGTATAAGCAGCAGAGGCAAGTGTGCACAGTAAAAAGTCTTTCTTCACAGCTGATGAGTTTAAAATAGAAACCCAGCTGCTGGCATCACATACCTGGTACTGGTGGAAAAGGGGGATTTGAGTCTGATGGAAAGTCTTCCATCTTTGCTTCTGATGGAAGCTTTAGAAACACAAGGGATAAGAAAATGAGCCCTTGCAAAAGGTGGGTTATATGAATATCTGTCTTTGCCTAAGTGGGGCATTCTGCCCTGAGCAGAATTTTGAGAAGGGAGATCAAAAAATCTTCCAGAAACCTTCCTCCTTCCACAGTGCTCCAGCTGAGTATGACCCCCACTATTTGTTTCTCAGCAAGGAACCTGCAGATTCCCTGATATCAACATCAGGAAATAATTAGGTCCTTAATTAACCACCTCAGCTTTTAAATTACACCAAAAGGAAACAGTTACCTGAAGAACTGTGAACAAGGGTTCACAGTAACCAGAAGAGAAATCTCAGATGTCTCTCTTGGGAAAGAAACAAATGATACAACAGTAAATTAAAAAAAAAAAAAGCACAATAAGGCCACCTAAGAATGCTTTGGAACAAAGTAAATCTCAGTTTGTACACTAGATCAGATTTGCTTAATACACATATCCCCAGATTATATTTCCTTTATAATCTGGATAATTATTTTAAATAGATACATTGCTGCCTGCACAGTTATACTTTTAATGGACTTATGAAAAGTGATATGATTTCAATCAATACCCAAGAGATCTCCCTTTTCTTGTCAAGTAAAAAGCAGACATTTCCAAGACAAGAAGTTGTAGAGGGCTTCAAGGTGTGTGTTCCTGGTCCTGCTACAAGAAGTGAGGGGATTCTCTTCCTCACCTCTGCCAGCATGCAGGAATCAGGGTTTAGTAGCCAAGTATCACTGTGGTTTAGACACAAATAAGACTGATTACATTAGACAGATATCTTCTCCAGGGACAGCCATGCCCAGCAGACCCTCTGCTGACCTTCACTGACCTGCCCCAGGTGCTCTGGACTCTCCTAAAACACCCCCCCTCTCCTGCAATGAATGCTGGATATCTGAAGGCAGCATGGATGGGGAGCCCAGCACACAGAAACACAAAAGCCTGCCCTGATGCCTGGTAGCATCACAGGAAACCACAGCACCCCTCCTTCAGGGATATTAACCCCCTCAAAATGGGTGGGGATCTGCACAGAGAAACCAAAACCATGATGAAGTACTTAAAATAGCCTCTGATGGTTTTTTTGCCCAAATTGATGATTTCACAGAACAGATGTTTGACATAAAACTGGCTTTGTTTTTAATTGGAGGAGATTATTTAAACTATGTCTAAGCCATATGGTCCTGTAAGCCTGACTCCCCTCTGCCATTGCTTGAGAGACCAGCTTGGCATCCCTCTCTGTTTCCAAGTTGTTTCCTTTTTACACATTTAATAGCTGCTCTTTTTTTTTTTCGCTATTATTGGTCCCTAGGTCCCATTACTATAAATCAGGGCCTTAGGCCCAAAATTGATTCAAAGGTGGATTTGGACAAGCTGCTTTGCATGACTTTCAGTACTGGGTTGGTTTAACAGAACATAAAGGGAACTGCAGATGTGAATACAGAAAACACATTGTGAGGAATGGGGACAGTGAGTGCTGTTCATCTCCAAGCCACTAAAGAAGACCTGGTTCTGGCTGGCACATTTTCCTGCCCCTTTACCCCTTGCAAGTGGCACACTGAAGACAGTGAATTTTCAGAGGGATGAAACACTAGAAAAACCACACACACACACACTAGCAAAACCATGGATTTTACCAGCTGACTGATAGAAAGTGCTGGGTGCCAGGGAGGCTTCAGGCTGAAAGAACATGTGATGGCTGAAGGCATCCTAATGATTTGCTTCAGCTCAATCTTCCCATTAATCATCACATAAAAGCAGGCCACTGCTGCTGTAGAAAGGCTGCAGGGGTGAACTCTACTTGAAGCAAAGACAACCTTGAGTAGGAGATTTTGCAAAACTGTTGCATACCAATATCCTCAGATGGTGTCTGGTACTGAGGAAAAAGGAACTTGGGAGAGATGATCCATTGTGTTGGAGTCCTCCCTACTGCCTGCCTTGCCCACTGCACCCTCTGAGCCTTTCCAGCATTGCTGCAGGATCTTCAGCCCACGATGGCTTGCAGCTTGATTCCCAACAGTTAAATCTGGGGGTTTTCACTCCCTTTTCCATAATACTGCCATTTACTTGAGGTGACCTCACTTGCCAAGTGATGTAACAGTGTGCACGATGGAGCCTGGCACGTCGAAGCAGATGTTTTCAGTGGACACAGAAACAGTATTATGAAATGAAAATATTGCCTAAAACCTGAGCAGCACCAGAGATTACAATGGCCTTTATGAAGATCAGCTTACCTAAAATAGCATTGAAAGGCCTTTGGCTGCAGTCATATGCTTCCCTTCTAAAATGAAGGATTGTTGCTTGTACTACTGTAATGTGACTCCCAAAGGAACCAGCAGCTGCAGGTTTTGAATTTTATAATTTTTGGCCACTCTGTTTGACAGAGTTGACTGAAGCATGCCCAAAGGACGCTCCTTCCATAAAATTTTTCTTCTTTAACTCCAATAACAAAAAATGGTTGCGTATACTGTGTGTTTTGTTTCAGTTTCTAACAATGTAATAAATTCTATTTCAAATAATGTAAATCCAAAGAATTTGATGGTTGATCTCACTTGCTTTGTTTCAACTGAATAGAAATTCTCATTGACTCTGTCATTTACATTTTCTGTCACATCATATTATCAGAGGGACTAAATATGAATCAATGAAATTCAGCACAAACAAGTAGAATATTGAGAGGAGCCTGAAAGAACTTGCTAGGTTCATTTATCAAAGGCTGAGCAGAATAATGAGGTCTATTGATAAGCACATTCCCAGCCCCTGCTTAATTTCTTTCCCTGAAGACACTTCCAATAAAATGCTCTGGCTTGTGCAATCACTGTTACATGTAAATTGTTCCCGGATGAATACATTCATTTCTGTTCTTCCTACACTCGATTCAGCCAATATGGAAACCTCAGTTTTCACAGAAAGACGTCTGTGTTTATCCACAACACTCATACATGTGCTCTTTTGTTCCCTAAAACCACATTTCTCTTTTTGTGCTCAATGCATGCAGAAGAAGGTGATGGGACCTGAGCTTAAAACATCCTCAGGGTATTTGACAGTGTGTAATGCAAGAGTATCCAGGAGAAACAAAGGATTTTGGTAGCTGAGTGTAACATTTTCAGCCTGAGATCCAAGTACACTTAATGTATAATGTCAATAGCATATCCAGTGTGTCTCAAACCATGTAGAGGACACATCCAGGGCAGCTCAGTTACAGAGCTGCTACTGGGAAGGGACAGAGCCTGAAGTCAGTGAAGTTCAGTGTGAATTGGACACTGCTTCCTTTGGGTTTCTTTTGCAAATCCTCAACTAAATCTCCATCTTATCCTTAATTGGCAGATATCAAGATAAGTGCTTGGAGGAACCAAATTTAATATTTTGCTAGTAACTGGGAATAAAGATAAACTATTAGAAATTCTCTCAGAAAGACAGTGAATCCATTGCATTTGACAGTGGCTCTGAGTTTATTTCAGCTTTTACAGTAAGGGATTTTGTGGCATCCTAGGTTCAGGTGGGATGGCCAACAGCAGCCCAGGATGGAGGAACAGAGGCACTGGAAAGGAACAGGGCTGTGGGAGCGCTGGACTGCAGTGATGGAGACAGCAACACAGGGACCTGGGGCTAGGCAAAGGAAAGTGGTGAATACCAGCAGTGATAATCAGCCAGGCTGATAAACAACCTTGTAATGAAAGTGAGCAATTCCCTTATACAACTTTAATTCACTTTGAGATCAGGTTCTCAAGCTGAATACTGAAGAATCTTAAAATTAAGGGAAAAACTATTAACCTTTGTTGCTCTTGCTTCAACTCCACTTCTTATTACTCTTACATTGACAGCCTGCCTGCCATGCTTGTGCCTGTAGTAATTAACATGGTATTATCCCACCTACTTAACCTGAATATCCAACAGGGCACTTGGCTGAATATTTCCTTTTTCAGTCACAGAATTACACTCCCTTAACAAATTCTGTTTTATGAATTCAGTATTACTTCATCTATGCTGGAAGACTTTTGGCATAAACATCTGTTTCCTTTCATAAAATAAGAATGATAAATAATAAGTAAGTAATTTCCTCTATTGCAGGCAATACAGTAGCAGAGCTGTGTGTTCAAACCTCATGAATCCCCACCCAATCTAAAGAAGAAACTGCTGAAATGCTCTGTTTGCCAGAATGAGTCCTAAGTGGAGGGAAAACATGCTTGAAGTAGAAGAGAATGAATTAGCCTTTACTGCATGAAATAGGAATTTATTGTTGCATCACCACACCTAACAATATGGTTATGAGGTGGTGGCTCTTTCAATGACAAATTTCTGCAAGCAAACAATGAAAACACAATGTAAATCATCTTTCTCACTCAGGGTTCACAAGGCCTTAGTAAGTAGTGACTCTATTAAGGACATGTACTTATCACAGCCTGCACTGTTTCCTTCTCTTCTTTTTGGGTTCCCTTTCTGTCCCTCCAGCAAAAAAAGGGACCCTTTATCACACTTGTCTGTATTGTACTGTAACTAATGTCTGGATTGATCCAAGGTGTAGAATTTGCCTCTTTCCTATATCAAAGGTATTTCTGTCAGTAATATGCACCATTGAGGCATGGGAAAAAAAACCCAAAAACAAAGAGAGTTTGAAAAGAGTCTGAAAAGGCCCTGTAGAAAACAGAGAGAAAACTCAGGGGACACAGTATTCAGAGGCAGGTGCACTCTTGGCAGGCAGACAGAGGGTTTTGCTCACTGGCACATCACTGCCCAGCTGCAGCAGCAACAGGCCATCTCCTTCCTCCCCTCCTGAGCTGAGAAGCTCCTGGGCTCCCCACGAGCTGCCTTTCCCACTGCCCTGCTGCTGCTGGTCCCCACAAAGGGCAGGGGCAGAGGGGACACTTGCAGTTGGCTGAGAGGGGGCAGCAGAACACGTGCCAGTATCTGAGACTGGCCCTTTCCCTGGGGGTCAGGCAACCCATAGTGGTAGTGAGAACTTAGGAAGAGTCTTATTTCAAAATGTCTATAATACCTTTTTCTAGCCTTCCAGTGAGAAAGCCACAAATAAAATTGAATGATACTACAGAGACTTAAGATCACATGAAATACCCTTCTGTCAGGCTGAAATCACCAGTAATGAGTGTAAAGAAAAAATATAGATGAATGTATAACATTTTCCAAACTGAAGCCAAAGAGAATTACAGTTCTTCACAGATATCTCCAGAGAATTTACACGTACCACAATGGCAACAATACTAATGTAGCTAAACCTTATTTCTTTCATATGAAGGACAATTTCATCTTCTACAGAAAACAATGTTTATCACCCAATTTTAGTTTTTCTACCTCCTTGAAACTTGGCAGCTATTTGACATCATCCATCTCCATTAAGATAGCATGGGTCATCCATATTGCCTATTTGGACAATTATAATCCCAGACAGTTCCTTTGCAAAACTTTCTACAACTCACTGGCACCACTACATACAGCTGGGTTCTAATTGTACAATAAATGTTATTTATACTGGTTGACTGCATTTTCCTTTTCTGATCACTTTATGTCATTTTATGCCATTCTTTTTCTCAGCCTTAATTCTACTTTGCAACCCAATATAATCTGACTCATCATCCCTACAATAGGTCTACTTTTCCTCTTTCAAGCTATATGATAAAAAATATTCTGTATCCTGCATAGTGGTTAGCAATAACAAGGGCACACTTTAAGAGAATATCATGTGTTACCACAGAGAAGAAATGCAACTAATGTAAATTCATGTTCTAGCCATAATAACAGAACCTGCATCAACTGTTGACACAGTGCAACACTTTAACTGATTCAAAGTCTTCTGCAAATACAACTTCTATGATTTTGCTGTTAAACATGAATAGTGCAGAAAAGATGGACTGCTCTCCATGTTTACATACTTTTCTCATGAAAATAAGTAAGCTTATTTCTAAGGAATTGTTAAAGCATTTTTTGATTACCAAAACTGGGAAGATAGTCACACGAGCAATACTGAAGGAAGCAAAAAAGTGATCTAATCTCTCTTTACAAAAGAAAAAGTAGCCATTCAGCAACACTAAACACAAAAGCACAGCACCCACCAGAGAAACAGGCAGGAGAACAGTCATTCCAAAAATGGCTGCAGTGTAATGCTGTACATCTACAGCTATAGATCTGGCATAGTAAATTTGGGGTTCTCTTTTTACAGAAGTGTTTCTAAAAAACTCCTTTGGTAAACACCAGCAGAGCCTTTACTACCAAGCAAAGCAAACACACTGAAGGAATTTGGTGCTGTTCTTTTGAAGTACAAACCTGCTCTCCTCACCCTCTAAAAGGATACCCAAAACAGGAGAGAATGGCACTGCTTGAGCAATTGCCTTTTAGCAGGATTTTTCAGTGAGTGAAAGCTCCAGCACCACCTGCTCATGATCAGAATCTGCTACAGCCCACAAAAACTGCCTTGAGACTGGAATAACACTTTTTAAACTTTCACAGAAGTTGTTTAGAATCAGGGACAGAAAATGTAAAAGCCAACATACCTTCCCCCCTGGCAGTTCAACAGGTGTGTGCTACAATAACTAACCCAGTCTCTGTGCCACTGCCACCTTGACGTCATTGTTACTGGGTTGACAGAAGGTTTCCATGACAAACTAGAAAGCTGATCTGTTATCTCCTCTTTGGAGGAAATTGAAATGCCCTCTCTCCCATATTCTGCTGGACCCACCCATCTTGTTTTTGGCACACAGCACAGAGAGTGAGCTTCTGTGATTTAGATTTCCCTCTGCTCTGAAATAGAGAAACCAACTTGTTTGTTGTTTTTCCCCTAACTTAAACTAGAGGGTGTCACCCTCATCCCACTGCAATCCCAACCACCTCACCCGCAGCACAATCTTTGGAGGCATGTTGACTACCATGCTCAAAAAGAGGACAGATAACACGGAAAGAGGACAAACTTTAACTAAAAACATTATTAAGACATTCGATTCTCTTCTTGGCTATAATTTATTACCTCTACTAGCAGGCATGACCCATAATAGTTAGCAGATGTTTGAAACATCTCGTTTTGAACTTTGCCTAGGATTAAAAGAGATCTTGTAGAATTTAAATAGCAGCTGCAGCATGAAATAAGGTTGCCTTTCTTAATGTGACAGAAACGTTCATCCTAGCCTTAAACAAGGAGGACTGTTTTATGTTCTGTAAATACTGAGGAAGCTAAATTTCTGTGCACAGACACCCACACATTATAAATTTTATGTGTGTCTAATTTGCAGCAGTTGACATGAAATAACCCCAGTGGAAAAGGCTGGCCCAGCTGCCTGAATGCTTCTTAGATTTTTGCTACAAAACCTGCAGCTCACCACAAATAGGAGAACAATGAACTATTTTGGCCACGAACATCAGGTTAACAAATTTGGAGGTAAAAATTTATTTATTATCATTATTATTCTCACAGCATCAAGGCAGAACCCAGCAGTCCTCAGAGAGGATCATGTCCTGGATATGGAAAAGAACCCAAACAATCTCCAAGGAGCAATAAAATACACTTCCCAACAGCTGTGCAACCCCACCAGCCTTTCTGCCATGCTGGCCCCAGCAGGGTTCCTACCCTGTGCAGCAACCCAAAGGCACCCTTTATTTAAGTACTGGGATTGATGCTAAATTCAACCTCATGGAAATAGTCCCTATGGATCCTCTAGGGCTACTGATTCCCCTGCCTCTTTTTCCTGCAATGATTAGACTTCAGCCAAAGGCTAACTAATTCACTGACACAGAAGGCTAAGCTTCTGAATTGAGGAAGTTAACATACAAACAGCTAATTTAAAAACAAGTTTAGACCTCAAAATGAATTATTGTTCCCTTTCAGACTGCATGCATTTCTTCTTTGCTTGATACCTAAAGATTTTTCATTAGTTCCCATACTTGCAGGTTTCTCAATGTTTGCAAACACAGATCTTATATGGCAGACATAAGAACTGAAACAGGTTTTGAAAGACCTGCTGTAGTGAACAAAGATGTGCCTAGCCGTTATGCATCTGGTTTGAGTTAATATTTGTATCCCCTTAGAATACACAAGATTTTTTTCCTAAGCCTGGGTTTTCCTAGTACACGTGTTTTAGTAACATAAGGTTGTAATATACTGCTCTCAAGCAGATGTGCTTCTGGAGGTTATCCCAAAGAGAACTGCTCACCTTCAGAGGGAGGCAAAGTCTAAACCAAGGGTATTCTATTGTTTTTGAGGAAGACAAAATGCCTTGATTCCCATTAAGATTATTTTAAATCCTGCTGCATGATGGCTGCTTACAACTAATGTGGCATGTAATACTAAAGATGTTATTACTGAACGTGAAAATAGCTAACACTTTTGCAAATTTAATCAACATATTTAATTCATTGTCCCACTGTGGTTCACAACTCTAAAAGACCTTCAAACCAGTGCAGGACTTAAAAACATATAGTTAACCAAACTCTGCTCCTGTTGAGCAGAGCTCAGCATATGCTCAACATCAAGGGCATGTGTTTAATGAGCTCATGAAACACGTCCTGGTTTATGATTCAGCACAAGCAATTTGCAGCTCTGTTTTCATCTTCCTCACAACCACTAATGTCCCCACGGAACTACAACAGGCCAGTGGCAGGAACCAGAGCTTGGGCCTCATCAAGGGGCACATTGGGCTGAGGGAGCCCAGCACACAGCACCAGCCCAGGACACACCAAGCTGTGCCAGCCCCGGTGGGGAGCCCTGGTCAGGGTGTTCCATTTAGAACCAGAGAATGGGCAAAGGAAAACCACCACAGCTAATTACACACCCTAGCTATTTAGCATGAAGAAACTATATGCTGGAATAAAACCCCCAGATGTTTTTACTGTAGATTTACTCTAACTCCACCACTTCCAGCAGGTGTCAACATTCCTGACTCGGAGAACACACCACCTGCCTGTATTTTTTATTTAATTACCATGATTTTCAGAAATATGCTCTGCAGTGCTCAAAGCACAGTCATTAATCTTCAGTAATCTCTCTGAACAATTTCAACTTTTCTGAGCCCGAAGCCCCTCTATAAAGCAGGGGTTGTATTGTCTGAGCATAGGATTTTATGCAACACAGTTGCCATGGCAATGTGATAAAAAGGGCAGAACCCAAACAACATTTGAGCATTAAAGAATTCTAAGTGCAGGGAAAATTCAGAGCTAGATTCCATATTAGAACTATAGGCTGTCCAAACGGCAGATTTTGAAGCTTAGGAAGACTGGATGTTATTATAAGCTCTCTTGGGGATAGCTGTATTCCAGCAATGCATTATCACTGATCTGTTCCCATTATAATCCATCCATTTCACAGAAAACGACATGTTTTGGAGGAGAGTGGAAAAGCAATCTGAAAAGGAACAATTGCACATCTTAGCTTTGGGTAGAGAAAAGAGAAAGAGGGCAGAAGAAAAAAAGGTGTTTCAATAGAAAGCCTGGCTGTTATAAAAATAATAATGGTCTTGGCTAGTCACTTGTTGTGAAATAATGGACCTTGTGCACCTTTATAATATTATTGCAGGCATTGTATAGAGCACCCTAATAAAAATGGATGGCTAACTAAATGAGAAAAGGCTGCTGCATTGTTTTATGAGGCAAGAATCCAGTTCCAGAATACATAAATCGTAAACTCCAAACCAAAGAGTTTATACCAAAAACACAACATAGCTTTGTTGCTATTATTATCCTGTTGCTTTTGTATATGCTGCTACAAATGTGTTTTCAAAATAATTAAAAGCCAAAAGCGTTAGCAACAGAGCAGACCATAATTGTGTCTCAAGAGTGCTGAGTGCCCCAAGCTGTTAGAAACCTGCATCTAAGAAAGGGGCTGCTTTTATGTTCACGTGGATTGGTTTGCCACTTAAAAATGGGAACATACCGATATGGAAGGTAAAAAACCTAGCAGAAGGCCTGGGACATAGATGATCTTTGTTCTAACTCCATCTCTCTTTCTTGTCCAATGTTTAACTTGGATGACTCCACTCTCCTATTATCTTCTGAGTCACGGAAACAGGGATAGTGCCAGTCGTATTTTCATGAGACTGAGCACAAGCTTGCATTTAACTAATGGGTATTTTTTGCAAGAAACATGCTGATTGGATTAGCACATTTCTAGCAAGAGAAAAGCCACCTCAGTGCTGGGGAAGTCACCAGCCTCCTCAACACCACTACAGCCCCTGAGCCTAAAAGAAGGCTGACGTCCTTCCCTCCATGACAGTGAGATCTGCAGGACTGGTCCTATTTACCTATGGAAAGCCAGCCAAGCTATTTGTATCAGCAGCATGTTCTTTTTGCTCCTGACTGCTTGCCCAGCTGCAGGCATTAGTGACATACTTTTAATTTTTTTTGGCTTCTCATGCATAACTAGCAGTCCCCACGGAGCAGACCCAGCACAGGCCAGCTTCCCACAGAGCTGGGCTGTGTGGACAGTCTCCAGCTACAGTGGAAGCTTCTCCTGAAGGTCAAGCATCTATGAGGTCTCTCAGCCATGTGTAGTGTCTAGTGATGTGTGTTCATAAATACATGTGTTCATAGATATGAACAAAATACAGGTCACATAAATACATGTGTTCATACTACTGCATTTCTTCTAATTAGAGCAAATTATTGGTTGCTCCCCCTAGTCTTATGTGGATTTCCACAGAAATGATTTTTGAGATCAGAAGCATCTGCCTAGTTGATTAAAATTTGTCCAATGGGTACAAAAGTCATCAGAGGGCAGAGCACAAACAGATGTGGAAAACCTGAAAGAAAATTTTGCTTCCTTATAAAACTAGGTTAAAAATTTTCTCCTATCACAAAGGTAAGGATAAGTCTCTCCAGTATTTCTCTACAAAATTGCCTGCCCTATAATAATTCTATTTTATCTGTATCTGTCAACTAGCCAGGTTTCCATCATTTAATACATCACATTTTTATTTTCAATTGTTCTCCTCTGTTAATAAAAATATCACATGGCCCAAATCAAATGCCTACAAGAAGTCTATCACTATTTCCTCTATTAACTGAATTATAAACTCATAAAAAATATCAAGCTAGCTCAATTTTATTTTCTATAAGCAGGTGCTAGCATGCATTACTTACATGAACAGGGTTTAATACATCATTAACTCATGCTCTTTATTTGTCATTTCATTGTTACTCCTGGAGAAAATATACCAGATTTGCAATTCAGTGGTATTAACTACAAATGAGAGCAGATTTTGAAAACTGCAATGTTTTTATCAGCTGGAATATCTGACACGAATCCTCTTACTGTTTTTAATTTAGGTTAAATTTCTGAAAGTTTCTCAGGATCTTTTTTATTATTTATATCTCATGTAGGAACACAGATACCCATTACTATGTCAGTAGAAACCATACCAGCTTTGCTGCTGTAGCTCAGACATTCTTCTAGCATAAGAGACCCTGCTATGGAAACTTGAACAGATTTGGAAAGCAGCTCCCTGATGGACATGTTAATTAACATGATCCCCTGTCCTGTTCCTCCTGGACAGGACCAAACTGTCCCATTACATTACAGCTTTAAAAGCTGTCTTGCAACAGAGACCAAGGATCACCTGTTCCTGAGAGCTGAACTGCACTTTAAATGTTGGCCCTGAGCCCTGGAGACTGGAAATGACTCAGGGTGGGTATAATCTGCAGTTGCTCAATGCCAGGACATTAAGTCAGGTGTAGGTGCATGCAGGCTGCAGTTGTGCTCCTTTTTCTGGGCTAGAAAACACCTGCACAGCCTCCAGGCTGGAGTGGTACCATCAGCATTACTCAGCACAAACCTTGTAGAGCTCTTTTCATAGCTCCAGGATAAGCAACTTCCACTCACACATTACTATAGTTCCTAAAGTGCCAACAAGGCAGGCCAGTCTATGATATGATGACTTGTTTTATTGTATTAATTTCTGATTCAGTGTTATTTGGTTTTACTGTAACCAGCTGTCTGTGCATTTCAACGTTTAAAGCTGCTTCTTTCCCAATCCACTCCTGGCTGCCTCTGCAGTAATAACAAAGTGTGATCTTGGATAGTTTGGCATGTGATTAACAGCTGTTCAGATTGCCTTGGCAGTTTCAGAGTATACTAATTGGGTTAACAAGGTACTAAGTGCTCCAAGGTGTTATGAATGTGTTATAAAATCAAAAACTCTGCTGTCAAATGCATTCATTACTCATGGTCTGTAATTTGCTTGCAAGGAGCCTACTCCAAAAAGCAATATCCAGCCATTTCTCCTACTTATGTGTGAAAGACATTAGCACACCAGCACCAAGAACACCTTTAACCCATACTGTCTCATTCCTAGAGATGGAATCTCACCTAGCAGGTTCCTTGGTATCTTTGGAGAGTGTCGGATTCCTCCTCAGCTGCAGCCAACAACTGGGTCCCACCAGGCCCCTTGCAATGGCTGCCCTCACCAGTCTTAGAAAAGCAAGACCCAATAGGTCACCTGGACACAAACAGGCCCAATGGGGCATGGACCTGATCCCATCAGGTCCAAAGTCTGGAACAGCCAGCCACTGCCTGGGGCTGTTCCACACGCCTCATTTCCTGTTTCTTTCCCATCCCAGCCCCTAGGCTTTATTGCTGTTCCCATTCTCCTGCTCCCCACCATTTGCTCTTGAGGCACCGTGCCTCATTCCCACCTCCTGCTATCCAGGCACACTGCCTGACAGTGTTTCTGATTTTTGCACAATAACAACCTCAGCAATCAGACCAAAGGGCTTTCACAAGCACCCTGTGCTCTGAATTTCACAGGCAAGATCAGACCAATGACACTACTGTTCAAACCTACAGAACAGACAAGACAATCACAGTATCATTTGTTCCCATTACCCCTCGTGCTGAAACGTGCCCAATTTATCCACTGACATAAGAGACAGGTTCATGTGATTCCTTCTCCTGCTAGTTCTTTCCTACTAAAGGTCATACCTCCTGATTTAATTTCTTTGGAACTGAGCAACTCATTCTTTACTGTATTCCCTTTTCCTGTTCCATTCCATTACTATGAAAGCCTCACCCAACAGTGACATTCAAGTTGACATTAATTTCTGCTGTATTTGAAGTCAATGTAATAAGATAAAACCTATATCTTTGCCTGATACAACTGAGACATACTGACCTGAATAACTGGGCCAAGAACACTGGCTGAAATTGAAACTAGATGGTGGGACAAAAACAACTCCTCAACTAACCAGCATCAGTGAACAAAGTTCCTGGCAACACTGAGGCTGGATCTAGATGTATGGAAAAAGGAAAGATAGGAAACTTCTTTTTTTCTTTCAAAAACTGCAGATGGAGTAAACCACTGCACACTATGCAGCAGGCAGAGGAATAACACATGGATATGAGAAACAGGTAAGGAATTGATCACCTAGTCAAGAGTTTGTTTGTATAAGAATGAATCACCCAAGAACGGGCTTTAGCGGAAGCTGGAGAGGTGTGCACAGAGGATGACTTGTTCCAAGGAACAGCTGACTGTAAATGGTAGCAGCTCTTCATGCAGACAGCACTTCTCAATGGAAATAGGTGTGACAGCAGGATGGAAATGTTTAATCCTTGGGTCCAAAAACATGACTCTTCCTTGCTTGACTAAAAGACTAGTGTTGGCTCAAAGCCAATAGGAGGCTCATAACATTCTCTTGTTTCAAAGCAATAACCTGCTTGAGAGAGGACACAGATTCAGGCCCTGCTAAATTCAGTCCTCGTGTGCTTAAAAGAGACAGGGTTTGGCCTGGAATTGGTTTCCAAAAGTGGAGGTGGGAATGCACAGGTGGGATAGGCAGCTGAATGCAGACAGCTCATATGTGTGTTCCAACACAACACTTCTAACAGGAGAGAATTCTGTATTTGCTGTATTGCAGTTGAAGAAAAGAGAAACTGTCTGCTTTTCTGCACCAAAAAATCACTGGGACCAGTCACACAATGGAAACATGCTGACCTTCAAACAGCTCCTGGAATAATCACTTGCATTAGCACACTGCATCAGCTCATAATGGTAGGCAAAGAAAAAAATGCAGCTTAGCAATCACAACTAAGCACAAAAGGTTCAAATCTGACTGATTTCAAAGGACAGTAACTATATGCCCAGCATGGAGCTTATATTGTGCTAAATGGAGGCTGCCATTCCCTCTCTCTGCCTGCTGCTCATGAAAGAGCTTGGTCACCTACCCTGGGTGTGAGTCAAGGCTGTGCAATCCGAGCTGCTTCCAGTGACTTCTTTCCTCCTACTCAGCCACCAGAAACCTCGAAACACATCACAAGGCTGAGCAGGGGGAATGACTGCAGCTGGGTAATCTAACACTCCTACACTCCTAACCCCTTTAGCTCCAGCAATTTAAAAGGAATGCTCACAATTTATTTAATCCTAAAATCCATCTTGTCACCAGAGTTAATAGCCAGATAATGCTATGCATAACATTCTAAGCATGGCGCCATAAATATGAAAGCATTTAAATAAAAGAGTTTGCAGCAAACCTTCAAATCCAAGGTTCACTCATTAAAAAGCAAACCAATGTATTAATCTCCACTGCTGCATATTTTAAAGACATAAAAACCAGACCTAAGATGGATATGGAATATGAGACAGACCTCCCATGCAATTGAAGTCTGTTGCTCTCTCACAGCTTGTCAGCATATTTGTTAGGACAGGCTTTACCATCAAAATAGAACAAATAGCAAGTGAGACCCCTTCTGTTAGTGATGATAATGTGAAAAAGGCAAAAACTCTTCTTAATTCTGCCATCATTCAGGGCTCATTTAAAACTCACTGAACTGCTAATAGCTACCATGATTTCATTTCAGTTTCCTCAATCATACAGATGCTGTCTTGGGAAACTCAGAAACCCTTACTGTGCCCCATCATGAGCTTATCTTTACAATTAAAGTTGTTTCTCTTTGCCAGATTTATTTTCTCCTCTAGAGCAAAAAGAAATTTAGCAGGAGAGACACAATCTGTTGTGACGAAAATGCAAAGCTAGAAAAGTGTTCTAGCTCTTGCAATGGTATTTTTTATTGTTTCCCATGAGGGGAATTATCTCCATTAATGGTGATTGCAAATCCCTATGTACTGGGATATTAGCTTCCCTTATGCTTGTTACTGAAATGAAAAGAGACAACTAAAATATTACAGAGCTGTTTTATAAAGCACTTATCCTATTAAGCCACTTAGCCATAGTCTTTACATAGGGATGGGATGCCCAGAGGAATTCTTGGGGGAATTAATCAGTTATAACATTAAGAAAAGCAAAGGAATGCTCTCATTCATTAGGATCTATTTCAGCAGTTACTGTATTGTTCCTATCAGCAAAAGTGCCAGGTTTGGGGATGCAAGTGGCCACCTTTCAGATCTGTACCCGGGGAGCACATCCTGGTTATCCTGAAATGCAGCAGAGCTGCTCTTTGTCTCTCACAGCAAGCAAGGACTTGGGAACCAGCAGATGGAAAATAAGTTGTATATTTGTTTAAAAGACATCTGCTTCAGCCCAGCTCTTACTTGACTGTCTTTATTCTTTTACCTCCCCCCTCACAGGGAAAGTGATTTGTTCCAAGGCTGGAGGCAAATCCTGCTCCTACTGAAACAAAACCCTGAGCATCTGATCCTGAAAGGCTGGATGTGATGTGGATCTATGAGAGGCCCAGAGCTAGATATTCACCTGGTGAACAGTGAGGTGCTTTCCTTGACTTGAAATAAAACTGATTTACTATCACCCTCTTTCCTTTGTATTTCTTCAAAAGACTTACCTTTTGTACTAACAGCACTCACCATGCCCTTTCTTGCTCTTTGCAGTGCCACATAACTAATTGCACTTCAGCCTCAACAATGTTATCTTTTTTTTTTTTTTTTTGAGGGGGGAAACGAGCAGCCAAGTGCTCATAAATAACACATGGGCATCACACAAAGAGAAGGTCATAAGGCAGGAACTCGATGAGCCTGAGAAAGGGTTGATTTTTAAAGTCCTTTCTCAGTCCTCAAATTTCTCTCCCAGAAGTCTGAAGGACAGAGGTTTCATAAAAGCAAAAGTTACCAAGGTTCAGTTGCTGAGGAGGGCAGCAGAACTTCAGAGTTGGAGGAAGTTTCTGCAAAATAACTGCACTGAGGCCAGAACCTAAGAAAGAACACAAAACCTCAGAGATTTCAAAAGACAACCCACAAAAACAACCCCCTGGAGGCCTGGTTTACACCTCTGTTCTATCTGAGAGGCAGAGGGATGGGGGTGCTGCCACAGTCTGCTCAGCCACTGCAACAAAACAAAAGCCAGGTCATTCAAGAACCTCAGTCCCCAGCCTGTCCCTGCAGTCACAGCTGTTTAAGGCAGTACAAAGCTGGGTGAGGCTGGATCTGCTGCTGGGAGGTTCAGGGGACCATCAGCTTTTCCACTGCCCCAGATAACACTGGAAGCCTGCACAGTAGGGGACTGTCCAGGATGTGAAGGCAAAGACCAGTCAGCTGAATTCTGCCCATTTTATAGGTAGTGATGGATAGAGAACATGGCCCTTACCTAGCTAAGTACAATCAGTTAAATTCATACAAAAATCAACTCTCACTGCATTGTCTGCAGCAAGCCAGAGAGCTGAAGTTTCTCTGTGTGCATTTCAATTTCCTTTCTTTTCTCTATATAAATGTCACACTTCTGACTGATGGTTTAACGACTCGAGTTTTAAAGGAAAATCACATGGCTTGGCTGAGTGCTCCTTCCGCTGGGTGGACCCCTGCTGCCCTTTCCTATTGACTGCTCAGGACCATGCAGTAAATATCAACACTGGAGAACTTCTAGTAATAATGCCAACTGAGGCCCAGGACCTGTGGGGCACAGCTGGCTCCCACCCTCAATTCTTCCTGCAAGCTGAGAAGGATCAGCACCTCGAGAGATGGTGCCCTAAAGACATAACAACAAACCCAACTGACTCTTGTGAGAATAAATAATCAGCAATCAACACATAGCTTTTCTCCATGCCAGTGGAAAACACTCATGTGTGGTCCAGCCTTGTGCTTTCAATAATTGTTTATTTGCAACTATAGTCAGGAAGTGATGCTGTAGGAAAAATTAACCCAGGCAGAAAAGGGCTTGTGGAGTTGTGCCATGTTTCACACTCCTCTGTTTCTCGCCTGCACACATTTGAGGAAGGAGAGTTTGATTTGGATTGTTAGTGGGTTTTAAATTAAGGCAAGACACAAACAGAAAAATAAAGTTGATCTGGACAACAGCAGCACTTGGATCCTGGACACGGAGGCTTGGGGGAAGCTTTGGATGCCTCTCTCCCTTCTGTTAGCTGCCAGTAGCAAGGCATGCATGTGGTTTACAAGGTGGGGAGAATGCTGAATCCAAGGCAGGGAGGTGCCTCCTGGGGCAGCCTGCAGCAAAAATACTTGGCTGGACAATAAATACAGCCTCAGATCACTGAAAAGGCCATGAGTTTGTGGATAAGCAGAAGAAACCAGAATAGCCCTTCCCATAACCCAAAGACTTTTCCTACCTACTTGACCTAGGGATGAGAAGAAGAAAGAATCCCTTACTGGGACTTAAGGGGAAAGAGGAGACAAAATAATGATATATTGAGTGGTGTGATCCCTTACTCCAGTCCCCTCACATGGAACATCTCCAGTTCTCAGGAAAGCTTTCACCTCCCTCAGCTACTTGCCCAGCTCTGTGCTTCCCTGGGGCTTGCCCTCCATGTCCCATGCCTCCTTCATTTGCCTCCCAGTCCAGTACCTGTGTTCTTTTGATAATTCATGGTCACATCTGTGCTCAACCAGGCAACACACAAAGACTAAGGTTAAAGAGTTAAAAACAATTATCTCACTATCTGTCTACTCCCTTTTGCTCATAATCAGGCATTCCACTTTGTATGAGGGCCATGCCACAGGAGAATGCATTAATGAGTTTTCTAAAGTTTTATCTACATGTTTGGATGGAGAAACATTTACCAGCAGACAGCAAGGTGAACAGAAGAGAAGGATGAGCTGAGATGGTAGGTTGTGAGATTTTCCCAAGAACTGATGAGCTCTGCAGACACAGTCTTGATGACTCCCCAGGAAAGGGTTAAATTCACCACACCAAGAGTCAGCCAAATCTGGATAAAGCCACCAGCTAACACCTGGTGTGTAAGGGCTATGTAAGGGCTAACCACCCTTACACACTAACATCACTGAGGCAAGGTGGCAATGGCTGCTGCTGCACATATACACTTAATGAAAGCAGAGACCCTTCAGCAGAATTTCTGAACACACACCTAAAAGCTGCTACATGACAAAATTAAAGGTGTTCTTATAAGTATTGTTTGTGAACTGTATTTTCCTGACTTGATTGCCTTGATATGAGGAAAAAAGGAATTTGGAACTGTTTCCTTTAGTCCCCCTCCTTCACATATAGTTTTTTTCCCCAATATCAAACCTCTTGCTAGTATTATCTTCGAACTTGAATGATGTCCAGTGTCCTGTAATGTCCTTGATCAATGAAGTTTAGTGCTGTTCAAAGGTCAGTTCCTAACATTAAGTTCTGATCTCACTCAAACTTTTCTTCATTTCTAGACAGTTATTTCGTGTTATCCCTATGTGCCCTTTATAGCTGGAATCATCTTGTTCCAAGATTTTCTAAGTTTCTTGAACAAACCTGGCATCTCTAGTAAGCATTAACCACACACAAATGATGAATTCTAAAATGAAAAAAAAAAACCTATGCCAAAAAGAAAACATATTGTTCCTCCAGAGGGATATATTTTATATTGTACATCCAAATTAAACAAACACTCTGTAATCACCAGAATGAAACCCCAGAAACAACTCAAAACAACAGCACAGGAAAAATAAACATGAACTCAAGCTCTTTGAAGAACAGGAGGAGAACAATCAGATTTAGATGAGGAACAACTTCTTGCTTAATGACAACAAAGAAAGTCGAACTTGAGATGAAATTTAAAAAAAGAATAAAAATACCCTTTTTAAAAACAAGTTCTGAATACTGTTTGCTCCTTTCTTTCCAAGCCAAGTACTTCAGATGATCTGGTGGGCCAAGAATGGATACAGAGACAACCCCAGAATACTGCTGGACGATTCCTATTCTATTTATGTCCTCATTTGGAGGCAACTCCATAATCTATCCACTTTTAATTAACTATTTTGCCCCTCTAATCAACAGACTAATTTGGAACACCAGCACAAGGCTGAGGCAGGAGTGTCCATTTTTTGTCCTGAGTGGGCTGGTTTCCAGAGTGGTGTCAGATTTTTGGGAAGGGGGTCTGGGCAGGTGCTGTGTACCCCCGTTAGAGGTGCTGGTGCAGGTCAGTCTGTGGCAGCCCGAGGTGAGGAATCACCTCAGCAGTGGCTCTGCAGTACTGGCATCCTCTGCTGTGCACGAGGTGCAAGGACAAAGGTGAAAAGGGATTGTTCACAAGGAGAAAGGGAAGGAACACAATGTTAGTTTTGATAAGCAAAAATGAGGAAATGGCCTTTAATGACTTACAGTTCAGCTTGCACTCACATTAGCAGATACAGAGGAGGAAGGCACTCAATCACTTGATCTCTTCAAATACATATGTGTTTGTCTAACCATTTTTGCTGGAAAAAACCACTAATTTTGACTAACATGAATCAATTTGAACTGTTTCCCAATCAGTCAAAGACCAGTTCAGAGACCGAAACTCCTGTCCCACCTCAAGTCTAACTCAATTTCTAATGCAAGGTAATTGGCAACAAATCTTTGACATCTGATTCTTTGAAAATCACAGCACATTTATAAAAGTCAAACAACAGCTGGTCCCTCTGCAGAGCTGGAAAACAGAATATCCTTTAATTCTTCTGTGCAAATCAATAATTTATCTTAATCCTTCTGTTTTAAAATCACTGAGGTTGGTCATACCTTTGCAATAAAAACAGGGGTTTTCCTGTATTTCCTTCCTTCATAGTCTGATTGCATCAAACTCATTCACTTAAACATCCCCCTAACTTGAACATCCTCTTTCTTCACAGCAGGCATCAAAACATCTTTTTTTTGTTGTTTGCTTAGTAATATAGATTTATTGATATGGAGCTTATTTCCTGTCATAATATTGTCCACCGCTGAGTTTCCAGCCATATTTTAAAGGGCAACACTCTCCACCTTATTCTGTACATTTTAAAATTACAGCCATCCTGCCTAAGCAGATTCATGTGTGCTTCAGAAGTGTCTTGTGATTGAGAGATATGATATTTGCAGTGGATTTAGGATACTCATCATATGAACTAAGATTATATGATTATACAAACTCCACTGTGTGCCTTGCACCTCTCTGGGGAATATATCCATCAGCACATCATATAGAATCTGATTTTCACACTGCTGGCAGGAATAGAAAGGAGAGATCAAGTGGGTTTCCACAGAAATTACATTTAAATACCCTCAACAGGAATGTGTAGGTATTTATATCTACAGAGTTCTCAGGAGGCCTTCAGTCTGAAGGAGTTCCATACACTTGTTTTATCATAATGGGACTTGACTTATATTTTCAAGTGTTACTGATTTACTTATTTTTCACCAAAGGATGCATTAGAAGATCTAAGAATAAGACTGAAAGCATACTGAATGCTGATTGTTATGTAATAAATGCAAAAGTATAATTTATTTAAGTCAATAGCAAATGTTCTTTATTAAATGGATAGCAATAGAAATGAAAATTTATAAAACTATGCACTCTATAAAAGAAGTGGAGCATATTCTACCTGCCCTGGATGTAACTGCAAGTTCTGCATGGAGGAAAGTGTTGAAAAGACATATTTGAAGAATCCCTTTCTGTAGGACTTCACTTTCAGGGACTTGCAGCTGAATCTGTTCTCAGCATCTGATCATCCAACTGAATCTGGATTCATATATGCAGTTATTTATAGCCACAAAAAACCAACCAAACTTTGGAGAGGTGTTAAGAAAATACCTGCTTTTTCTTGCACAGGTCTGGAAATAAACTTGTGGGTGCTAAGCAGTGACCCTGCACTGACCACCACAGGAATGGCTTTCCTTTGGGGAAAGAATTGTGTCCAAGAATTTTGAGAGCAGAGAATCCACTAAAGTTCAATAGCACTTTAAGAAATCCCAGCCAAAATATTTAAAATGCATGGCAAATTTCATGCCTGCCTTTTATGAAGTTATTTCCTGGAAATATTACCCAATGAACAACAGGATTGCTATTTCCACGGGCACTGCAGATGTTTTGGCTTTGCTGTTATTTTTACAGTGTGAAACACTTAAATCTCTGGTAAGTTTCTTGGTAAAATTCAACTAGTAGATAAAAAAAAAAGAGGCCTTTGAGGAAACTCATCCATTGTCATCACCTCCTTGGTAGGTGTGTGGGAAATTGTCCAGCCATACACTACAACAAAAAATTAATAAGGTTCCACTACATGATTAGGACTTTTTCAAAAGTCCCCTGAATAATTACTATGAAGTTTGCAAGTGCTTCCAACAAGTGTTATATTTTAAAAGCAGCTGATCATATTTTATTTTGTTTTCCAAAAGAACCTTTTCCAAGAAGTTTCTGTGAAACAAGACAGCCTGTGCCTGGTGCTGCCTCCACCCACAGTTGCAGCAAGAACTGGCTGGCAACAGAAAGCAAATGTCCTTACTGTCAGTAGCACTTGCACCCCTGACAGATCTCTTCTCAGAGGTAAATCTCCTCACCACCTACCTGTTACACTTAGAAATGGGTGCCATAGAAAAAACAGATAACGTGTAATTCAAGCCAGGACGAAAGCTGGCTGAAAATCAAGGTTGATAAGAGTTACTTTTTTGACTGTTTTGAAATCTGATTCCAATGCAGGGAAGACCAAAGTCCATTTTTTCAAAGTTCACAGGGAAAGAAAAGTGCCAAAGGCCACACAATTGTCCTGGGAGAGCTGTGCTGTAGGCAGAACCAGCATTAATACCTGAGCTGGAGATTCTTTGCTACATGAATTATAAATCACTAAGAAAAAAGCTGCTCTGCCTGCAGATGGCAGGTGGGTAAATTCCTGTACAGCTCCAAGCCTTAGTGACTAGTGTACAGACAAATAAAGGCTTTGTGAGACCTATCAGCCAAGCCCCTAAAGCACAGATTAAGTTATACCAAGGTAGAGCATAGGCCAAACACTGAGCAAAGAATGGTTGCAATTATTTGGATTTCCTCTGAGGTTCAGGGGTTTTCTGTGAGTGCCCATGAAAGTTTGCACAATTCAAAGTACGTGTAGCACTTCAGTCCAGATTTCCTTCATTTGGAAATCTAAAAACGTAGTTTATACCTTGCCTGTTTGAGTGTGTTGTATTTCACTCCAAGAGCCTCAAGTTAATTTTCCAAAAGACTGAAAAGCATCAAATTTAGAGAGACAAGCAAATCAAAAGCTGGAACATTTCATGATGTTGGCACTGCTGCATTCCTGATAAGAAATACAGGAAGCAAAGGCAAAGTCCTTACTTATACTTAGGAAAGAGAGAAAAAAAGAAAAGTGCCACAGTAATATTACTGAATATCAATGATTAGAAAGGCAAGTTCATGCCAAATCAGGCATTTCCAGCAGAGATAAACCAGTCTCATTTTATCAGCTCCAAATGTCACTTCAATGACTTCAGTTTCAGGGAACCATTCACAGTGAAAAAAAGATACATACATTTGTATATTTTCTCAGAGAAGAGCTGAATTTACAGGGGTCCTAACCAAGATTCAGAGCCAGAACTGTGAGGCAGCCTCCCAAAGCCTAAGGAAATGTTAAGAAATTATCATTAGAGAGACAGAGAGATGTCAGCTCCTGCCTGAACAATTTATTTCCTAGTAAGATAAACATTTTGCTACTACATGACAGTATCTTCAAAAGAGTTAACCACCTATAGCTAGTGAGACCTCAGGAAGGCTAATTAAAGTGCCAAAATGTTTTATGTCAGATTTTCCTTTGATCACTATAATGTTTTCTCTTTTCCACAGGTGAGGGCAGTAGGGACTCAGTGTGAGAACTGCTCTAATGCTAGGCAGCATCCAAGCAATAGAAATACATCCTCTGGGGCCATAATTCACTCCTCTTTATCATACCTACACAGGAAAAATTCACTTAACATTCAGCAGTCATTTTCTATTACATAAATTTAGTTTTACTTGTGGTCCCATTAATCACCAGTCCCTGCAAGAAAGCAGCACTCCAGACAGTACACTGAATTCTGGCATATCACTTACTGGGACAGTGGCAGAATAACCACAACAGTTCTTACAAAAATGAGACCAAATCAATCCCTTCCTTTGTCCTTTAGAAACTCACAGTTGTTTAATCTAATCCAATTTACTGAGAGCAAAATATCTTGGTTGGAGGAAAAAAACCTCTTCCGGTCAATGCCTGGCAGATAAATTGATGGCACCTACCACAGTGCTCCAGAAAACAGAAAGACTTCTAAATACTCCTGATTCTGAATTTAAGTGGCTCCCTGCTTTACCACCCACTCCATATTCCCCTGATCCTGTTCTCCCTTGGCTCTGCCACAGAATTTCCATTGCACCTGCCAGCTTCTTTCCCATCAGCTGCAATACACAGCACCCACTAAGCACCGGCAGAGAGATTTTTCCACTGATCGATGTTTGCTGCTCAGGTCAGTCCCACTGCTCAGGTACTGCACAGACTCCAGCCCATGGTGACACATGTTTTGGCCATACACAAGCACTGCTGGGGGTCAACACCCCCTGTCCCTTGATATTCCCCCAGCAGTGCAGTAGAAATGTGTCTCCTGCACGTACCTCAACACAGAGATCACCGGCAGTGAGTGAGCGCTTCCCGCTTCACAACAACATCAAAGCTGTTTTACCTTGATTGGAAGTTTCTCAAGAAAAGAGAATTTGCCCCGAAGTGACTTGTTCCAAGAAGCCTTAATTTAAAAATTTCCCCTTTTGTACAAATTACCTTCAATTAGAAGAATGATTATTCCCAGATTTTATATAATACCACCAGTGTGGAAGAGGTCAAGATCTCAGTCTTATGGCTGCTGAAAGATGAGCCAAGTATAGTATCTAATGGAAAAGATAAAAGTGTATAATGTAGATTTATTTTTAGAGAGTAAAACTTTTTCAGTTCACATTTCAGAGCCTTTTTCCACATCCAAAAACAACAGAAGGAAATGAGAACTGCTCTCCTCAGTATTCTGCAAAAGCCAACATAAAGGAGGCCATTGGAAGCTGGACCAGTATCACCAGAAACAGCTGCTTCACAAGCCAACAGCTCAATGGGCTTAACAAATGAGAATGCCCTGCATGTAACATTTCCTTTATGCAATTCCCCACTGCTTTGAATCCAAATATAAAGACTGAAATCCTGTCTGCTGTGAATAGGGCAAGGATTTCTCTCTAAGGAGAGGATTTTAGATAGCATGCTGAAGAGAGCTTACTGTATAGAACAAAAGCTGTCTTCTTTACCTTTTGGAAAAGGATGAAGAAATTTTGTGTAGTAGGTTACCTAGGACCTGACCTGGATGCTCAATGGGAATTGCAATTACTGTATTAGTATTCATTATCTATTGATTCTTTAGCACAGAGTCTCGATCATCAACCCGTTTTCCCCCCTCTATATAAAACTTTCACAATCCAAATGACAATTCAAATAATTCTTTTCCTGTATATGAAATATTTTAGATTATAGATTGCATATAGAAGTAGTCATGGATTGCAAATGGAAAAAGAAATGTTTTATATGTTCTCTCCTTCTTTCATTTTACAAAGGTGCAGACCTACAGACCTTACTTGAAGTCTGTTTCTACTATATACTATTTAATGAAATGAAATGTTTGAGCCTGTGGATAATTGATTTACATATTTTTGACAGAGAAAAACCCAAAGAAAATAAAGATATTAAATAATCACATCCAGATTTAAGAAACTACTTAATCAGGTATTTAATTTAAACAGACCTGGACATGATTTTTTTTTTTTTTTTAATCTGAAGAGTCTTTATATATCATCCCCTGACCACTGTCTGCAGTCAAGAAAGTCTGCATACTTAAAGGCTTAATAACACTTCTGGAGTCAGGCACATAACAATATTTTCAAAGCAGAGTCTGCCACCATAAAGGCTACAAAACCAGGTCTGAATTCAGCCCTGCATCATGTGTTGGGACAATGGAGGACAATGCTGTAATTAATGTACAAATGTAATGTTTGCAAGAATTTGCATCTCCCCCTACAAATTCCTCATCGAAACAAGGGGAAAACAGGAAGAGGGTAATGTGCCATCAAATGTACTTTGTGATGGCATCCAGCATGTGAGTGACAGAGCAGAACCAGGACTCAGCCCCCAGCTGAAGTGCTCTATCCTCTGCACCAAAGGATCCCCCTGATAAATATTGTGGCCACATTCACATGTCTTGAGAGAAAACAAATCCTTGCTGAATTTACAGTAAGGTTATTTCATTCCCAGTTAATAACAAAAAACCTTTTTGCCTTTTTATGATTTTGAAATGCAAAAGTAAAGCTTAGCTCCAGGGCTGTGCCATGGTGAGAGAAAACAGAAATTGCTACTTACAACTCAGGAGGTGTTGACTCACAAATAAGTTGAAAGAAAGACATATGACTTGAGGCATGAAGAGTGTTGTTAAGCAGAAGTGCTACTTGAAATTGAGAATCTCTGAGAAATTGTGATTTTCTTTGTCTAAAATGTTGTTTGACATTCTTGTCTGAGCATCCAACTAATGCATTAGGCAATCCTCAGGCATAATAGCAAGGTTTAGGGAAAGGACAAAGTGTGTCAGATAAATCTTTCAATTTTTTTGGCTTCAGAGAGTAATATCAACTCTTACATGTTACTTGAGAATTGCTTCTGGCATGGAGTTAATACATAGATGGTCCCAAGGCAGGATGGATCTGCTGCCCTCCTGGCACGCTACTGGCACTGAAAAGCTCTTGGGTTTGCAGATGAGGCTGCTGTGAACAGCCAGAGTTTCTAAAGATAGGAGCTCTTTCCATTGGCTCCTCTGGATGGAGATCTCACTGAGGCACATAGAGAAGTCACCCACAGAGGCTGCAGCTGCAAGAAGCTTCTAGGCTTGAATCTGAACTCATGGGAATAAGTCTGCTGACTATGCTAGAGTTAAACAGGCAGGGAAATCCCTGGCTGCTGAACCCTGTACCCACTGGAGCTGCCATCAGCTCCACAGGAGTTAACTATAGCATGTATGCTACAGTGTGTGCCAAGAACTGGCAGCTCTGCCAAGAAAACCCACCTGGAGAGCATGATATGGTCCTGCCTTCCAGTGCTGATAACTAGCACCTGCCCATGTGAGAATATAAAACCTCCCAGTCCAGTCACATTTCATTCAGACCCCCCTAGAAGAAAACTCAACTACAAACTGAAGGAAAAAATCCCAGGTGGTAAAATGTCACTATTAGGAGTCCTTTCAGAGCTTTGGATGTGCTGACAAGACAGTCCCTGCACAGCAGGTGCCAGCATGTGCTGAGGGCTTCACACCAGCAGGTGAGCCCGATGTCTGAGCGGACACCGAACACGGGTGTGACGCTGCCAATCCAGCAGGAGGCAAGGCAGCTCAGCTTCACCTGCCACTAATCTGGGTAACATTGTGCAGAAAAAATGAGAGAACTGTAAAGAGATGCAGGGAGTTCATTCTCCTTGGAGCAAAGACATGATAATGCAGCACTCTAGGAGCTGAATTCTCTACAGTATTCTGGCATTAGCATCACAGACAATAAGGAAACTGTTGAGCAGGAACTGCCTCTCTAGTTAAGGATGATACGCTGCTACCTCAGATTCAACAAAGCACATACAAGCAACCTTTAGCCTTAGCTGTACACTCAAATTTGTTTCTATTCATTAAATGTATAACAGGACACAAAACCACACAGCCTTAAGTCATCAAGTCAAAAAAAGTTAAAAGCATGACAAATCCCTTTCCCCAGTGGTAACAGCTTTTTCCCTGTATGATCTTTACTCAGTGCTGTTCAGTTCAAACAAGGTTCTGGATAGAAATTCCTATAAATGTTTCCAGTCTTGCATCATTAAACCAACTCCTGCCACGCTGGGCTGTCTTTCAGGGTACACAGCCTGTGTTGGCACCATAGCCCTTGTATGCAGCTGCAGCATGCAACATGGAGCATCTTACCTGGACGTGGCCAGAATTCATGCAACCGAGACAACGGGCTGGGGGGAACGAGCAAAGCTTAGGCGAGTGCTTAAAATTAAGCATGAGCTCAAGTACTGCACTAAGTCAGGGCCTTTTAGCAGGAATGATAAATGTGAAAAACACAGAAATTAAGACAAGTCCTCGTGGATTGAAGACTTCTCAGACATCGGGCAAAGTATTTGCATACATTACAGTGGCCTTTGGATTGTGAGGCTTAGTACTTTTCTAATGCACATTATTGGACAGAAAAGTTAAATCATGGGGACATGCATTTAAGATAAATACAACAGATGGTCTTACAAAGGTGATTTATTTGCAATTAACTTATATTTCTGAGTCCAGCTTTCAAAACAGTGTCTGAACTGAACCTTACCTGCGAACTTTACAACCAAAGCTTGGACTTTGATTTTGTGAAGACACCCTTCTACCTTGTCTAAGTGGTAGCATAAATAAAGCCCTGACAAACATGTAAATCCATAAAGGCATGGGAGAATTCAGCTTTTTTTCAAGTTACATGTGATTTCAAAACAATACATGAAAAGAATATGGGCATTCTCTCAGGGGATATGACAAATCCCATCAGTGTTGCTAAGGTAATTATTAACTACCCATTTTCTCCTACAATCAACTGTTAATTCAGTGGAATGGCACAGCTGGAGGTATCAGGGTGACAAATTCAAGTGAGGCATCCTAGTGGAGCTGGAGATCTGGACTCAGATTGTCTGACAAGTAAAACGACAAGTACGTAAGTGCTGACAGTGTGCAGCATTCCAACAGAATCTAACGTGTCTCAGGGCCATCCATATGCTCCAGCATATGTCTGTGAGGAGAGGGGTCCAGAATCACAGTCTCTGGAAATGGTAGGTCTCTCAGGCTCTCAAGATACCAGCCAGGATCCCAGTGTTGCTGCACTAATTGGTGTGTAAGTACCTGCATTCAATCCAACAAACCACTGATTTCAGCTCAGAGGGAAATATGTAACATAAGCAGCTGTTTGCTTGTTCAGGAGCTGGATCTCACAGGACAAGATTTACTAGGCAAGAAAAGGTTGCTCTGGGCTCTTCCTTTAGAGCCAACTGAACCTCTCTGTATTAACCACAAACAAGCAGCAGTAACAGAGATGTTACTGTGTAGAAGAGTAATACTGACAAGCACACAGAAACAGACTGGGTTTTAATAACCTTGTGAAGGGGAATTCAAGTTTCAGATCACTCAGTAGAAGACAGGTTGCCTTCTTTTGCCTTCTATTCTGTTCATATTTTACATTTTTCTGGGGGCAATTACCTGCCAGGTATTTTCCCATTTCAGTCCTACCTTATCACTGTCCACTGTGTTCTGTGATGTCCTGGAGGCAATGGAAATGGTGTCAGGTTGACTGCTGCCATCCCCTTGGCTGTCTGCATCATCTATTCCATCTCTGCAAGAGAGGTGATTGGGAAACAATGACATTCCTTAGCACACCACCAGTGAGCACAAGTGAGAGGTGCTGAGTCAGCAGGACAGAGCTGGATTGTGCTAAAATTACCCTCTGAGGCAGCCCATGATGCTATAGAGCTCTTGCAATTTAGAATGATGTCACCCTCAGCCATGGGGTTTGGATTTGCACATAATCACAACATTTGTTTAAATTTCTTGAGGAATTTAATACTAAGCCATTAAGATGCTATCCAAATATAGATAAAGACAGTATAGAGCTCTACCTATTTATCTCACTGAGGCTGCTAACACATTTTCTGCCCTCTGGCTGTACAGATAAAATGATCATAAATTTTTATTGGTCTTTCAAAGTAAATACTTAAATAATACAACAGATATACTTAGGGACAAAGAAAAAATATGTCACCATTCTGTACAAGAAAACTTTTGTATTGGAGCATGTTCTTAGAGGAAATGTCTGGATCTCTGCTTTGCTACAGGTCTCCTGGGTGACTTGGTTATTTATGCTTTGGATGTCTCTATAACACAGCCTGAAGTAAAGGAGGGATAAAGTTTGATGAGGAAATGAAGATGCTCAAATTACAGGTGGCTTTTGGGAACGCCACAACAGAAGAAGGACAATTCAATATCTATAATTTAATCCAGGATCAAACAAGTTGACAAAAAATATTTAATATTACTTGACAGGCTGAAACATGTTTGTATTAGATGATGAAATACAGATTATTCACTATATATCCTTAAATATATTGTTAGGATCAACTATGATTTTGATTGCCAAACAATTAAACATGCCAAACAAGGAAAAAAATCTGGTTTCACTCAAATATGAAGAAGTAAAATCTGCTTTAGGAAAGAACTATAACCTTGGACTCTGAAGAATTTTTACTGTTTCTCTCTATACTTTGGAGCATAAAATGAAAGCTCTTTGTACGTATATCATAAAAAAGATTTCTAGCTACTTTTGCCAAGACAACATAAAAAAAGCAGAGACAATGAAAACTGCTTTAACTACAGTCAAAACCAGTAAAAAGCCAACAGATACCACACTGCTGTGGGCTGAGAACACACTAGTGATTTCATGTTGTGGGGAATGGCTGAAGTTACCTTCTGCTGTTGTTTCTTTGCTTTGCTGGTGTCTTGGGGAGCTGAATGGGCTCTTTCAGAGCTCCTTTCAGGTGAATGATCCTTTCTTGAATAACTTCCCGGATATTTTTGATCCATTCCTGTTTCGTTTCAATACTGGATGCCTAAAGTTTCACAAGGCAGAAAGACAGAGACTTTATCATGTTCTGACCTCCTGTGCAGAGGAGACATGGTCAGCTGATGAATGCCATGATGAACTGTCTGTCCTCTCTGCTGCACTGCAGCAGCTGCTGGAGTACCTGGTGACCCCAGGGAACTGAGCATTCTGACCAGACCTACTTGGCAAGCAACAGCAAAGCAGCTAAGCTCTGGATAAATACATTTAATGCTAGCAATACAGCATGCTCTGCAGAGGGGAAACAGGTTATCAGTGCACAGCTGGGAATTCCTTAGACAAAACAACTGTAACATGGATTCTTCAGCAGAGACTCACTTGACAGAACAGCCTGTCAGCTCTGGAGGTCTGTGGAAGAGCATGGCTGTTGATAAGCCCAGTGGCAAAGGACTAAGAGAATTAAACCTCCCAGCCAAACACCCTGAGACCTGCCCTGTGTCAGTGAGCAGCTGCTCAACTCAGGCTGCAAGAGGAGATGCAATTCCAGCAAGGCTCACAACTGTCCCAATTGCTACTGAGGCCTTAGAGCTCAGCTGCTCCTGATGCAGGCCTGACCCCACAGGCAGATAGGGAAGCCATGTGAATATGAGGAGGGAAGAAACTGACCTTTTATTCAGGTTTCCCAAGGCCTGAACAAGAAGTGCTAAAGGCAAAGAAAACAAACAGAAAAGACTTACTTTCAGCACTGTTTTATTGTCTGAGGATGGTGTTCGTCCAGACCACAAAGCAAATTTGCAGGGATCTCCTTCAACATGTTCAGTCACTCCCAGTTCTGAGGTCTAGTGTGGAGGAGAGATGATGAAAGATTTCATATATATGAAGCTTCATGAGTCCAGAAAACTTTGGACTTGTAGGAAGAAGTGGGGAAGCTGAGATGGGTAGGGGAATGGGATCTTATCTCTGTTTGCTACGCACAGATGAAAGGAACAGAAAAGCTCTGGGGTGGCAGGGAAGTGGATGGCTTGAGTGATCCTGCTCCCATTTCCCCCCACCCTTCACATCTCACTGCCTTAAACCTCTCCAGACTCCAGGCTGACTTCCAGGTGAGTCCTGCAGGACTCAGGGACAGCCTTTCCAGGGGCAAAAGTATCCCCAACCCAGCAGGGGACATGTGAGCCTCCAAAACACCACTTCTACCTACAAAAACCACAACACCCAGAACATTCTCTTTGCAGCCACACCTACCAGTAACTTGTTCTTGTAAACATATTTTGTGTGTCCTGAAGAATCTTTGATCTCTTTGCTAAACACCAAAGAGATTTCAAAGAGAAACAAATGCCTCTCACGGCCTTTCCGAATGAGAGACTTGGGATCCCACACTTGGAAGGAATCCTGAAGAATCAGCTCTCCCTGGACATCAAGGTTCTCATCAAACCCTAAAACCACAAAATACAATCGCTTGTATTTATTCTTGGGATAAGCAATTCACAGAAACACCAAAGTCAACACTTGAAATTAAAGGGTCTTCCTCTTCCTCTTTTTTTTTTTTTTCATATTCTGAAAGGACAATAATGGCTATCTATTGCCTCAGTGATAATATTTTTCTTTTTGCTTTTTTTTCCCTACTGCAGCAATGTAATTACTTCATCAGAGGTCAAATATATCATATATGCTAAATGAGGCTGCTGCTGAAGTCTTGTAATAATTACTCAAAAATAATATTATGAAGGTTTTTGTGGTAGTTACTGTACACAGAACTGCATTGCAAGAAATCCTATGCACTTCATTACAAATTCAGTTTGCCCTTCTGCAATTTTAATCACCTGAGCTTATTGTGCTGCCTGGCTACTGGCACTAGTTCCTTTTTTCACTTGTTTTAGTATGCTGCTTGTTTCTTGGTTTTCCTCAATTCAGGCTGGAAATTATTTTTCCAGGCCAAGGAAATGTGTGAGACACAATAAAGCATCTCAGTCCAGAATAAAATTTTTACATTTCAGAAATACTCTACACAATAATAAGCCAGTAAAAGACTTCACTTTGTGCCAATCAAACTTTTTTTCTGTAGTTTTAAAATATTTTTTTAGTGCTTTTTTTAGAAATCATTGGCATAACTATGCTAACATTTTGAAACACAAGCTGTTTTGTCTCAGAAAACCAGAACTTTTGAAATGTTGAAACAGTATTATGAAATGTTTTCATCCAATAATTTTTACAGCTGTCAGCAGCTAAACTGATACTGTTTCAGGAGGGGATTTTTTTTGTTTAATGGAGAAGGAATGTTTTAGCTAAATATATATATCCACACATACATTCATATGAATATGCATACATACATATATGTACATATATATGTATATATACACACACACACAAAAGATACAGATCAATACCTCCCCTCCCCCCCCAAACTTCCTAGCCAGCTTTATTCTTTCAAGACTTTTGGAGAAATATCAGAAAGGAGCCAGGAGGTACCTAAAAATTATGATGAAACAATAGTACTGCTACAGTGAACCTTTACTAGCTGCCACCACAAGTTACTAACAAACTCCATTTCTCAGCAGGTCCCTCCCCACCTTCCAGCATGCTGACGTGCATTGCATCGTTGGCCTTCTTTGGGACACTGAGCATCACTTCCAGACCATCCTTCAGCTCCCCTTTGCCCTCCTCACAGCAGGTCAGCAGTTCCTAAGAAGCAATGCAGACAGCATAAACAAACTCTGATCCACGTGCTGCCTTCACACCCAACTTTGCCACTTGGTCCCTGCAAGCTGCTTCAGAGACAGGAGAAAGCTGAACTGCAGCAAACCCCACTGTGGATGCTCACAAAGAGTGGGGGTCAAATAGGAGCAGCTATACAGATAAAACAAGATGCTCTCAAGGGAGACTGAGCCCTTGGAAGATTTCTGGGGACTTATGTTTACAGGTCATGAAGGAGCCCCCTTAAGCAGAAGGTAACTCATGAACCTGTGAACTTGCTCTGCACGAGCTGATCTGTGCAGCTCACTGAGGTACCTTCAGTAGGAGTTGGTATTTTGTGATCCTCTGGACAGGCTTGATTAAATAAGAAGAGATGGAGTTGGCCAGCCCATGTCTTTGCTGGATTTCCTAGAAGGGATAAAAACACCAGTCAGTCATGGAAAACTGTTAACCCCCTGCCAGACAGAGCCACCCATAACTAATTTTAGTGCTGCATTCCTGGATTCTATGTTTAGGTTTTTAACCCTCTAAAAGCTCATGTGCACATAAATGTGGTTTCAGCGAGGCTGGCAATAAACTGCAGAGTCCCCCTAAGGCCAGTTAAACTGCAGGGTCCCTCTGCAAGTCAAGCTAAAGCTCTCCTGAGTAAACAGGCCTTGACTTAAGTATGACTTACCTGTCGTGTCATCTGGTTTCCCCTAGCAATGAAGGCTGAAAGCAGAGTCTTAACATTCAATTAAAACAAAGTGACATTAAATTAAATTGCATGAGTAGGGTGTAATTTAGCTGTCTAAACATAGGCATTGAGTCCCATTTGAGAGCCCTGGGGTAGGTGAAATATCCACATGGGAATAACAGGTCTGACACAGTGCTGACAGACCTGCTCTACTCGGAGGTGGCACCTGGGGGCCAGGAGAGATATCCCCTCATGATACCTGTTAAAGCAGCACTGAAGACTTCTGTTTCATAACCTGAACCTCAGCCAAAATGTCTTGGCTGATCACTGATGTATCTGGATACGTCTGGATACAAATATATCCAGAAATTTGATGTGCTCACAAATTTCTGGATACATCACAGACCTGCTAAGGGCTGCAAAGGGCCCTGCTGCCTCCCCCCAGCTGTTCCAGGGGGAGTTAAGAGCTCCTGAAAATCCTGTAGGACTCTAATGAACATATTTAGCAATCTAAAAAAGTCCAAACTCATGCCCTACAGGGGCAGGTTCTCTTCTGAAATAGAACAGATTGGAAACCCTTCTGTCTCTGCCAGGCCCTGGGCATGCCTTGTCTTGTTCCTGGCCACCAGGAAATCCTTGATTCCTAAAGAAGCAAATGGAAAAGGGGAATGGGACTTTTCTCCAGCTACTGGATTGTAAATATGAGACTGTAAAGTGAAGAAGCTATGGAAGGTGAAGGGAGAAGAGCTGCCAAGAACAGAGATTTTCCTTTTGTATACAATCTGATTTTCTGCTGAGTACTAGGGAGGTTACTGCTTCTTTTTAGTTCCAGTGTTTGTCTTAATGCTGGGATGCAAAAGCATCCACTTTTCATGTAATGTGCCAACAGATTTTTGGTTTGTTGGTTTGGTTTCTTTTACTAGAAAAGGTTTTTTTTTTAAATAGCCCTGGTGCCATGAAGAAGACCCAAAAGGGAAGGGGCTCTGTTTGGGGGTTAATGGAGTTTGTGTGAAGCTGAGTCACAGCTGACTTCACAGAGGCATGAGCACATGGCTGAGACTCAATTCACAACTGCAGGAGCCAGCAGGACCTCGGCCACATCTGTGAACTTCCTGGAGCTGGCAGAGCACACTTGTTTTTGTAGGATCCAAGTAACCAAATTAGCCCTGCTCCTCCCCACCAGCTCTCTGAGCAGCAGGGCATGCTCCCAGCAAAATGCCTCCCCTTTGGGCACTCCTTGCTCTGCCAGGGTGCTCCCTGGTCAGACTGACACAGCTGGTTGGTGAAGTGACATTTGACAAGTTCTGGGAAGGGACGTCCTCCCTGCAGCTCCTCCCTCTGTCCCTGAAGTGTTGGAGTAAGATGCTGTTTGTGCCTCTGCTTGTTTCCTAAGGGACATTCTGGCTCAGCAGAGAAACTGTCCAAGAACCCTCATCCATGCAGAAACACCATGATCTGCAACGCTCCCAAAGTCACTGAGTTTTACCTTGTTCCATGCTGGTCGTACAAATCAAAAGTACCCTGAGGCTTCTTGAATATAAATCTGGATTTTTTCCAAGATTCAAAGCTAAAAAAAGTATTCCAAATAGCAGAAGCATGTACATGTCTCAGCTAAACTCTGTCCCAAAGATCAAAACTTGCTCAACTAAAGACACTAAAATCAACTTGATTACTTCAATAACATGCTGATTCTACCAATTGAAGTTGACAGCTAACATATGTTGGTAATCAAAAATACACCTTGCTAGCCTGAAGTATATGGTATTACAAGTATTAAAATTTGCTAAACATGGCAGGCATCATTTATCTTTGAAACTACTGAATAAAAAATGCAGTTTTAAGTAATGATGAACAAGAAAGACAGAAAAACTGAAAGAGTGAAATTAATAAGTCCACTGCAGTTAAGTCAGAATAAACACACTATTTTCATTCCCTGTTCAATCTCCAGCTAATATAACCATACCAACAACTTCTGAATTTTATAAACAAAGCACCATCTGTAGGGAAGGAAGATGGTAATCTTTATGCTTTATTAGACCAGGCACATTTCACAGTTGAGAGTTTGTGCATTGTTTTCCACCTGTCTCAACTGGTTCAAATAAAATAAATTGCTTTTCTCTACATACATGGCTTCAGTTATGTCCTGAGAACAGCCCAGCTCTCAGCATTGCTTGTAATTCTCTTCACAGTTTCAAATGAGATATGTCACCTATCTTTGCTCCTTCTCCTAATCAGTTAACCCTTACAGTGAGCCCTGTAGCTGCAAGCTTTCCATGGGCTTGAAGGGTTCAAACAAATTACTGGAAATGGTTGTTTTCAACTCAAAGGTGGCTTTCTATGAAAGCTTATGAAATTTGAGGGACACTTGTGATTTTCAAGCAGGCTTCTTATTCTTGATAATCCACCCTCATCATCAGGGTTTTGGGAAATTCCAGGTTCTGGTGGAAAAAAATAACCAGCTATTTTCTCTGTATTCCTGGTGCCAGGCTGTCCTGCCCCTGAACTACTGCCACTCCAAGATCAAGGTAAGAAGGATCTACAGGTACTTTACACTACCTTAGTCACTCACATTGAGTGCCTCCTTGAGGATTTTTCGTGGGGAAAGTCAGCTTTCTCTTTTTGCACAGGCACTGCTGGGTGATGGCCCAGCACCCATGGAAGGCCAACACCTCCCTGTGGCAAAACAGCAGCTGCTGACACACGAATATTCACTCCTGAGCAATATCAGGCAGCTTTCCAGCCCATGCAAAGAGCTGCAGTGGCAAGGTTTTTCAGCCTGGACACCTAAGGTGGCTCCCACCAGTATAAAGCGCTCGAACAAACCATTCCACAGGCTCAAGCGCCACCTCCTGGAAAAGCCTTCCAGTTCCACTCGACTTCTAGACCATTCGGTAACAAGGCAAAAGAAAAAGGTGTTCATCACTTTTCCTGAGGCTCGTGTGAGACCTTTTATTGCCGAGTGAGACTGAAATGCTGTAAGCATCGGCACGTACAAACTCCAGAGGAGCTGATTTATGTCAGCTGCCAACTCCAGCACAGCTTGGATCCTGCTGATCTGTTACATTTGCAAACACTTTCAATGCTTTGGAAGAGAGGTCTTAAAGCTATAAGGTAGCAGACAAGCATGGCAAAATGGATGAGGTTAAGTAAGAGGAAGAGCTTGGTTTAAAGGTACTCAAAAACTTGAAAGATTTTCCTCAGTCTACAAAACTGGAATTGGAGCCTAAAAACATTTATCACTGGCTGTGATAAATGCACATGTATGGCAAATAGTCTAATTGGAGTCAATGGAGTTTCTTATTAGCACAATGAAAGGTGGAATAGGCTGGGTAGAAGTTGCAGAGCAGGAGGACAGGAGCTTGTTTTAGATTTAGGGATTTCAAGTCATAATATATAATGGAATCTGAGATTCTCATTTTATCACTAACCCAGAAACAGAGATTACATCTAAACCAGATCTTTAGAAAGGATTAGGTCTGAAAAATGCCCAAAGCTTCCCATAAGAATGTGTGTCTCCACACCTCACCACACACCATCAGTTCTCACAGCATGTGATATTTGCAGTGGAATGAAAATGCCAAGGCACAGAAAGGAACCCATAGCTTGAGTGTAAAAAAGCACAGAGCTGCACCAGGTGTGTGGAAGGAAAACAGCAGTGGCTACTTACATCAAAGAAAGTCCCTGCATGTTCCAGGATGAGCTGGCTGGAGTCAGGCTTGTTTTTGCAGTAGGTGACATACATCTGAAATTTATCTGCCTGTGAAAACAAACATCAAGGGAAAAGCAAGATAAGCTTTTTCTCTGTTCCCACAGGTTTTCATTAAGGCACACCAGGATAAATACAGGTGACAACTCTCTCCCACACACCCACCACCACCCCCACCCTGCCACCAAGCAGCACAAGAACTGCAAATGAAGAGCAGAAGATTTTAAGGTTCATACCTTACTTGAGCAGTTCTGAGGGTTGTAGGAGGCTTTCTTTAACAAATATCACAGAGGGAAGGACTAAAATTCTAATCCAGCTGTAAAATAATTTCTAACAGCTCTGTGAATGTTACACATTTTTTGAGTTTTGAGGGTCTCAAAACTCAGTCATGAAGTGTTGACTCTATCACCTACTTGAAGATAAAGCCAGTCTAGAAACTGGGCAAGTGACTCACCTAGTTTAAACTGGCACAAGCCAACATTTTTTACTTGAAATTTGTGACACTTGGCCCAGACTTGCCTTTCCTACTTTGGTTCAAAAATCAATGGCTCAAATTTTATGTTGTTCTACATTTTATTTTCTAATTTGTTTATGTTTAAGCAGAAATTAAAAGCATCTGTGCACTCCCACCTCTTATTAATGTACTCTGGTCTCAAGAAGAGGGAGGCAAATAAAAGAGGAGGATGTTTTCCTTTTATTGCTATAGCATTTTTTTTTATTCCAGATATCTAAACAACAGGATCCTGCAACTGTGCAGGCAGCTTTGTATGTACATCTGTGACCACACACAGAGCTCTGGACATGTACCTTTGTTGAGATGATGCAGTAGTATCTTAAAGTACCATGAAGATTTTGCAGAGAATGATACATAAATGCATTCATCTTTCCTAAACAGGTAAACAATATTTCTGTTCTTTGTAAACAATATTTCTGAATCCATTTCATCAAGACTTGTGACATGTTTTTAAATTAAAAGCCCATCTGAAATCATCTAAACATGCTCATTTTTTGGATAAGTGAAAATATTCCATCTTTACTCTTAGAATACTAATTCCTAGCTTTGCTATATGAATAAAACAATCAGACAAAACACAAAGATGGCTGACTTGACTGGTAAATATTTTGAAAAGAGAACAGCTTTCATACAGATAAATTACTGTAGCCAATTCCCAGAGCCTCCTACACTCACAAAGACTCTCTGCATCAAGATTTCAAAGTCCTGTTGGAAATTATCCTGGCATTGCATAATGGAATGAGTGAGTACAGTGGCTCAGAAATTTGACACTAATTTCTGGAGGAAAAAAGTCGATAAAATATGTTCTTCATGCCTTCATGGAGTTCTAATGGCATGACTAAAATTCTTTAAGGAAGGTATATTAAAGTTTTAAATGTCTGTCCTCCCAGGGCCTTTCAAAGTGAAATGAATGTCACCCCTAAAAACAGGTTTGGTTTGATGAAGTTCTGCTAAACAGAAACCAGCAGAGGTAAATAAAAGCTGTGCTGGTCAGTACAGGACAAGGAGAGAGGCTCTGGAAAGCCTTCACACTTGCTGAGGAAAGGGTGGAAGCTTTCACCCTGGGCAGGTGAAGGACAAAGCAGTTGTAGCTCCAGACTAGCTCCTAATATAATTTCTCACTGGGGACATAACCCTTGCATCTATTCCCAGCTTGTTCCTGTCTGTGCTGGAGGAATTAATTTGAATAAATAATGAGAAGCAGCAGCCTCATTACCCAGGTGACAAAGCAGTGGCCCACATCCTCAGGCAGTTGTTCATATTTCTCCAGCTCCTTTAGAAAAATGCTGAAAAAGGAAGACACCCATGTAATTAGTTCCAGCCAAATACCCAGGAGATGCAGGATAACCAATGAGTTAATCAGTGCTAATGATCAATACTTGTATCTTGATTATGGGACTACCCAAGTGTCCAGCCAGCAGGAAAAGGTGTGCTTTGTTTTTTGAGTACAGTCATGCCTAACTCCACCAGAAAGGAAAAAGAGGCAATCCCTAGCTGGGAGTCCCTGTGTTCAGGACTGCTCTATCTGAACACAGATCTTCAAAGAGTTCTTGTGTAGTGGTTCAGACAAAGAGCAACAAGGGAAGCCCAAAGCTGCCAGGTTCTCAACACCCAGCTCAGCACACTGGACAACAACTTCAACAAGCTCAGCATTTCATAGGTAAGTAGTAAAGTTTCAAAATACAGATTTTTAAAATCAGCTCTCTCGGAACAGCATGTACCACAAGTGACACGTGTTTGCAGATAGAGCCCTGTACAATGCCTGAGTGGAAAGAATATTATGAACAGTTTTTTCAGCTGCTCCTCCTAGAACATGTTTTCTGGACCATTCACCAGCTTTGCTGCCCTTTCTTGGACATGGATTCTGAATCAGGCTGGAGGATTCCTTAACATCAAAGGAGAAGGCTGTGGAGGACTCTGGTGGAGGGGACAGGGAAAATTTATTTTACCATTGCTAGGAAGAAGTTTTAGAGGAAAAAAAGATTACATAGAAGCAGTGGGCTGCAGGAGGAGGGGTCAGAGAAAAGGGAAATGACAGCAGTGAGAAGCTGTGGGACATGACTGAGGGCTGGAGGGATGGCAGCTGGGAACAGTGGAAACTGAAAGAGGAGGGTAATCAGATGGCATCAGTCAGGGTCACCAGGACAAAAATATAGCACCACAGAGAAAGGGAAAGTGGGAAGACAATCAGGCTACTATCCTGATATGCTCTGAAGCTGCTTGCACAGAAGCATGCATATGGCATGCTGTGCTGGGCCTTGTTTATGTGATGGCACATTTATCTGACTGAAGCACTTGAAATGTCTCAGAACTCGAACAGGGAAGGATTCTCTGATTGTTTTTTGAAGTGTAAGCTGAAGACAGATTTGGAATTCAGACTGAACTTGCTGGAGCCAGCATCCCTAAATGTTAAGTTTATAACTGTTGCATTCACATTATACCATGGAAACAATGCCCTCTAAGCTGATTTGGTACACAGTCTTATGTTATCAAGATGGAGTACTGTTAATTACAGATTAAATACAGAAAGTCTCCAAGAAGTGGCAGAAAGCTACTTATTAACCCAGCTCCTGCCAACAATTCCACTTTCTCCCCTTTGTGTTTTCCAATATCATATTTTTGACAGGCAAGCATCCCCACTACATCTCCTGCTGTGAGATGGAAAGCATGTATCAGACTGCAAAACATTGGTACAATATGACTTTAACACTGTTAATCAGCTGAAGGTGAAGTTTTGAACTAAGTTGCAATTCATTTTTGTAAAAGAAATGAAACAAGAAATCAAACACTATTTTGCAAAGTCAATTACTTTACACTCAGGAGTGCACTGTACCGTAGGGGTTCTCTCCAGACACCACAGAGATTAAAAAGTGCCAAAACATTAACAGAACTGTTAAGAAAACCTACTTGTTATGGAAGTCATAGATCTCCTGAATATTGCCAAAGATGATGTGTTCTTTATTAAGGATCCCAGCTGGTATTTCTTCCACTCCACTTGTCATTTCCCAAAGGTAAGTCTGGAAGACACCAGAAACTCTTAATTTTGTGAATAAATGCACTGGCAAAGAATAGATCTCCCTGTTTTATTTCCAAATGCACAGGCTGAACAGGAACTATGTATTTTGAGATTAAATAAACAAGCTAAAAAAAAAAAAAAATCCAGTGTTACAGAAAGCTCTCCAGAGAAATTCAAAGTGCTAATGCTTTGAAGTTGTCTGAGGAAAAAGACAACACCTGTCTTTGCTGTCCACCTGATGGTGTCCAAAAAACTGTAGGCAGAAATAGCTAAAAGATAAGCCAAATTTGCAACTTCAGTAGCATTAGATACATAAAAATCATTGTCAGACTGCAGGAATGTGAAAGCTGACAGATTTCAGTGAATTACACTCTGGTTTTTGCCTTGAATATTACCCTCCACTTTAGGAACACCCTACTGTACAGCAAGGCAAGGTATTTGACTGTGCAAATCCAGAGGTTTCCCTAGGATGAGATGATTCCAAGAAACAGATTTGAATCTTTAAGGAAAGGCTCCATGAATCAATGTGCACAGCCTGTGCATTAAAGGGAACATCCCCACTGCAGAGGACAACATGTGCTTCCAGGAAATATTGGAGACCTCCTGGGCCATAACTTACCTCTAAACATTCATGTAAATCCCTGACATAAGCTTTTTCTGTCTGCAGCAGCTCAGCCATAATGAATCTGAAAAAAAAAAAAAAAAGAGTATTTTAGGTGGTTTGGACATTATAAGCATTTCTACAATAAACAGAAAACAAAATATACTCCTGTTGTCTTAAAGAATAAGGGTATTTCCACCCTAGACATCCAGTTGCCTTACTTTGCACCTTTCAGGTCCATGATCAAAATAGCACTTCATACTCCAGTCCCTTGTCGAGTTATTTTCTAAAAAACTTTTCTGCAAAAAATCCTGTTAAGTTGTTTTCCTGAGTCTGTGGGATTTACCATATACATGCCCATCCTTAACTATCAGCTGGTTCTCAGAAATTTTTTCCCCCCAGGATTAAGGAATTGTGATTCACCAACATTTGGACCTTTCTGACAGTCATTGGAAGTCACCCTAAAACTTTACCTTCAGAGGCAACACAGATGGATTTGGGAGACACCACTACTTTGAAGAGACTTCAACAGCTTGGTATCTGACCAGAGAAAATCCAGATGCTGTGAAATGCAATAATGGCTTCTGTAGAGCCTGAGGCTGGGCCTCTCAAAGCTGAAATTCCTGAAATTTGCCACAGGCAGACCAAGTGTAATATTTTCTAAAGTAGAAGTAGTTTCTTATCAATCATGACCTGTGACAGTTTCAGAGGGCTGAGAAATACTTTCCCAATTTTCTTACACAAAAATAAGATAGAATACTGTGAAAATAGACTGTTCACAGATTTAAGTGCAACAAGCACTTCTCAACTATTTCCTCTACTATAAACTGTTTCTAGTTCTCTCAGTCCTACACTTGCTGCAATTTGAACCTAACTTCAAGTGAACTCTTGGGTCACTGATGTTTAGACAATACTTAGACACCTGAAGATGCCCTCTATTTTTCCCTGCTTATGTTACTTTTTACATAAAACCAGAAGGAAATTAGCAACTCTATAACATGAGGGTTAATCCAAGTTCTTGACTCACTACTTTTCCTTTCTAACTTCTGATTGAAACCAAAAGACATTCAGCCTTTATGTTCTGAAATTCTCTAACTTACAAGTAACAACTTCTGCCCTACACCAGCAGACTTATCTCAATAGCTCAGCAGCTGGAAGGAGTTACAGGACTGTCAGTCAGTTCTGGTCATGCAAATATCACAGAATTACTCTTTAGAAGATAATGTGCCATGCAGACAGAGTGTTTGGGAACATACTCTTTCTTTCTGGCTGACTTCCTTTTCTCTTCATTGACTTCATGATTTGCATCTCGCAGCTTTACCTCCCGGTCTGAAAGACTTGCTGGAATGATATCTAGTTCTAGGTCTTTGTTATCCTAGGGGAAAAAAAAAAGCACAGAATTTAACTTCATTGTAATCCTACTGTTGTGTAAAGTGCAATATGTTCATGATGTCAAAGAGGTAAGAAGCGACAAAACAAGATAATATCAAAAAGGAGGAAATTTAGAGAGAAGTAGAAGTACTGTGAGAAGAGATAAAAAGCTGAGAGAGAAATCTTAAAAAAACCAGAAATTATATTCATTGTAATCTTCACTGTTTCTCCTAACTAGAAATCAATACTGATAAAAAAAATCTAAATTACCTTACTCTTTCATATCTAAATTAGTTGGCTAGTATGGGACTTCATAAAAAGTCAGATAAAGTAGAACACCATGCAGAGACAACTTTCAGTGGCCATTTACCATGAGATACCTTTCCAGGCTGTGGTTAGAACTCTGTGTAACCCAGAGGCCCTACAAGGAACAGTGCAGTTAAAGTATCATGAGGGTGTGAGGGAATTTATTCCTTATTCTTGATATTTAATTCCATATATTTTATTCCAAAGAGTCATTGACCAAAAGGTTTTTAAGTGTTTCTGCTTCTGGCACTCTCCCTTAATACTATGGCCAGGGAATAGCAGGAGATCCTAATTTTTGCTTCTTATGATGCTCCACTTCACATAAAAGAATTCAGAGATGAGGTTGGGGATGAATTCTTTATGTTATTTAAAGGATGAGAGAATAAAAACTTAAGAATCAAAGTTTGAATTGGACGCAAAATAATGGTGTGGGAGCAGGATTTATAGTTTATACCAAAATTAACAGACTCAATTCAACTAAGATATTTTCCCCCGTTTCGCCCTGAAAGCTGTGTGGTCTCCTGAAAAATGGTGCAAACATTTGTTTAGAAAATCTTTCTGCTCTTCATCTGCCTTTCCTCACATCACTGACCAACCACAGAAAAACCCTTTAACCCTTTTTCTCCAGAAGCAGTTCTGAGCACGGCCAGGTGGGCTGGCTGGGTTTTCAGTGTTTCTAATGGGCACACAAAAACCAACTTGCATTCACTGCACAGGCTTCACCTTCCTCTGTGACTCTGGTACAAAACCCCAACAGGACCAGGTCTTACAGTACCTCTGGGTTGATTCCAAGGGCTTTTTCCAGGGAGTAACGATATTTCCCCATCCTGAGAGAGAAGTCCCGGTAGCGCTTGTCCACGGTGGTGACCCACTTCCTAATTTCAGTGGCGTGTATGTGTCCTTTTTCTACAAAGCTGTCAGCCAGCTGGATGAGGAGCTTCACTTTCTCCTTTGTTTGCTGCCCAAAATATGGTCCTTGGTTATGTTTCATTATTATTTCCTTTGCTTTTAACTCACACAGCAGTCAAAAGAAGTTCACAATTTTTATACATCATTAAAGAGTGTCTGTATTTCATGTTATACAGAATCAGACACTCCAAACTTTTTCAGTAAAACATGAAAGGAATGAAATTTTTATAAGGACACTTATGAAGCTGAAGAAGATAGAAAGTCAAGTTTTTGAAACCCCACAGACACAAACACACAAAACATGTTGGAAGTTATACATGCTGCCTTCCCATAAGCAAGAGCTTATTTTTGGTGAGCCTTGGATTAGAAGACAAGATTTTAAAATCACACCTCATAAAGTACACCAAGTTACTCTGAGTCTATATGTGATGGATCTGCAGACCTGTGTAGGAAGGTCATTAATACACCCCATATCAGCCCAGGAAGTGATTTTGAGCAATTACTTGTCTGTTTCAAAACCATTCAGAATTTAAATCCATATTCATGATCTATAAAATCTACTATAAAATCCTCCATCAGTATTTTAGGTCCATTTAGAACATTACCAGCTAAAAGATGCCTGTGCTCCAAAGCACACACTGAGCCCCCAACCTTCCAGAGGTCTTTTCTATTCCACTTAGCCTCTAACTGTCCCTTAGTCAAAACTGGCACAAAGGACCTAGTTATAAACTTTGGCTCTGATTCCTGATCTATCCCAGGAAATGAGGCACTGGCAAGGCTGTTGTCAAAGACTGAGAGGATGTTCCCCCATGCCTGAAGCAAGACACACTGTCAGGTACTTGACATTATCAGTGATCCGACCACAAATGGACAAGCACACATCAGACCAGAAAACATCCAGCAGATTTCAAACACAAAACTAAATTCAAGAAATTCCACCACTAGAATAGATTAACAGCTGAATCAGACATCATCCTAACAAACCAAATGAGTACCTAAACAAGGCTAGGTATGAAGATGTAAAAATCGAACTTCCTGTTGTATTTAAAGGGTGATTCATTCCCAACAGCTACTGCTGATTTTCCATTTCAAACAATTGGTTTGACCAGAAAGTTACTGAGATCAGGAAGGCTTTCAGCTACAGCTTAATTTGAGAAAAATATCAGTCTGGGAATGACATGCATCTACCAGATTGCACATGGCAGTGAAAATATTCTACATCAGCAGTAGGACAGCCCGAGGGAGCAAGACTTACATGTGCCAGTGTAAGAAACAGCCAGTAATGGTTAATAATGAACAGGATCTAAAATTCAGTTCTAGGTGAAGTCAAGAGTCAAAATGGTTTGGAAACTTTGTTATGAATTTGGATTACTCTGATAAAAATTGAATTATGAACCAGAATGTAATTTCAGGTGGATTAATTATGGGTGGTTAGAACTCAGAAGTAGTTAAAAGAATTTCATATGTGTCCTGTCTGAAGAAATTACCTTCCATCCACTGCTAGCTCTCTCACATTTTCAGAAACATGCAAGCTAAGCTAAAAGAAGGGGACAAGAACACCACAAAGCCTGGGAATCAAACCCATACAAGCACAGACAGCCTAAGGAGGAATTTAAGGATTACAGAAGATCAATTTCAGGACACAGTGAAATGCAGCTACATAATACCAAAGCCGTGGTCTTCCTGCAGTCCAACTCTGCAATTTACATCCTTATCAGAAACTCTTAATACCTCTGTGGATTCACTGTCTATGAATTACCTATGGTTTGAATTAATTTGTCTGAAGCAGATCCAATCACCATTCCTGTGTAAACCCCACCAGATTTCCCAGAACTGCTCCATATAAATTAATATATTCTTGGTAATGCAGTTTTGTATTCTAAAATGCTCACCCCAGAGTTTAAAGACTCATCAATTTAAAGTACTTTGTTGGGATCAGCAGATTATTTCTAATGAGATAAATGATTATCTGTGATCAACCCAGCTGGAATTAGTGAGAAAAATTGTGGTTTTAAAGACAGAAGAAAGAGCCCAGGATTCCATGGTGACCTTGGATGTGTTCAGATCAATTAGTCACTCTATGCCATTCTGGAATGATTGCTTGAGGATGGAATGTCTTATTAGATTGCTGTGAACTCTGTATGCAAATGGACCTTCTCTTCCTTCTGATCAGAACAGAAATTTTCTATAACCAGTACTAACCAAGGTGGAGAAAACCTCCTTTTTGGGCCTATGTCTTGCTAAAAGTTCTCAAAAATCATTTATCTTCAGGGCTAGGATTTTTAGAGGGCAACTACAAAATCAAGTGAATATTATTACAGAGATTTAAGGCATTGAAACAAGACCATAAATACAGACTAAAGCAGACTGCATAATTAGATTAAAGTCACTGTTTACTTTGGCAGGTACTCTGAATTCCCCATATTCCTTCAGGAGTTCCTGAGTTTCTTCTGCTGATTCCCCTGTGGAGTTGTGAGTAGAGAGGTAATATTCGCCTGTTTCTTGGATCCAGTCTAAGGCCTGTGAACAACAAAAACACCAAAGGAGAAACAAAACAAACAGTTTTTGTATTTCAAGAATTAATTCTCTGACAAAAAAAAGAGCCCTGCCAGACAAAGAATATAAAATACATTGGGAGTTAATACCCTGCATACTAAAACACTTTCTAGGAACACATAAAAAGAGTAAAATAATGAAAGTAGGTGGGAAAGGATACAAAATGGTACTCTGTGTTTCCTAGGACAAAAAGGAGAGTAGGGAATTTCATCTATATACAGATAGATCTGCAGGGAAAGCAGTTTTCTCATTCAGAAATAGCTCAATAAAACAAGTTTGCTCTCACATTTATTTTCAAACAAATGAACAAATACAGAAATTAATCTGAGGTGACAAAAGTAGTGAATCTTGTTGTCGGGTTTTGGAATTGTCTTAAGTTGTTTTAAAATCTATATTTGCCATGGTTTCAAAAGTTACAGTGTTTAAACACAACTTGAGATTGCAACAGCAGCCCCACACACAGGCATTACATGGATACAGGAGATTTTACACATTGCCAGGACAGAGGGACAAGGTGGGGTTTTCACACTACCTGCTTGGCACTGCGCTCAAAGACAACATATTGCTGGCACTGATCTAATCTCCTCTTCTTCAGGGTCCAGAAGTGAAGGACCCGATTCTCCCTCTGCAACAGCTCGCTCAGAATGGCTGTAGGGAAAGGAAAACATCTGCATGACTAGGGATTCCTTGAATGCATACAGAAATAAGCTATGAAATGATGAATTTAATCACTTTGTCTGAACCTTGTTCCCAAAAGCAGAGAGCCCAAAATCACACTTCCTAAAACCAGGTATAGATTCAAAGTGGCTGCTAAAAAAAACCAAACCCCAAACCAAACCCCCAAACCGCATACACCAGAAACCCCCACAAAGCGAGCGTAGTTGCAGAGAGATCTGGTAAAGGAAATGATGCTCGAACAGAGTCTGCCTTCTGAGCACATTCACAGATTTCAGGAGGACCCCACTGCAGAGGGGGAGGCAAACCAGACCTTCAGTGCTGTGGCTGCACCAACCTTTGACCTGCTGCTCGGGCCCTCTGGTGTGGCTGGCCACTCCGGGCATGCTGACGTTGTTCCTGTGGATGTACTTGAGGAACACCTCGGCGTTCCTCCGGGCCAGGGTACAGGCCTAGGAAGAACAGCCCCCACCAAAAAGAATCAGTAAAGATGAACAAAGAAAGCAAAGGGGACCAAGGGAGTTCTTGCTTATATTGCAAGGAGAAGTTCTCTTTCTTGGAAGATGAGAACTTCAGCTGAGAGTCAATAAACTCAGCTAATAAAGTAACAGTCTCAGAGACCTATTAAAACATGAGTAATATTTAATATAGTGGCTCATTTTATATATGAAGGCAAATTAATGACAGAAATTAAACAACTGCTTGTTAAGAACTGGTACCTCACACATTTTCTATCTAACCAAATCTAAGCCATCTCTCAAGAAAAGTACTCATTGTTTCAAAAAATGTACAAATATAGAGGAGTAATTTCTTCAGCCTTGACTGCAAGTGTAGTTTCATGTTGTGTATCAGTTTTAGTGGCAGGTGGGAGGCTGGCTGACAGTTCACTTGTCAGCCTGGGAGATCCCTGTTTCTTCCAAAGCAGCACCTGGAAAGCAGGAAGAAATTTCTGTCTCCATCTTGGTGCTGCCTTGCAGGGAAAAAATTGCTCCACTTATTATGAGTTCTTCAGTTATTGGCTTGGAGGACAAAATTTGAAATGCTGGGGTGGTTTGTACAAGCTGACACCAAAATGATGTGTAATACCTGTCATTTATAGTGCAATTTTAAGAACTGAACTTTGAACCAGCACAACAACTAACATCCTCCAAGTGCAAACACCACCTGATTGGTCTTGATGACATCTCCATGAGATATGTATTGATAATAATGCTCATTACCCCTGCTATAACAAAGTAAAACTGGCCTAGGGTTTATACAGCCAGCCAGCAGCTGAACTGGAATTACACATCAGAGCATCCTCTAAAATTTACCAAGACTACTCTTAATTGTCTACTTGATGGAAAGTTTTCCTAATTTATTAGAGAACTTAAATTAGACCTTGAGAAAAGCCTCCTTCTGTTCCAGATGTTTGCTGATCAGAGGGATGACATGGTCTATCTCAGCTGCTGGCCCAAGTTTATCTCGGCCTCCGCACCAGTCTTCATCCCGTCTGTACTCCTGCTCCAGACTCTCCAACACACTGCACACCTAAAACATGCCCATAGCACAACTCAGTTATCCACAATCATAACCAGGGGGACAACATCCAGTAGAAGTCTGTGACCAATGACATTTCATTTTTGTACTATGGGCCACAGCATGGGGGTAACTGGGTATAAAACAGGCCCTAGACAGAATGATCAAGGTGCTTTTCTTACCCATAGGAATCTTTTCTGTTTGGGATACAATTTATATGGTTTAAGGCTGATAAATCATTCTTATCTTCTAGTGAATAATGGGAGGAAGCACAGAAGGTTGAATCAAGGCAGGAGTCAGTCCAGCCCCAGTGGATCATTCAGGAAACAATCCCTATTCTAGAACATGTTTAAATCCTACTGATGTCAAGGGACTTAACACATACTTAAAGAAAAACACATGCTTAAATACTTTCCTGAAACAAAGTCTGAAGCTGGAATTAATTCTCTTCAGCTATATTTTAGTTGCTCCCTATACATCTTTTTTAAAGGCTGATGGAAACCAATAGACTTTAAATCAGGGTCACAATCTAGGTGGATGCAGGTGCTCCACTGCACAGGGCTTACACACATATGTTCTATCTTAGTAGAATAGTGGAACAGTGGAAATGAGGTAAATAAACCAACACAGCCTGGAAATTAGGCAGTTGCCTCAGACAAGGCTGAATCTTTTATGTTGCAGATCCTGAGAATATTCTCAGTGGCCTGTGAAGACACAGCAGAAGTTTTCCAGGACATTTGAAACCTTCTTCTTCTTTCCCAAAGGGCTCTTCCTACAGATTCCACTGCTGAGATGACCCAGTCAGTTACTGCTGGGATCCAGGTAGCCATGTCCATCCTTTTCTTGCTCACTCTTGCAGCTTTAATATGAACACAGCTATAATTCAGGGGAACCCACATTATTCAGAGCAGTCTGGAGGAGACTCCAGAATTACCCCCCCAAACGTCCCCACTATCCCAGGCCATTTTCATGTAAATCTGACCAAGAGCACATTGAAGTCCACTTTAAAACTGGTGAGTTAAGGTGAGCTGTTAACTGATCCTGCTGCCAGGCTTATGCACTATGGATTATGCAAAGACCTTATGCACTTGGCAATCTAAAATCATCTTCTTGCTTGGATGCAACCCAGCATTCATCCTCAAACATTCAGTGGAGAGCAAGTGCTTCGTGTGTTATGTAGGCACAGAAAAGCATTTCCATTTTGCTTCTTGAAAACCTTGACACTCTGTTGGACTTTGGTGATTTAAAGAATGAAAATAAATGGACTGCCTGGGATTCACATATTTCCAGAAAGAATTGTCCCTGCACATGCAAAGATCGTCTTTCTGTCAAGGTGATGAAAGAAGTGACTATAAAATGGGCTGTCAATGAAGTCAGAGAAAAACTGGGCTATTTGAAATCCAGGGTTTCACCACTAATATCAAGAACATAATATACTTGGGGAAGACAGGCATGAAAAAGTCTGGCTGCATGTGACACTCTCTGTTCTTTTAGCCCCTTTTTCTGGATACTCAGAGAATTCAGGATCCAGTAAATGATTCACTCCACTGTCAGGCAGTCACGGAGCAGACCCTTAAGGACTGTAGATCAGCTGTGCAGCCCAAGAGAAGATGACAGGCTTGCAGCATGAGTTCATGAGCTTTCAAAGACTGAACAATCTTTGCCCTGCACATTTGCTGAATAGACACAACCAATGAATGAACTGGTGGGCACTGCAGTGTGCTTGTCTGAGACTTGGAAACAGGAAGAGAGAACTGAACTGATAAATTACTGCCAATGCATATTTTGGCCAGTACATTTAACTGTCTAAAGCTCTAATGAATCCCCTAACAGTTTTCATTTCTCACACTCCTCCACCAGCAGTAATTCATTTTGATCTTGAATACATCAGGGACTGTAAATCTGTTTGAAACTCTTCACAGTGAAATACATTAATTATAAGGAATGAATTCCTCTTAAACAGCCTTAAAATGCATTAAACAAATGACACCAAAAAGTGGTCTAAGGATCATCTCCAGCCTCCAAGTTAAGGAAAAGTACACTCTTTCCCTAATGACATATCTAGTTGTGTTAAAAATCTTCCCATGTCTGATTCTCTAATTGAGGACCTAACTGTGTGGCAATAACAATAGAAAATGTCCTGACAATCACTGCTGCCTTTTGTGTAAAACCACGGGTTCCTGCAGTGTCCCTGCTAACACCAACTGCCTGGCTGCAGTAAATGACATCAGGCAAGGCTGCTGGAGTAGCCACACTGTGACACTAATTCTCACTGACTACAGTATAAAGGGCACCTGCTTGTGCAAGGGATGAATAATCCCACCATGCCAGCAGCCAACTGGAATGTGTTTTGCAATTCATGAACACCTGGAAGGAAGTAGAGCTGGAACAGCATATAATGGACTCCTGCTGTAATTATCTGTGTTGCAGGTGGATTTAAGAGAAATCCCTTCAAAACTTGGCATCTTTTTTTGGCATGGTGGTATTTAAATACTAGTGAAAACATTGGCTCACAAAGTAACAATTAATTACAAGCAGTTTTCAAGGAAAATCAGATTTATATTCCTCAAAACTAAAGAATCATGAGAACTTGAAACAAAAGTGGTGGGATTTCAAAAATTATTCCTGTTTGAAGGGGAAAATTGAAAAAGACCCAACAGAAATAGCACCTTCAAGAATCACATTGCTACACTGAAAACTTTAAGATGAAAGTTATTACAAACTGCTTGCTGCTCTTTTTTTGTCTTTTCTTTTGAGGGGTGAGTGGGATATGTTTGCACTGTCCAGCTTACCTGCTCAGAGGTTTTATAAAAGGCCACGGAGGCATTGACAAGTTTGAGCCTGTCCTCCATCTTCAGCATCAGCTGCTGCCAGTGCAGGGCCACCTTCTCAGCACATTCTCTGATGGCATCGGCGTCATAATGTCCAGCCTGCAGCAGCACTTCGGCCTTCTGCTGGACCTGCAGGGCACTCTGGTGTGTCTTCTGTAAGGAAGTGGCATGAAAGAGGGACTGTGTATGAGGGGAGGAAAGAGAGGTTGTGCAGATGTGCCAGATGTATGGTAGAAAGGTGAAGCGAGGCGTGAGCATGGGGATGCGAGAGAGTGAAATATTTTCAGAGTTATCTTCAGTTAACAGTCACTTTCTGCAAAGCATTTTAGTTTCAGTTATTCACACACACTTGCAACACGTTAATAAAGCTCAGAACATGTAAGCACTGCTAAGATGGGTTGGCTCCATGGGTCAGCTACTGCCCCTTAGGCAGTAACATGGGGTAGGGTCCCCAGGGGTCCATTCTGACTGCCCAGTGCAGGCAGTTCTCACTGAGCTCTCACCCAGCCTCAGTGCTGACTGCATCCCACACAATCTGCAGACCAAAAGCAAACTCCAAACAGTTGGCAAACTATGGGCCTAATCACCCTAATTTGGCTCTTGCCAGGCAGTTTACCTGGCATCAGCAGCTTTACTTGTGCAGTTGTTCAAACATCAACCCCAGAAAATAAGATGTCTTACTAAAGGCCATGAACTTTATCACAAGTAGCAGCCCCTACAAGATGCATTTCTGAAAGTCAGTTCACTCATACTGGAGATTAGACTTAAGCTCCTACCTTTAAGGTCAGAGCTGGGGAGAGTGAAACCATTCCCTCCACCATTCCCCAGTTTACTCAGCAACCACTTTACAGGCAGGACTGAATTATCTGCCCCATTCCTCAGCCTATACCAGCTCCTCTCAGAGCTACCAAGTGGTGGGCATGTCTTCTTCTGTGGGCTGCTAAAATAGCCCCCATCCCTTCCCAGCCTCCTGAGCAACTGTGTTCAGACATGGGTAAGTCCAGTATTTGATTTTAATCTTCTGAACAGAAGCCCTAAAATCTCTCAGACTCCTCTGTGCTATGTCCCATTTGTAACTGCTGCTGACAAATTCTCATGTGATAGTTTTATGATCTAAGCCGTGAACCTGGAAAAAAGCTTGAGATCATCTGGCAATATACTGATGAATAATGCAATGTAGAGAAAGCTATAAGGAAACAAAAAAGATTAATACTTGGCAGAAACTTAGGAAGATGTTCAAGAACAACTGGTTAAATTTAATATCCAGCTGCTTTACTGATGTTACAATTGTAATACTTGTTTGAAATAGACGTTGAAGGATTTCAACTGAAAATCAATTCCACATCTAGAATGCTTTTAGAGAACAGTCTGCCTTGTATGCTTTGCTGATCTCTTCCCCATATTGAGCTTCTAATACTTTAAATATTTAATTCAGTGTTTTTTTCTTTTTGAAAACTTATTTTCCCCTTACTATGGTGTAACCCTCTTCTCCCTCTGCAATTTGCATTCACCATCAAATGCAAACACTTCCCCAGTGTCAGAAGCTGTGATAACTCAGCCAGTGGGTGTCTTGTTCCCCACTGCTGTCTGGTGGTGGCTGCCAAGATGTGGTCACCACAGCCTGGTACCTGTCAGCTCATACAGAATTTACTATGTTTTGTTTATAAAAAAACTTCTTCCTTTTCCTTTAGGAGCTGCAACAGCTGCAGAGCTGAGCAGAGCTGGATCAAAATAAGTCATTAGCTGAGATTTAAACTCTATACTTATTAGCATCACTATAATGTATATTGACTAACTTCAAGTTTACCAGGAGACATCCCTTCCTCTTCCCCCACCTCCCACCTCCAGTCAGGCATCTCTTCAAATCTCCATAGTTGCAGAGTTTAAAGGTTGGTTTAGTTTTCAAGTATATGAGTATTTTTCAGCTGTTCTTTTCTCTGTAAAAACCTAACAATCAATATAATCTGGGAAGCACACACACCTTTTAAACTGGAACAGGAAAAAACAATGCTAGAAAGCAACTTCTTTCTAGCAACTGATGTGAGCACATGCTGTGAGTACAGGGTTGGCTCACAATAACAGAGATATATGAAGCACTGAGCTTAATCAGCAATCTTTTGGTGCCCTGCTCAGGGCAGACCTTAGCCCTTCACTACCTTCTCATTTAAAGGAAAGCTGCTCAGAGCAGGGGCTCTTCCTCCTGGCCCTGTGAGTGAGGCAAATGGGTTGGCTCACAATCAGTTTCCAAGGGCCAGGTCAAAGATGTGTTGTTACTCCAGAGCAAGAAGGGGGAAAAGCAGTTTAGGAGTCAATTTGTAAGAATTGCCCCTCTTGTCTCTTTGTCAAAGTTGTTTGAGGATGAGGGTTGGAATGAATTTCTTTTCTGGGACTCATGAAAGGAAAGCTGAATGAAAGATTATTTAGCGTGAGAGCATTATCCAGTAAAAAAATATTCACAAATAAATGCTGTGGAATGACCTGCGAACTGTGGATGTGGAAGAAACTGACTTGACAAACTTTTCCATTTCAGATCACTTTATGAATTTCAATCTTCTTAATTTTTTATCAAAGAAATTATCAGGAGATGTCTGAGTGTCATTTTCATGAATGGAAAAGCTGATATCTGGCAGCAAAAGAATTAGCTGCAGGTAATAAATAATTTGTTTCACTATTAGCCGCTGGCTACATTCCGAGTTTAATGATAAGTTGATTTTCCAAAGCCTCTATTCCTCCCCTTCCTTCAAGAAAGCAATGATTGATGCCTATGGGATAACCTTTTGTGTGATGTTCAACTGGGAAGGAGAAACAAAGAGAAGTTGTTGGTGTTACCTCTATTGCCAGCTGAAACTGCTCGTGCTCCCGCTGGAGCTGCTCAGCCTCCGAGAGGGAGCTGGCATTGACCAGGCTGGCGTTGAGCATCGACTCCCCATTCCTGATCCAGCCAAGCACCTGCAAACAAAGATGTGCTCATTGAAAGGTTGCTTCAGTACCAGGGTTTATGCAGTCACCTACCAGAAAATGCTTCAGCCTGCCTGAACAAGTGTGAGCAGAAAGAAATCTTTTCTGTGAACAGGAAGAAATCCTAGCATAAGGTCTTAATGACACACAGTTTTAAGAGGCAAAGATCTTATAGAAAAAGTTATTGCTTGAAGAATTAAACTCTCTTTACATGGATATTTGGATAGCAAAGAACACTCATTTTCAAGGTTTGATCACAAAAATGAATGGGCCCCTATGCAAATACCCCAGGGCAAAACCACAAAGCATAACGAGGGAGATTTGAATTTAAACATATTTTCAAATTTCCGAGAGGAATCATAGATTTTGCAACACCTTTCTGCTTCACTTGCCTGTGTGTCTTTCACACAAAAGTCTGAGCTTAGTGGGGAGGAGGGAGAGGACACAGTTGGATTCATTTGGCGTGGAGTTAAGATGCAGTTGGAGTTTCCACCTGCACACAGCTAGGAAAAATGTCAAATCTTGCATTTTGTGTTTAATCAAGAGGCTTTACTTCAGACATGTTAAAATTATTTGTAGACATGCAATCCATGCTGTAATGACTGCGGAATTAGATCCTAAATATACATAATTAATCCATCAAGCTTGTACTCACTCATTTAAGCAGCAACATTTTCTGCTATTTTAAGACACGTGTTTAGGAAATTAGCACCCAGAACACACATGCAAGTTCTTTCCTGTGTGCCCTCAAAGCCTTTTTTCTACCTGTGAAGGTGGATATTAGTCCAGTAAAGCCAGAAAGTTGCTGAGTCCAATTCACAGGAAATCCAGATGCACAGGAAATCCTGACTGCTCAATCACTGCCCTAAATTTAGCTCATGATTTCCAAAATTGACTTTGCTGCAATAGTCTACATAGCAATTTCCCTTTTGTACTATCATTTTCTACAAGTGATCCATTAATTGCCTGGAGGAAACAGGGATTTTTTATTGCTTTGTTTTTCATCCCTACATCACCCATCACCCTAGTTAGTGCCATTTAGTTCCCTGTAGGGTAAAAAAATGAGTTTTCCCTAGGAGAAAAAAGGGAGACATCTATACATGTAGCTGACCCTAATTTGTAGAAAATTACATTCTGCTCAGTACAACAGTGTGGAAGATTTAATTTCATTTGTTTCTCTTTCATCAGCAGGTGTAATTGTTCCTGTGGTAAATGCATCACGCATTTAAAGAAAAAGCAGTTGAGTTATCATGTGGAAATTGTATTGTCTGGCATTTTCTATAACCCATCAGACTTGAACTCTGCATTATTACCAACTGCATGGTACCAAACTCTGAAGTTAACCAAAGGATCACTGTGCCTGGGAAAGGCCTGAACTGAGAAAATCACGAGGCAAGACATGCTTTCATGTTTTACATACTGCAATACACCCAGCCTTGGACTATTTGGAATGTAGAAAATATTGAGTGTGTATGCTAAAAATACAGCATTTTTTTCCACTGTGGAACAGCTTTCATTTCAGCTGAGTTTTTCAAAAACTGCCACAGACAGTTTGACACAGATTTCACACAAATATCTGAGCCTCTAAATAGCAAAACATCAGAAAAAAAATACATGGAAACTCAGTCTTAAAACAAAGCAACTTGATTAGGAAGAGGGACCACACAACCAGTCTGCCAGGTTTCCTCTTAACAACACACATTCATCCTTCTGCTTAAGAGTCTTGCAGACTCAGATTAGCCAGGGGAAAGCAGTTTAGGTGGACTGATGGATTTCATGTGCCAGCAATGCTGCCAGCACCGCTCCTGACCAAGGCTGCTGCCACCCCTGAGTAGCTGCCCCCTCTCCTTCCCACAGAGTGTGGGGCTGACACCAATTCTGGTGTTCCTACATCCCCTTTTGCAGGCCCAAGGAGCACCCAAGCACTAGCAAATTTTGCTTGCAAGCATTTACACAGTGACCCTTTTCTACTTTGAGAAGTCTGGCACTTGAATGTGGGAGCCTCACCTGAGATTTGCATTGGCTATTTTCATAGTAATGTTTCTCTCTTACTTGTGCTGTTTACATAGAGTAAGGAAAAAAAAATTCAGTTGCACAACCAAAGCTCCTTAAGTCTAAGTTCAAAACCCTTGCAGAGACATTCCTTGTGTCACTGGTTTAGAATAGGGAACTGGCTGGAAGGGGGCATTTACACATTTGTATCTGGTTTACAAGACCTGCTCACAAATTGATTTCTACTCATATAGTGCTTAATATCTTTTCATTAAAATATAGAAAAGCTCCTAATGCAAGACCAAAGCACTTCTATGATTATGCCCTGTATTAATAGTTTCACCATTATTTAGCAATGTGCAGACAGGCCAACCCTAAAAGATAGCTTTAAACAGACATTTTCTACAAATTACAGATTTTATCAGCTTTGCAGAAGCAATGATTAAATAATTCTGGAGTGAAATAAATCTTCAAAGACTTTCTTATACATCCTAACAATTTTTTATAACAGAGAAGCAGAAACATTTTATGGAATCTTACATAAAAGCCACTTGTTACTGGAGAACAGTTTTACTGCAAGGCATGGGTTGTTTAACAGGGCAACCACCACAACTCTGAAACAACTCCCACCTTTGACTCCAATTTGCTTTAGAGAGGCTGTGCTCCTGTACAGGGATTCTCTGTAATTAAATAGTAGTACCAAATTCCTCTAAAACTCCTAATTTCTTCCCTGGAACTCTGCCATCTTCACTGAGCATGGAGTCAGACTCTACAGGAAGAATAAAGATTGAAGCACCCCTTGTGCAGCCATCCTTAAGAAATGAGAGCTCTGTACCCTGCAGTGCTTTTGTCTACTGCTCAGTTTAGTCAGAATGCTTTCCTTCATGTTTCTACAAAAGACTGAGGGCCTTGCTATGGATACCTGTCCAGTCAGATAAAAAAAAGATTTTATGTTTAGAAGACAATACAATCTAAGTGAATATTTAACACCTCCAGACCCTTTGCAGCTTCCTTCAGAAGCTTTTACTAACACAGACCCAACCACCAAGGACAGCTTCTTGTAATTTTAACCATGTTTAAAACTTCATCCATTTTCCAGGAGCTATTTGGCATTAGATTAGGAAAAAACAAACATATTCAGTGTCTCTCAAATGACTACTTCCCATCATCCTTCATATATATTTTGAAGCAAATCTAATGCCAAACAGCAAAAATAGATGGATAACAAGCACATCAAAAGGATTAAATATACTTCAAAACAACCTGGAAAGCAAGTATAGTGGGACACCTTGAGGATATCTTGGAGCAAATTAGGTCAAGTTTAAAACTTATTAAAAAAAGAGCCCAAACCATACAAAGATAAATTAAGGGGATAGGGAAGCCAAACAGCTGCAGGCACAGCATTAGAGTTTGTTTTTTTAAACTGATCTCCACAAATCTATTCTGCTATTACTTTTATGTAAGCAGTCCAAGCTCTATCGTTTCTGTCAGAAATGAGTAGGATCCAAATGAGGGAAAATCAGGCTTGGGCAGAATTTTTCTTAATAACAAAGACCTTGTAAATTACTGATCTTTACAATTTCCGCTCTAAAGCAGTTCACAGAACATCTCATTTGGAATTGTTCCACTTTAATGGCCCCAAACTTCAATTCATTGTCTTGGCATTCAAACCCTTGGTGCATATGATATAAAGCAGAAATCTCTGGTAAATGAAACTTAAATAGATAGAGACAGTTAAAAGACTTTTTATTTCCATGAGCCATTATATCAAAATGCAAACACATGTACATGTAGCAGCTTTAACCAATTTTACTCTGTCAGCAGAACTTAACACAGCTACAGGAGGTGTCTTGCAACAACCACATCTCAACTCATTCACAAGAGAAAGAGCAATTTGGTAATGAGATCATCCATCATCTCAGATGCACTAAACTGAAAGTGAAGGAAACCTGGATCAGACTGGAGATGAACTACAAGCCAAAATCAATACATTTCCCAATTTCACTAAATGGCTGGGAATATGACTCATCTACAAGAAACCAAATAGATAAGACACAGAAATATTTTAACTTGCCTCTTTCTAAGGGAGATTGTAGCTGTGGTTATTTATAGGTTAACAAGCAAAGAGGTGCTTAATATTCAGCTGAACAAATAAATGTTTTTTCACTATTGGTTTGCTGAGTGGTCACATAATAACAAAGGCTCTGATGGTCCCAAGCTCTTTTAAGGAAATACTAATTCAAGGCAGCTGTTCTCTCACAGTTAAGTATTAGCTCAGCCCTATAACCACTTTATTTGGGTAGATTTCAGTTGTGAAATAGTTAAGGACCAGCAGATATTTGATAATAAGGCAAATAACACCAGGTACCTGCAGAAAGTGCTGCACTGCCACTGAATGGCTGCAGGAGCAGCCACAGGTCTGACTGCCCTTTGTCCCAGATAAATGGGCAACCTGCATCTTTAGCCTTTCTGCTGTACGTGTAACTTCTCTCTGCTTTCTGTCATAAGTTAAAATGGCTCTGCTTTACCATAAATCTATCACATACACCTCCAGGCTCAGCTAAGCTAAGAAACTTCAGCAACCTACAGAAAAAAAAAAGTATATACTTCATAATCATGTTAAGATGGTGGTTATAAATATCACAGATTGTTTCTGGGTTTTGCTTGCTTTGTTTTCTTTTTTTTTTTTTTCAGAAGAAAGCCAAGCAGTCTGCAGAGCTCCAGAACTTCGTGAGGAGCTGATCTTCAATAATCACAAATGCAAAATGACCATATTTTAAAAATAAAAATTAGGAGAGTTCTATGCTACTTTTAGGTAGAGTTGAAAAATATTCACATCAAAGCAGACTTTGAAAGAAAACATATACACTGCTGTTAGTGCTGCCAGTTTGCTGAGTGTGAAGGATTTCTTTTGCTGGCAATGATAAAGCAATTCAGATAAAGCATCACTCAGTTATTCTGTCTTCAAAAGTGAATATTTATGATCCTATGTACTGAGCATTCAGAGAGTGTGTATGTGTTTAAGTAAACAAAATGAGTAGATATCTTTCATGAACACCTTGTAGTATTTGGACACTTGTCCCAACACCACCCCCCAACCCACCTACTTGTACAGTAAAATGGAAAACTGAATATTCCAGATGTCAGGAAAAACATTCTTGGTTTTTCTGATGAAACCAAGAACATTCAATAAAAAGACAGACATACACTGGAGTGTGAAGCCACCTATGGGCTAGGAAGCAGGAAGTGTAATGTTATCCTGTGCAGCAAAGGAAAACAAAGAAACATGAGGCCTCCAAATGAAATATTAGGGAAAACCAAGGGAGGCAGAACATGACTGCCTATGCTAGGATGAAATCTGAAAGAAAGGCAATTTAATAATACTAAGATGTCTAAACAAGTCCTGGAATCTAGAGATCACTGACAGAATTTTTTAGATCACCAGAAGATGTTAAAGATTCCTGCAAGACAACAGATGTATAGCAATAAATGAAAAGGTGAAACTACCATAATGTCATACTTAGGACTCACAGCTCAGTTTCCTTTGCTTTGGGCCTGTTTTCCACCTCAGCTTAAATCTGAGTCACAAATCAAACAACTATATTCCCAGAACACTTGGAGTCTGAGGCTGTTTTTCCAGTTGAGAAGCCACGTGGTCAGTTCTGCACAGAATTCCCATAACTACTCATGAAGCCAAAAACATGCACACTTTGGGGAGCAGAGCCCCTTCTTATTTGCAAAGGGCCATTCTGTAACCTGTCAGCAAATCAAGTACTGTTAAAGAAAGGGGGATTTAGACTGCCCACCTAAAGGTTTGTCCCTGGGCAGACACTGGCTTAGCAGTGTGGATGTATGTAGTGGCTGAAAACCCCCTCAAGCCCCTCATGTGTGGTTAAAAACGCTCACCTGCTTGACCTCAGCCTGGAGGTGCCGGAGCTGTAGGCACTGCTCTAACCTCTTGTGAGTTTGGTCAGCATTCAGCTCCAGCTCGTGCTGTTTCTCATGAAGGAATTCCAGCAGCTCTTGAACCTGGGTTGCAAGATCAATGTCTTTTTCACAGATCAGCTCAATGCCTGTAATATGCAGAGAGAGAGAGAGATTATTGCACTTGAAATTTCAATTTTGCATTACTGGAAACTTCAAAATTTTTTGCCACTTAACACATTGATTTGCAACTGTCTGAGTAATTCTTTCTCACTTAACTTTCACACATGTAATATTTGGCTTCCACAGCTCCCTAATCTTCATCACTACATTTTTCTACAAAGTGGTGTTTCTCTGGTGGTCATTGCTCATCTGACTCATCAGCATCTGGCCAGTCAGACTGACTTAAGCACAGTCTTGCTCAAAAACTTGCATGAACATCAAATTTAAAAAAAGACAGAAAAATCTTCAGTTTTTAGGGTAATGAATAAACTTATACTTTAGCAATGCATGTTGAAAAAAAAAAAAACTAGAAGAGAAAAGAGATAAGGAAGAAAATAGGAAAGTCAAATAGATTTACAGTAGTGCTACAAGTGCAGGGAACTCCATAGAGAAAACCTTTTTCTATCTAGATGCTTGTAAAGGATCATCAACAATGAATTAGTTTAAATAAGACTTTAGTTCATTCAGAATTATTCCACAGACTGACTTTTGTCCAATCCTCACACAACAGACAGAAAGGGTGTCTTAGTACCACACCCCCTCCCTTGCATCCTACATGAACTTGCTAACCCCTCAAAGTTCTGGTCTGGTTTCATGGCCCTGACTTGATCAGGAGATTGAAATAGAGACATCCTGAGGCCCTCCCTACCTCCTGAATGGTTTTTTGACACTGAACCTTGTGTGTAGTGTTTACATGAAGTACAGTGCAGAGCTTCACACCTTCCTTCTGGGTGCCACTGATGTGACTGCGATGCTGGGTTTGCCACCAGTGCAACTGGAAGGTTTGGCCTGGAGGAAATATGATGTCATCCCATGTTACTGCAGTCCCTGGGATTGCAAACTAATAAAGACCTGACTCTTCCCTTATGAAGGTCTACTGGAATTTTGCCATTGGCCCCGAAGCAGGAAGGATAAGGAACCTAACATAAAAATAATATGATTGCAGTAATGCTCAGAAAACACTGCACTTTCCTCCAAAGCCATTTGATTTAACAGAATAATACAGCATTAAAAAAGAAATGTGTTAATTAGAAGCTGCTGAAAAAAAGTCTTGGACACTATTTTTGAAAACCATTTAGAAAGTTGTCTTTACCTCCCTCTTTATCCTCCTCAGAGACTCATGACTTTCATTCAGTGGTATCTACACAGTACAGCACACAAAATAAATACAACCTTATTACTAACCCTATCCCTTTTCCTGGTTTCTGGTTTTATCAGAAAAAGCACATGGGAATGCAAATTATTGGCTTATTCCCTCACCCAGCCAAAACAAAACAGTTCCTTCATTACCAAATAAAGTGGAATGGCCCCTGGCTTCCCATTTAAAACTGGAAATTTAATATATGTTTCTATTCTTGGGAGTGAAGTTCTTTTCAATTGCCAGACACCAGGCATTGTTGCTGCAATTAGCCTGCATATGGTTCTGTATCCTGAGGACATGATGGCTTTTTGTATGCTTGACTTCACCACACCTATTGGATATTAAATGCACAGCTTTCCCTCCCTCACACTCAGCTGGTGCAGCTCTGATCGTGCTAACTCATCAGCAGCAACCAGGGAACTGCCTGGGATGCTATCCAAGGGCACTGTGTGCTCCCCATGATGAATGATCTGCCCTTTCCTGCTTGTCATATGTCACGCAGATTTATTCTGCGGTGCCAGCACATGCGGTGAGAGCGCTTTTTCTTCTCAAGTATTGGTTGGCAAAATAGAAAGTCTTGTTTCCCGAATAATTTCATACATATTATCTTTACATTGTGTTTTGACAGCTAGAAAAGCACAGCTGACTTTCTGATAAAATGAACTTGGTTGCCATTTTCTTCTACTGCCTCAAACAGTGCAGCAGATGTCAAGTGAGTGATACTGAATTGAAAATGTTTTGAAAAAATCCTACAGGAAAGAGTACTGAGCCACACTAGCTGGCATCCTACAAAACATATATTAGTGACACCTGAACTGCTTGCAATGTGAGATACAATTCAATCTAGGGAAGGGGTACTGCTTTTTAGCCTGTACAAAACTGTTCTGAAACTGCTTTAAACCTGCTTTATGCTGAAATATGAAGAGCCTGTGACAGCAGAGTTTATATTCTCTTCTTTACAATATAAACTACAGTTATAATTAACTATAAAGGACATCACAAAGCAAATGAAATAGTTTCTGCTTCCCTTTTAAGCAATGAAACACCTGAAAAAGTGGAGAACAATGTTAGCTTGATGACCAGGAAGCAAATTGACTTTGAATCTTGCACGTATCAGGCAGGTACTGAATAAGTATCCCCAACTTTAGCTCTACAGTGTATTTTAGGTTTGACTTAGAAGGAATTTGTCTAAGATATGAAAAGGAGCTCTGTAAACCATTAGAGACCCCCAACTGAGGGCTCATTATGACAATGATATTGACAATGCAAATGGACTTTATTAATCAAATAAATTTGCACAATCAATTAACCAGCAATTAGAATGTAACTGCTTTTAGTGCCTAGAATCAGACTAACTAAGATGCATATGCTAATAAATTACCTGAGCATGTCATCACCACAGCTTGGGCCCAAGAGCTGAATTAGTCCTGAATAATTATAAACTTTCTGTGGGAAATGGATTTCTCAGAATTGCCCAAGTTGTCACTTTTGGAAACACCAGGCTCCTTCAACGTATTGAGTTAGGCATCCAGAAAAATCAATAACCATTTCTGAGAGTATTTACCCACACATTTAGCTTTGCTATCAGCAGTAGGGCTAAAATCAAATAGGAAAATAGCAGATAGGTTCCTTGAAACAAAAAGGGCTGGCTGATTAGAAACTCCAGTCTTGTTGAGAATATTACCATAATATTCTCTACATACAAATATGTTTCGTGATTGACACAGATTTTAGCAACAATTTGCAAGTTTGCAAGTAATGCAAAATTTCAGGAAATGCAACTTGACTTCCAGATCCTACCTATTCCCTAACAAAACCAAACATTTCTTTAAAAGATAATTATTCTGATGGAGAAAACAGTCTAATCCAGGCTTACTCGCATGTACTGGAGTATTGGAAGAAATCACAGGAACATAACCCTGAGCTGGATGGAACTTTGGAAATAGTGGGCTTGCAGAGAAGCCTGATTGTATGGATGCCCTCAATATCCACAGAGTCTGACCCGTGCATCACTGGAATTATTGTACCAACATAAGAATGTTCACAGGGATTGCCAGACTGCACAGCATAGTGAGGGTCAGTGCCCCAAGTCTGCATCAGACATGCAAAAATCATGGCTGAATGTCCAAAACCTTCTTTTTCTACCTCCTCAAGACTTCCAAGTGAAAAAGACATCATAAATGGCAGCACGTGGATGTAATTTTATCTGACAGAGTTGCTGGCTTAAAGACCTCAAGACAAACGAGACAGTGATCAAAACCAAGTCAGTCTCCTGTGTGGCATGTTGAAAAGAATAAAGCTCAAAGAGAATTACAGGGAAGGGAAGAAACTTGGTCAGTGGCTGGTTAGGTAGAATGGCTCTGGAAAATCACATTTTTTCTGGCTCTATCTTCTGTGGCTACAGCTGAGTTTTGATTGTAGCAGTGGTGACAGTGTACAATAGGAAGCAGCTGATTTCCCAGAACCTCTGCAAGTTTTCAGCTCTGGCAGTTAAGAACAATCATCCCTTACCTTATGCCCTGAATGGCTATGATAAAGGATTCAGGAAGAGGGAGTAAAATTCAATCACTTTTTTATGAAGTATAACTGCTCTTTATTGAAGTAAGAAGCAGTAGGCTCCCAAGTACTATCTTTCTCCCATATTTTTCCATTCTCCCAGCATTTAGCATTCCATGCATAGTAGACATGGCCATTATCTTTGATTAACTACAGTTACTCTACATCCCCACAGGACTTCTGCTTCCCTGCTTTTCAGAGCAGTGGATTTTTATTAGGCAGGCTGCATAGAAAGTGGCCTTAGAGAATCTTACAAAAACATTTTACAAGTCAATTCATTGAGTTGCTAACCTTTTGTCAGCAATCCAAATGAAGTTGTTTCTAACTTCTTGACAAACACAGAATTTATTTTTTGTTTTCTAAAAATCAGTCACTGAGGCTCCTGACTGTGCTCTGTTCTGGATCATATTCTTTACCTCCCATGGATTCCTTCAGGATAAAAAAACAGCCAAAAGAGCACAAACATCTTAACCAATGCCTTAGGATGAGTTTTCTAACTCAGAAAGCAGGGAGGCTGAAGCACAGGGCCAGGCATCGTGTGGGCAGATCTCAGGCTCACAGAATGCACCAAATTATCTAGTTCACAACATCCTCTTGAAGCAGTCCTCAAGCCTCTGTTGAGTGCAGCCTGCCAAATCAGGCTGGATACTGCCAGATTGTTCTGAAGGTACGTGCCTAGAGGTAAAATGTTTGCCAAAGAATAATACCATAAAATCCTTTTTATTTCAAACGAGGGAAAGAACAGGAACTGCTCTTGCTTTGCAATCTTTCCAAACATTTTAGAAGATAAAAGCACTACACAAGTTACAGTCACTTCTGGGCTTTATGCAGTGATTAATCTGAATTATGATAATCCTTTTCCAGATGCAAAATTCAAGGAAACAAAAATTTTGACTCTTAGGATTAGAAATTCTCTTATGCTGAGAAGCAGAGCAAAATCAGACAGACTCCCTACCAAAATGAATCAAAATTTTCTTTTAAGGGCACATCTCAAAGGGCTTTTTTCCACCCAAGTTGTTACCTTTAAGTGCACTCTGAAAAGAAGAATTCCAGTAGGGTTTATCATACTCCTTTTTTTACACAAAACAATTCCAAGTAGAACTGGCTGGAAACAAGAGTTCCATTTCATTACTGGTTTCAAGGCCATCATATTTGGATTCTTTCCCAGAGGACTCTTGGATAACTAGATCCTTTCTCCCTTTACTCTCTCTCTCTTTCCCTTGGGTATGTCTGCACCCTGAAATGAGGAACAGGGAAAAGGGACTCGAGTCTGCAGAGAATGAAGCCAGGCCCTGCTGTCAGTTGGAATCTCACTAAAGTCAATTTGCAGTATGATTAACAAGCTTAGGAGTCTAGAGTGACTAGACTGCATCCAGACTTGAGGTCTGACTGCCCAGCTCAAGGATCTGTAGCTCATCACCGCAGTGCTTGTTTCTGAGCTGGAGCAAGGACAAGGAGCTTGTCTTGCCCTCCCCTCTCCATCCAATTTCACACACTCCATCCTGCAGCTGTGAAACTCTCTGAATGAAACTTGAAATTTAGCTTCACTTCCTCAATGAGTTTCAGTCTCAAAGAAACAGCAGGTTTTTACATAAAATCCCGAATCAAAATTCTCAAAATTTGTGGAACAGTTCTGGGAGTGGAGAGACAGGTATTGCCTATACTTATGTTAGAAGCTTATTTGATATATACTGCGGTATTTCGCCTTGCTGTGCATTTTGGGGGTTTGGGCTTTTTCTTGGTTTTTTTTGTTTTTTTCATGTAAAATAGAGATCAAATTGTTCTTCTCACCTGAAGCCTGGACCTCCATGATGTATTGGTGCAAGTCTTGCCCTTGCTGGATGACTTCAAAGGTCATGTTGTTCATGGCCAGTTTCCTCTCAGTGTGACGCTGCAATCGCTGCTCAGCCAGAGTGAGATCCTCAGTATTGAAATCATTCATTTGCCTCAGCAGATCTTCATTCCAAGCATCCAACTCTGCTGTAACCTTCATGGGCAGAAGACAGAAACTCAGGATCACTGAAATATCTTACTCTCAAACAATGTTTGAATCAGAAAAAAACTTTGCATTTTGACTCTGATCCAGAAACCTTCAAACTCCAGATCCTGCCTACTTAATGGTGACACTTCACATTTTTCTTAGGTAAGGATCCATGAAAAGATTATCATTCCAACAAAAACTGTCACCTTCCTTTTTTCTTACATATCCCAAAGGACACTGGAAGAGAATACCCACTATATTCTCATTGATGGTAGAACAAATGTTTTTGAATATATTCAAATTATATGAAAAAATAATGCTTCCAGAATTAAAACCACCCTGCAACCACACAATCCCAAAATGGCCTGAATGTTTCTAAAACATTAATTTTGCAATACATTATATGTTACATATCACAGATGTAATGCACAATACAGAAATATCACACTCAAGGTTTAGGTGAATCATCTACAGATTCCCAAATGATACCTGGCTGTAACCAAAGACCTGCCAGTAACTCCTGGGAACATGCAAAATCTTCTTTGCTTCTCTGCTTCCTAATCGTGACACACAGGCTGATGATTTTAGCAGTCCATTTATTGTCTCTTCTGCATTTTACATCTTTCTCCAGCAGGCAGCTGGCATCAAAGTCCTCCAGTTTGGCCAGTGCAACTAAAGCAAGATCTAGTGTCCACCTAAGCAGCCCAGTCTCACCTCAACCTAGGTTCTGCTGCTGCAAGCAAAAAAGAGGGAATGTGCTAGTGACAATGAATGAGGGAGGGGGGACAAGGGAAATGGGAATTAAGTCATACAGTGCAGAATACAAGTCTTAGAAGGATTGAAAATGATTAAATAAATGACTTAATTCTGATTATTAGGTCAATTCCTCATAGCTAAATTCAGGAGAGCTAAAAGTAGGTATCTACATTCCCACTTGTGCACATTATGATGCAGTGAAAAAGTTCTCTGCTTCTCACTAAAAGTGCTCTTCAGGGCCTGTGTGCAGTGAGATGTTTAACTTCCTAAGAAATCAAGATTCAAAATTTTCCATTCAGTTTTCCTTTCCAGAAAACATACATTATATGCAACACAGACTTAGGAAGAGGACCCAAGTAGACCAGTTCTCAGCCCTTCTCACATTAGAATCAACAAAAGCAGAGTTTTGCACTAGAAGGAAAAAGTGCATGTTTAAGGCTCTTGTTTGAGAGAAGCAGAAAAACAGACTTACTCAATGAAGAACCTGGGACTCATCTGCAGAGGAGAAGACAGAGCGTGGATATCCTGAGGGGTTTCTATTTTTCTTCAGCTTGTTCCTTTGCCCATTCCACTCAATTACCTTTAAATAATAGCTATCTCTACACTGTCTTTGCCCCCATTCCTGATTCCAGCAGCCTCTGATTCATTCACATATCACAGCAGGAGGCCATGGACTGTGGAGACTTATTGGCAGATTTAACAGTTAGGGAAAAATGTCCAAAGTTGATGGTGGAGAAGAGTTTTACTAGATACATTTACATTTAGGGACAGATGCTCAACTAACAGTAATCAGAACTGAGGTGATCTTGACCTCCTTTCAAACTACAAACAACAGAGTTAATTCAGAGTGAGCGCAGGTTCCTACAGCCATGACAGTAACACAAAGTTCAATGTAAATGTTCAGTTGTTCAATGTAAATGTTCAGTGGTAATGTTCAGTTCCTTTCTGCTCTTTCTATGGAAAAGCACATGACATAAATGAATCAGAACTTTCTCCACCTGGCTGCAGAAGGGACACTGACTACTATAGCTTTTATTGCTTGTGGACAATGGAGCTGAAAGGGGTTTTGCTCCATTATCCACGCTCCCCAGATCAAATCAGTGTTCCAGCTAAGGAGGAAAGGATGGTACAGACAGTAAAGATGCAAGCTGATAAACAGTGCAGGATGCAAGGCCAGCCCATGGTGCTCTATGTCACGTTGTCAGGGCCAGGAGGAGAGGCTAAGTCTGCACCTGAGCAGCTCTGGACACATCCAGCAGTAACAAGGCTGTGAGAGTGACTGCCAGCTCTGCCAGGCCAAGAGCACAGCCACCAGTGGAGAGAAGAAGGAAGGAGGGAAGTAGCCTTTGAGTGAGGGCTGATGAAGGAGTGACAGTCATCCCCTGTGCTGGGTCAGGGGAAGAGAAGGAATCAGGCACAGCAAGAGGTGGAACAACACCAAATTTCTCAGGCTAAGTGGGTACAGGAAGGCTGGGTACATTGCTCTGAGTAACAAACAGATGGCTAGCAGGGAATATAAAGCACACTAAGGCAAGAAGCAATAGCAGGGCTGTGATAACAGCCCAGGTTTGCTGAATCCCAATCTGGTGCCCTATTCCAGAGACCATGCTGCTTTGCATATCTCATTAGGACATTTCCTTTTCTGTCTGTACAGACAATGCCTCAAAATCCCAGCATTTTCTGTACTGCAAACATTTGGAAATAGTGCCAGAGTCTGAATGTACTGGTTTGATTTGGGTATAGGGAAACTGATTTCTTTTTCTTGAGGAAGAAGATGTAATTAGGCAGCTCTGTTAACTACAGCCATATACCTTTCAAGTCTAAAAAATGGATGCTTTCACAGATGAGTCAGGCCATGATATCACTGATAAAACTTGGACTGCATTAAACAGAAGTGTCCAATCCCCTAAGCTGTGGCAAGATCCAATTGCACTGGGCCTCTGTCAGGAATTCTCTCATATATGAGGGTCACTTGGCCATGAACTTGGTTTATTCCCTTTTGACAAAGAAGAATGGCTTATTAGTTTACCCTGTTCGTGTGCTAGGTTTTGGTGGGAAGAACTGACAGCACTTCTTATTTTATTTGCTTTATTTACCAGTGTTAGTGATTCTAAATAGACCTCAGCACCCCTCACATGCAGTGAGAGAAGGGAAGCCCTGCTGTAATAGAAGACTGGAGCTCTGCCCTGTTCTGCTGTGCCTTGAGAAAGCATTTTTACCAAAGCAGAAGGGTTGTGAGAGCAGTAAGAGCAGCAGTGCAAGGTCTACACTAGCACAAGCCTTATCCCCTGGCTCCCACACTGTTCCAAGGAAAGCTGCATGTGACTCATTGTCAGCCACACTTCAGCTAACTCCTTGGAAGGGCCCACCATTCTTTTCTATGGGTCATATGAGGTCAGTGGCCAAGAAACAGCTCCCTATTACTAAAGGAAGGTCAAACAACCCAGGAGTAATGATGAGAGAAAGCCTTGACAAAGCTGTTGATTCCAATGAGCCTAGGAAGCACATTTTGTCATTCTTCACCTGAAACAGATGCTCCTGCTGCCATGAGAATGGGAGAAGAAGCAGTGAACACACTCTAGAATGAAGTGAGATTGAGATATCCTTATCAGAGAATGGGAGGAAGCATGTGAGTAAATTCTGGGTTTGTGTGAGCTCCATGAGACTATCCCAGAGCAATTATGGACACACTATGGACTATGGCAGCCAGGCCTGCTTTCGTGCAGACACAGAGACCACAGTCTAGACCACAAAGCTTTTAGGCAGGAATCCTCCTAAAGCAGCAATTTAATATATCCAAATTCCCACTCCTGCAATACTGCTGCATTTGCTGCCTCCTGGATTTGTCATGTTGCAACATCAGCAGGAAACATGACCAAATGGAGAGGGACATGTTCTTCAGTCCTGGAGAACTGGACTGAACATTATGCCACGATACACAGAGTATCACCAGAGAAGAGGTACACAGGTGAAAAGCAGCAGCAGTAATAATGACAACTGGAGCAGTCCAGGCATCTCATGCCTATATTGCAGCTTGCTTTTGAATTAGGCCAAAGAGCCTGCCACAGCTGCAGCAGCTGCTGTGCAGACAGTTGTACATCTCCAATAATTTCTCATCTAAATCCTTGAGTATATATTTTTTATGGTGCTGCAGATGAGATTTTCTACAGAATGATGCTTCTGAGCCTTGAATGCTGCTTGTTTGGCCTTAATTCAGTGTTCAACATCTAAAGTCATGTTTAATGGCAACCAGAAAATTTTGTTTGCCAGTTGAAGGAGGTGGAGAGGGGAAGTGAGGAATCAAGTGAAAGAAGATAAATGCTATATGGAGAATGAATCACAGAGAAGCTGATATTCTGAAGTATGGGGTGAGGAAGGGCATATGAGGAGGAGGGAAGAAAGTTCTATCCTGGGAGCACAAGCCATCAACACAAAGCGAGTGGGCTTGAGAGGGATCTGAAAAAGAGTAAAGATGCCCAGGAAGAATAAGCAAATGTGGGAGGCAGGTTGGAACAAAAATGCTGGTGCAAGTAGGAAGAGAAGCAAAGGTGAGAAGAGTGGGTAGAGCATGGGGGTGAGCCAGGAGAGGAAGAACAGTCACACAGGCACAGAGCAGATCTGTACTGAAATGCAAGATCTACCTCATTTCAAGAGAAAAAAAGTGACAGCCATACAGCTGGGATTAACAGTGGGGATGGATGAGATGAGAGGTAAGACTTGATCCAGGAAGGAATAAAAAAAAAAAAATTCCATGTCCGGGATGCAGAGGGAATGTCTGTGAGTGCAGAAAGAGAGGAATTTAATAATAGAGTTGGTAAGACCAGATCTCTAAGGCACTCACCAGAGATTGGGAAACAGGAATGCCAAAGGTAAGAACATTCAGAGCTGGCTGAAGGAGCAGAGGACTGGATGTGACAGTGTAAGTGGTCTAGGAGCAGACTGAGATAGGAAAGAGTAAATGGAACTGTCATTTCTACAGATCATATAAGCAGAAAGTTTGCTGTTCCTCTTTCTCAGGCCTTGGTTTTGGCTGATGCTGTGCAAAATGACAACACTGTCACCCCATTTTTTTGACAACAGACAGAGGTGCCACACTGGCTTAGCAGGGACCTGAGCCACTGAAGTGTGAAAGGACTGTCACAGTGATGATTCTGCTCCAGTGCTTTTGACTCCTTTGAATCCCAAAAATATCTGGAGCAACAATGGAATTCAGCTCCAAAACACAGTGTGCCCAGAACAGCTTAGAGCATTCCTTTCCTTAAAATGAAGTGACATGCAGTTGGAAAACACAGTATAGATGGAAAAGAGAAACAAAAACTCACTAAGCATGAAACATTACAGGATCCCATCTTACGAACAGAAAAGGTTGAAATTTCTTTCAAATCTATCTCAAAATCTCCGTAACACTTATTTCTAATAAAGAAGTTCACATCTGAGTATCAGCTCTTAGTCAGTGAGGGGGCTACAAAACATCTTGTACTTTCATGCAGACAACTAATGCTCTTGAAAGGTATAGCAAGTGTTATAAACCTGGAATGGGACACTCAAATGAGTTGTAAATAACAGTGAAATGAGCTGCTGTGAAAGCTGGCTCCTGTTTCCTCCTAAACTCATGTTCAGGGATTGTTGTGAACAGCCAGGAGAGGCAGCAAGAGAAATCAAAGCTGAAAAATTTAATTAGCATGTGAAATGGAGCCAAAGAAATTGAATGGGGGAAAATTAGATATCCAGCAGGTGAAGATTTTTGTTATCATGGGTTTTTTGAAATACAACAAACAGCTTACAAGATCCCATTTATACTGTGCAGAGGGAACTTCCTTAATCCCTCTCAGGACTGTCCTGGTGTAGGAATCACATCACTCTAAGACTACAGAAAACAGGTTCTGTATAGCATTTCATATTGCAGGAAAAGAAACAATACATGCAAGGGGAGGAGCTGGACACTTCCAGGAAAGGGAGAAGGGTCACAGCACATGTCACAGTTGGGCCACGATACACAGAGTATCACCATCCAATTTCAGAAGGCTTTAAGCATTCACCCAAACAGAGTAACACCACTTCAGAAGGCTACAAGCATTCTGCTCCTTCTTGTTCTTTAGCCCAGCCTTTTATACCCCTCATGTTCATGCATTGCATCTGTGTGCCCTCTGTTCCCTTTGGTGGTTGGTCAGTGCTCCTGGGCACTCCATGGCTCATTGCTGTCAGTGCTGTTCACCTGCTTTTCACAGCTGTACCCATTGGGGATGAGGCTTGACCACAGCCCCACTCCCAATTACCACAAACTGTGCACCTACAGAGAAGGAAGTTTTTTTTTTTTTTGAGGTAACCAACATATGTTGCTGGACATGTATTGACTAAGACCATTCCTGTTCTCAGTCATAGCATTCTACAGAGGCCTACAGGTGAATTTGATAATCTCTCTACAGAAGTTCAAAGGGAAAAATATGTAGAAAGACTCTGGATGGCAGTAATTTTTTAGGGGTTGCCACTCAGTGCATTTTACCATTTGGTTCTTATACATTTACTCAGCATTTTGCTGAGTACATTTGCATTCACTCAAATAATGGTTAATAAGCCTTTAAATTACCATTTCTGAAGCAAAGGACAAAGTACACATGACAGATCTTCCTGAGGATGTAACTCTGGAGCAAGCCTGTGCTTTGTATGTGTAATACACTCAGCATGGTGCCAGCACTGCTGCTGCTGTCTGCCAGCCCTCGCCCCTGCAGCCCTGCTCCGATTCCCTCGCAGCCGATCAGCTCCCACACCCACATTCCATGAAATCTCCCGAGTTACCTGGCTGGCTGCACAAACTCAGTCGAGTCTGTATTGTATAGAAAGACCAACCAATGATCCTGTCTTGTTTTGAAACATGCAGTGGCTTGGTAAAGGAATAAAACCTGGCAGGCATCAGAGTTAGTCACATTTCCTAAATAAAGGATGGGCTGTCATTTTGTGTGTTAAAACTTAGGGCAGAACAGCCTCCCGTAGGGACAGCCAGGGTCTCTCATGTTTCTGTTTTCAGGTGTTGCCATAGTTTGGATTACATAACTTACCCCAAGAACCCAGAGTGTAAATATCAGTCAATATAATGAGATTAAGGCAAGAAAGAACAGGCAGCACATGCTAAGGGCCTGCGTGTTTGTACCCAAATTTGTATCTGCCAAACCTGCCATGACTCCTGTACAGCACAAAAGCTGCCTGTGAGGCTTAGAAGTCCTTAAAAGTCCTAAATTAACACAGCTGGTCTGCCCTGCCAAAGAAACAGGCATGTGGCTTCTCTTAAAGGAAAGTATTTTTCCTGAAGACAAAATGCAACAATAGTTGACAGATTTCACTCAAGTACAAGATCAATAATGCCTAAATAGATGGAAATAAGTGTTGATTGTGCAGTAATCATTAATCCTAATGTTTGTCCGGACTCCAAACCTCTGTCCAAGATGCAAAGATTATAGAGAAGCTCAAAAAGCAGGAGAGCTACAAAACAGATGGGCACACTGTAAGTTTAGGAAGGAGTGCCAGAGGAATGGGTTATGTGACCAATGGCACATTTTTCAATATTTGTGAGCAGTCAAAGCAGGGTAGGTTCCAAAGAACAATGGACAGACACTTCCTAAACAAAACAAAAAGGCAAATCAGTCATTTGCCATTTGTGAATTTTAAAATAATCTTAATACTTTGTTTGCATTATTAATTAGAAAGGGGCGGGGAGAGAGAGAGAGAGAGAGAGAAGCAGGGAAAATGAACAGAATTGAAAGTGTTCAGTACAAAACTGGATGGAAAGAGACAACAGGAGATGTTTTCTGAGGCTGAACTCTAACGTGCAGCCTTCCCTGAAGCTGTTGGAAGCAGATGGGCTCCCACAGGTGCATCCCTCCAGCTTTCCCCAGAGAGATGCAAACCTTCCTCTCACCAGAGGTACCAGGGAAGGGTCCTCGTGTCAAGGGATTCCTTGGAGCACAAGAACCAACAGACCCAAGAACACACACCTGAGAGGGAAGAAATGGGGAACTGGGTGCTTGACAAGGCAGAAGCAGCAATGAGAGAAAGATGTTCAAGTTTGGGAGGAGGACCCAGGTTTTGCAGGCAGTTTGTGTGAGTGCAGGAAGGATTAACACAGCTGCAGCAGGTAGAGGCCTTTCACTAAGGATGTGTTCAATATGACACTGCTCTTGGGACAGATGGAAGGGGGCTTATCTAGACTAGAAAAGGAGAAATTATTTGACAATCAATCATACTGGTATACATTATTTCACAATTCTTAATCTATGCAGGATCTAGGCTATTATGGAAAATTAAAACCTAAATACATTTCCAGTCATAGCTCAAGCTACTTGTCTTTAGTAGAAAAAAATACTTAATTTCCTGTTTTAAACGTCATCATCTTTTTCCCTCAATAGCTTGGAATAGTCAACCATCAGAAATACTACTTGCTCTTGAATTATGGTGATGAAAAAATCTTTTTGTTTCTCAACAATGGCATGAGATAATTCTGTTAATGCTTGTAACAGTTTCCTACTGACTTGGAATCTTCATTATACAGCTGAGGCAACTGACTGCAATCTACTTTCTAAGCACCATTGCTGTGTCAATTTGAGCCAATTCAGCTGTTTGAAATGCATAGCATACATGTGTTATTTAACATTTTATTTCAAACTGCCTTTGTTTTATCATCCATCAAACTGCCTTTCTTGTTTAAGCACTAACTGTACTTAGAAAATTTAAGATACTGACCTGGGTATGTTTTTCACTGTGTTTTCAGTAGAAATTGTCATAATTATTCTAAAATAAAAAATATTTTTCTGAGAGAGGGAGCTTTCTAAATAAAATCATCTACCCATAGACTCTCTATGAAACGTGCTCTCAGATTTCCCTGTAATATTAATCTTGCAGAGGGAATTCAGATGTTCATATGATAAAAAATAGCAAATCTACAGTGACAACTCATGGTGATTTTCTTTAAAATCCTTTCTTGCTAATCTGATTTTAGAAGACTCTGAAGCACATTTCCAATTTTAAATATTTAAATGTATCACAGCCGCTCCATTCTGTGAATATACAGAAGTAAGATCCACGCAGAAACAAACCAAATGTATCCACAAAGTATTTCCATATTGGTATACCCACATGAGGGGAATAATGTAAGTCACATCCTCTCCTGATGCCTTGGTTGCCCCATCAGTAAAGTAATGCCTGGAAGTGACACCCTTTGATTGAAAGAATATTTACAAAGAAAAAGAATTTGAGAGCAAGGATTTGTTTTAATTTTTTAAAAATATTTTTACTTAAATCAGCACAATTATAGGTTCAGACCTTGAATCTGCAGTGAAACAGGCTGAGACCTTAATGAATAACTCACATGGGTTCACCACATACTATCTACAAACACATTTGGGTGTTCCAGAGGCACATATTGGTTGTCTCTTTCTTCTTTTTCTTCATTTTTGAAAACACAGATGCCATTTATGGATATGTTCATGTACAGCATTCACACCCATTTACATCTTTAAAGTAAAACTCTCAATTATTCAGCATCTGCCATCCCAACATGTATAAAAAGTATCTTCTATTTAAATATAGGAGATAACATACTTTGCTGAAAGAGCAGTATCTGACATGAAATAGATACATTTATATATTTCTACACAAATACAAAGAATGCTGCCTCTCAATAGCAAGGAGGTTGCACATAACTGGTAAGTAAATGAAACTATTCTAATTTACATCATTAACAAGCACTGTAGGACAGACTGAGGTGAAATACCTCACTGTGCAGCCAGAGCAGAGAAGCTCAGATACTCCTCACTGATTCCTACGTCTGGCATTCAGCTGTAGAACAGGACACCTTTCAGGAAACTGGACACCTGCTTCCTGCCTTTTATTCCACTGTAATTCATGTCATGTCTTAAACACAAAATGTATCACAGCATTCTAAACCTCCCAGTAGTTACCAGCACCCACCTTGAGAGTACCTACAGATTTACAAACAATGCCTTCAGGAATGTATCATCCACAAACACTTCCAGGTGCTCCCTAAGCTGAACAAGCAGCAGGGGGATACAGCAGGAGGAAAACACCCCACAAAGAACACAAGCACTGACATCAGTCTCACAGACTTTGTGCACAAGTTAATACACATTCTGTTCCTTTTCCATCTCCTAGCAGAACTACAGAAAGTAATTACTGAGATTGGCTGGAATAGCTTCAAAATTTCTCACTCCAAGAATACCCCAATATTTTGATGAATTTTCTATGCAGTGCTTTTGATTCCAAAACAGAAGTACAAGACAGAACTGAAAGACCTTCTTTTGCATGAAGACATAAAAATGTCCCTTTAATTTTCCCCTCCACATTCTTTTCCTTTTTAAATAAATCCACTGCAGTGTCTAAAAAGTCCCCTTTTACATATTTTTTTTCTTTTTAAATAAATCTACTGCAGTGTCTAAAAAGCCCGCCTTTTAAATACCCTTTCCTTTTATGCATAACATGTTTTTTCACTCTGTGGCTTAAAGACAGGAGTGTATCTGTTTGTATCTGAATAGACAAACTAATCAAACTTATCACTCACTAATAAGTGATACAGAAGTTTCAAATCCCTGAGTGACTCATGCCAACAGAGAGTTATAACAGACATCTCATAAAGCTTCTGTGCAAAGCAGGGCAGATTCCCAGCATAGTCATGTAAGCACCCATGCACCTCCTTCAGTGCATTCTAGCAGTTTATCCTAGAGCATGTTTAGGTCCAACAGTCTGAATTAAAGCACAGTTGGAACTCTCTCTCCCCCTCACTGGACAGCTGAGCAGGATCAAACAGCTCAAGACGTACCCTCACAGGGTATGTTCACTTGTTCTCTCTCTCCCACAGCTCCCCCCACCCAGGTCATGCAGCCAGCTCTTACCTCAATGGTGTACTGCTCAAAAATCCGGAGCTGAAGGAAAATGTCTAGCTTAATCTTCCTCTCATGGAAGAGCTCTTCCATCTGTACCTGGGCCTCGTCGAGCTGCTGAAGGACGGATTCGATGTGGCTGATGGAGCTGTTGTGGGGGGTCTTGTTGTTGGAAACGGCAGAGTCCCTGTAGCAGGCAGAGGGCAGGGTTAAAGCTGAGCTTCCAGGCAGGCAAAAGAGCAAGAACTCCACATGTGTGATTCTGCATGCTGCTGAGGAGCACACCCAGGGACAGAGGGCTGAGGGAAGGTGTGTGCAACACTCATCTCCTCTACTCGCCGAAACCCTGCAGCTCCTGAGCTCGGCACAAAGTTGGAGCAGGGGGATCATCCTTTCTTGTCGTGTGGACACTGTGACCTTACACACTTGGGAGGGGCAGGGAGGAGATGCACATCAATCTCAAGGGCTCTCTTGAGGAGACTGGCTGGCAATCACCTTTAATGCTACAGGGTCACCTGCTCCTGCCTATACTTATATCAAACTGAGATGCCATTCAGCCTCCTGGACCTTTACAAGTTAATTTCCTGCATTTGCCCTATTACTTACAGGCTAAATGAATCAGAATTATGAGTATTTTAGACCAATGGTCACGATGCCTTGGTATCCTCTGGATAACGTAGTACAGCAATGGATACAGAATACAGTGAAAAAAACCCCAGCACACCTTTCAGAAACTGCAAGAGAGATCCTGACTTGTCTTTTTACTGGGAAAAGCGAAAGGAGATGTGACTGTGACAGGTCAGGTACTGCTCCAATTACATTTTCCATTTACAGGCAACAGAAGGGAGCAGACCCTTTACTGGTGGGCCAGGACCAAGGGGGAATTTGCTGTACTTGAAAGCTTAGCATGGGCACAGGAAAGTCCTGACAGTTCCATTTCTATTTGTGCTTTCATGTATATTAACAGGCTCACCTACAGTCTGTTATGTCTTCAGCAATTTTTTTTTTTTCAGCAACTGTTTTATGGATAAATAACATTTGCAAATGTACAGAACTGAAACTTATCCTCAAACGCTCCACACAAGGTCCCTCAACTTTCAGAAGGGCCAGAAAGGAAACTCTGAAGCCAAAAATTAATCTTGGCTTTGGCACATTGGCTAAAATAAGATTTAGATGCAAGTACTACCAATTTCCCTTGCTTATAAGGGAATTTCTGATATTTCTCTCTCCAGGTGTTATGGTTTCTGCCCCACTCTGTCTGTTTTCACATTCATGGTGATCACAGGGTCTCTGCCTCCACATTAGAGCTGCCCAGAGGAAGGAGGAATGAAAATAACTAGAGATTTTCAAACTACAGCTTAATCTGAGGCTGCATCCAATCAAGTTCTGTTTCCTTCAGCCAGCACCTGTCTTCTATAAAAGGACATGAAATAAGTCTTCACTCAGATGCAGGATTATTACTATTCATATATTATCTAAATTACTCAATGAATTATTCAAGACCAGTGTTGAATAATCTCTCACGGGAACTAGAGACACATTTAGTTTTAGAAATTCTTTTTCATTAAACATTTCACTCTTCAAATCAAGCCACACTTGCATTTCAGTGACTGATGCAATACAAAAGTTTAAGAGTAGTACTCTGGTGGGTTTTTTTAAGTCTCCTTGGATAAGACATTGACAACCCCCAGCTACTCTGGTCTGAGAAAGATCTCCATACAGAAGAAACATTTCTGAGATTGCATGCTTTTGTCACAATTCTTCTTGTTCTGTCTGGTGATGAAAAACTCTGGAGGGAATAAATATAAGACCCTTACTAATCTTTGAAAGGCTATGGATTAGCATTTTAAAATTCAAAGAAACTATTGGGGAAAAAAAAGCCAAAATAAATTCTGGGGAACATAAAATTGGACTTAGTACATTGCTGCTGACTTTGTTTAATATGAACACTGTGCTCCTAAAGCCACTTTCAGTGCTTTCACTGGGAGAAAGCTCAATAAGAAATATCTATGATCTAAAGCTTATATGCTGAACTACTGCAAAAAAAGCAAGATACCTAACTCTTCACTGGCTCTGTTTTTTTTTTTAGCCACGAACACCTCGGCTTTTCACATCTCACTGGAACAAGTCATTGTTTTGCCTTTCACAGATGACCAGAATTATTGCCCCCAGCAGCACCCCTGGAACTACAGTTCAAAAGGTTTGCTTTGAGTTGACTGCTGAGAACAACAACCACCTCAGTAAAGCACTGATAAGGAAGAGTGAAAAGTGTTTCCTATGTGAACCATGAGATGCACAGAGTTTCTAGGCAGGCCTGTTTTATTCCTGATAGGTATGGCCTCCTGATGGAGTCACTGAGATCCTGAAGACCTTGTGTGAAGTGCAGTTCCAGGCATGGTACTTAGTTCAGGCAGCTGAGCTTTTCATTGCCTATCTGGAGAAAACAGAGTGCTATTACACAAATAATCTTCTCTAAACCAAAATCTGTTCTCTCAAAGATAAGAACAAGAAATGTAAAACTTTCCAAAGCTCCAGTAATTTTATTGCTTTTAACTTGTGTTATGATATGCTTGGTAAGAGCAGTGTATTTCATTCTTTTCATTGTTGTAGCATTTGCAATCTTCTATTCTTCATGGCAGGTACAAGGTGATCCACACTGAAATGCAATCCTGTGCTAAGGAAAGACTGCAGCAATTCTAGTTTTTCCTTTATCTGTGTGCTCTTTACCATTGCCAGCAGTGATGAAAGCTGGTAAGAGTGGGCACACACAGAGGCAGCTTCACTGTCTTTTTTTCCACACTATTCTGCTTTGAAAGAGTCCAGGATCACATTACAAGCTTTGCAGTTAGTCAGAGCACTCAATTCCAACACTTGAACCAGCTCATCTTGACAGCTCAGCACTGCAAACTTTTGTGTGCATTCAAATGTTTGGTATTAACTCCATCAGAACCAGGGGATCGATTTGCACAATATGTTGCACAAATTTTTTGTGCAAATATCACCTTGTTCCACCTTGCTCACTGCTCAGAGAACAAACCAGACCCCAATCCCAACTTTTCTTTGTGAAACACAGCCACCACAAAACCTGCCTTGGTATTCTGCAAACATTGGAGCATGACACCGATTAAAAAACGTCTCAAAGCTGAGTCACAGTCACTTTTCCAAGACTGAAGCTAAGAATTGACTATGTTCACATTAAGAAAAAGCTAAAGTCCCACACACCACCATGCAGTTCACCTCTTCCCCATACTTCACTGACTTCTCAGCTCTAGTTATTACCCTGGTCACTCTCCACACTTCCCTTCTGACTCAGGTACAGGCAAAAATCCTTTAGGCCAAGCCCACACCCAGAACCAGGACTCTTTGAATGTTGACACTTTCTGCAACCCCAAAAAAATACCCCACACTCCACCTGATGGGCTTGTACAGGGTCCCTTTCAGGCTCTGCTCCATGACTGTTCACACTGAAGTGATGCCATTCCAATAGTTGGGAAGAATAACAAAAAATTTTTAGCCCACATTTTCACTGCCAATTTTTTGATCTCATAGAAGTGCCCTAAACTTTGCAAACAACTTCTTTGCATAAAAGTAAGTTACCATGCAGACCTTTGACTGACCTGCTACAGCTGGCCATAAACACATTCTCAGCTAAAACCCATTCCCCTCTGGCAGCTCACTTACCAAACCCAGCATGTTTTTATCCTACTGATCTCATCAGCAGAGATGAATAGAAGGATGGAATGTCTACTCCTGATCCCTCCTCTCCAAGTCAAATACTGGCAAGCAATACCACAACTCCAGTCCCTCCCCCTCCCCTGTGGTGCTGGCAAGTCACACACAGCAAGGGTAGGAATCTCCATGAGCTCTCTGGTGTGGCTGCCCAGGGCTGAATGACAATCAAAACCTAGAGAGGTCCTTTCAAATCTCTCATTATTTTTTTTTTCTGACCCAGCAGAGAAAACTCTGCATCCAGGATGACAGGAAAAAGCTTAGAGGAAAGCTCAGCATATGGCAGTAGGAAAATACTTAAGGACTCCAGGAGGGCTCTCCACCAGAACCCTCATTGTCCATTGTACTCTGGAGCATCGTGGGCTTTTCCTGTCAGGTTCCTAGCATGGCTCATGGGTTTCTGCCCATCTCAGATGAGAAGTAAAGGCATCACATTAGGAAAGCTCAAAGTGAGGAAGATGATGTCACTCTCTTGGACTGTCTGGTGAAATGCATAAAACCTGGGATATTTGCATACTGTAATGTATACAGAACATGCACACTATGTACATGTGGGTAAGGGCAACCTGTAACAATACAAAGATCTAAATAATAAGTGATGTACTGGACTTGGTTCAGTGCCCAGCAACATCCCTAAAAGGCAGGAAAACTTCACTGCTGTCAGCAAAGCTAAAGGCACAGAAAACCAGTGTAACAACAAATGAGAGAAATTTCACAATTACAAATTCTGTATAAGCTTACTCTGCAAATATTCATTTGATACTTGCAGATTGAGAAAGAAAAGAAACAAAAACATCAAACAAAAACCCCAACCTCCCCCCTACCCCCAAATTCTTGGGACTAGTCTCTCCATGTATTTTAAATTAGGCAAAAATGAGCTGGTTTAATTCATAGTGCTAGTAGAAGAACCAGCAGTAAAAGAGCCTCTTTGACACCATGAATAAACCCCACATACACAAAGATAAATAGAAGGGTGCTGCATGCAAAATGAAACAGTGAAGACTGTTAGACACGTGTGTATTTTATTAAGAGGAATACACTTACCCTACATCGGGAATAACCATATAAATCACGAGGCCTCAGTTCACAACCATTTAACAATCTTCTATAAATACCAACTAAAAATATTCACTTCAGACACATTTGGTTTCATTCACTTCCCAGCGCCTATAAATAATCTCTCAGTCAAACAGGAAACCAATGCTGATCCACAGACTACTCTAATCAGTCCACACAAATCACTCCCTGTAATTTCAATAAAACACTCAAAGGATCTGAAGAATTATAAATAAACAAAGAATTAATAAACTCTCCCAAATGATCCTAGCTTACAGTTCCCTATTAAGGCACCCTAAAGCACAGCATACATCAGATTTCTCAACACCTGTGCCCCAGGTAGATGCTTACCTGAGCTGCTGGATTAGATCTTCCCCTTCTTTAATAACATTGAGGGTAGCATCCAGGGTGGCTGTTTGCTGCTGCTGAAACTGCTTGATAAGCTCCTGAACCGCATCCACAGAGTCAGCACAGACATCCTCTAAGAGCTCCTTCTGCAGATCTTCCATCCATGTCCACAGCTGGAAAGAAGGGGAGGGAAATATAAATCAGAGAGGGATTGAGATTTAACCCTTTTGCTCTCTAATTCCAGATCAATAGGCATTAACTCTGGTGTTTCACAGGAAAACTGACCTAAATTTTGTAAACCCAAAAAGATACTTTTGTTATTGATTCCATTTAAAGCAAGAAAATAAGATAAATATAATATCAGGTAGTTTTCAAAACAAAACCAATTCAATTTCTGTTTATTATACAGCAAATAACTAAATATTTTATTCTGATTAACTCTTTATACTAGTAACAAATTAAAATCTTCTACAGCTGTGATAACCTAACCCTTTCAGGAGATGAGCACTATCAGCTGCTATTAATTTCACATGCAGCTGAAGCCTGTTGCAGGACAGACCTACAATCTTTGTGTATGGTACTGACTGAAGTCTAGCTGTGCCTGCTCAGCTATGCCTTCCCAGGGGTTGAGGTTTTGGGGTTTCTTTTTTGTTTCCAGTACTTAAACCCCCTCCTCAAAATGCACTCAGACTCTGCATTTAAACTCTGGGAAAATCCAAACATAGGAGACAGCAATATCACTAATTGACCCCATAAAGATCATTAATTTTGAATAGTTCTGACTACCAGTTTTAAAGCCACAATCACAGCAACAAATCATTGCAAGTGCTTAGATGAGAATTCCCAGCCAGCTGTTCATCAGAGGTCTGGACTGGGGCAGGAATGCCCCAGCAGCCTCTCACTGGCTGTAAAGGCTTAAAGCGAACAGAGGATTCCCCTTTAAGCTTGTGCTGAAAAGTGAGTGTAAAATTGCACCAACCGAGCTGGCAGCCTGCCAGCACACCCTAATGACTCCACCAGAGACTCTTTTCTGTGCCACGCCTGCCCCATTAACCCACATTTTGCTGGTATGTGCTGGAGGTAGCAGCGAAGTACCAGAGTGGGAAACAGCAGCGCACCGGGAAATGTCAAAGGATGCGGCGCCGGCCGCGGCTTCTCCCGCTGTCCCAGGGACTGCAGAGCTTTGTCCCACAGGGACCTTGGGGTGAACATGAAGCAGAGGAGGATATTGTGTGTGGGTGGCAAAGAGCTGGTAAAAATGTTTGTGTTCAAAACGAGTTGCACTGGATCCCCATCCTGCAGCATTTCCTCTGAGACTGTGAATTCTGCACGTCCACATTAAGCGAGAGGAGGATGGGGCTGTCTAAAGCTCCAGCTGCCAAAGCTTCTCATAGGCAGGGCCCACACCTAAGGCCAGTCACTAAGTGCTACACTGTACATGTGCTATGGACTTCAAGGATATTACCCTGGCCCAAATCAAAATCATCAAAATTAGAAGCTGTCCCAGCACGCTCATGATACCAGAAAAGGGAGAGCCCAGTGCCTTTTGCTCTGTCCCCACCTCTGCTACTGAGCCTTTGCTTGAGAGACTTACAAAAACAAGTATTAGAACATACCCCTTACTTGTAGGTTTTTCAGAGTCAGCTTTGAATATTTTGGGTAAATACCTCTGTTTATTCATAAATATTATAATCATAACGGCCTGCCCAGCTACTGGTCTGAAACAGAATGCCTTTGCTTGCGATATTTACATATTTTCACATTCTTAGGAAAAAGGCATAGCATAAAAGAGGAACTATTAATCAAAGAAACAAATGTAAGTGAATAGGCATGAGAAGTAAGTGCAAAAATGAAACCATATTTAATGAGCCAAATAGAGGGCTTTTTCAGTTGTGGTCTGAGGCCCATGTGCTGAACTTTGGGAAGCTACCATAAAGGAAAATGTATTAGTGCCTTTATATGTTAATTATACTGAGAATCTTCCTGGTTTTGATCCAATCCCTACACCCACTCAAAGAGTAGGGGCAGCTGGACCAAAACAGACAAGGACCAGGTTGTTCAGGAATATTACTTCTGCTTACCAGATCTTCCAGTAATAGAGCACTTTGTAAATACAGAAAATCAGCTATGTATCTAAATCATCCTTCTGTTTTGAGGTGGGAAAGCCAGTAGTTTTTTAATTTTTTGTAATTCTTAGTTCCTTTTTCAACTTAAAAAAGCTTAGGAAATTTTATCTAAAAAAAAAAATGAAAGTGATATCATTGTTAGGAATCTGCTGTTTTCTTGAAATTATCTTGTTAGGGCAGAGGAGAAATTTCCAACCTTCAGAGGAAAATCCTGTGCTCTAAAGTGTCTCCAGAACCCAACTTTTCAGAAGGAGCATTGGACATTTTAGATCTTACTCCACGTTTTGAGTAGGCTTCTAAATCAGTTTCAAAATACTTAAAACATAAGCTGTATTGTATTCACCTGGAACCAAAACACTCACTAATTTCAGAGAGCACTCAAATATATTAACTCATATTAGCTTCAGATGTTTCCATTAATGACCTCTGACTGTAAGGATTTGCATTATAAAATCTATCAGAATCTAGGTCATCCTTGACTCAGAGGCCTTTAATCCTTTAGACTCTACCAATCCCTGGAAAACCCTAATACAAAGAATCAGTCAATATTAATAAGATTAGGAAGATTTTTCAGGAAAAATTCACAATAGGAATCTGATTCCAAAACCTCCTAGGTTATGTGCTACAAATAATAGCACCTGAAATAAATTGCTACCATGCCTCACTTGTGAATGCCACAGCAATGAAAAGACCAATTCCATGTCACTGCAACACCAGTCAGAACAGCTGTTAATCATAAAACAGAAATCACATCCTGATTGTCTCTGCTCAGGAAAATCAGTCCCTCTTAGGGCCTGATGTTTCATTCCAATGCAAGTATTTGACCGATTTAAAAAAAATCCTGACTATTAAAGCCCCAAATCACCTTGTGCATTTCCAGTCCATGCTGTGACCTACTCTAAGCTAGATAGCTCAGACCAAAGAAACTGTTCCCATTAAAATCTGACATATTGCACAGCACAACTTTCATTTAATATTTGCAGAAATTGACTTCTTTTATTCTTACCATGAACAAAATTTGTGAGTACTTGTCCCATTCCCACACATACTTCAAACTATTACTAAGGTACCACTTGATCCCATACAGGGGGTGTATGTAGATACATGCAGATATTCCAAATATAGAGGCAGTATTCCCACATTGACCTGTGGTGACTTTCACTAAGTTTGACAGTCATGCATGTGTCCAGAAAAGGAGATAACCTCTGCATTATGTTACTTAACAGGTATTAAACAAAAAGTACAGAATCCTAGAAAACAATACAGAAGTATCACAAAAGTAAGTTTTGTTTTTCCTTCCAGTGATCTATGCTTTGGGGTGATTAATTGGATATGGAAAACCCAATGCATTAGTGGTAACACCTGAATTCAGTCTATGAGAGATCTGACTCATGCAAACTATGTGTAAAAATGTCAGAGTTGTTAGCTACAAGAAGTCTCAGGTAAATACCTATCCCTAAGCCATTAATGCCAAAGGTCCACAGTGGCTCCACAACTGAAGCTTTATTTTATCAAGGCTTTACACAAGACAACTAATTCTCCTCTGATTACTAGAACAGTGGGAAAGAAGAATGACACCCCTCCTTTCTTTTGGGGTAGCATCTGGCACCCCTCATGCATTTTGACAACAACTTTTGCATCTTTCTTGAATATGAAAGAGAGGCAGTTTCCCTCCATCCAAGAGACAATACAGCTCTTTATTCCCAGCTACTTCATCTGGTGAAATACCCTTCGTTTTGCTCAATTAGACACCACTTAACTTGAGGTCTGAAGGACACCTGTGCCTGTACCTAAAAATTAATGCTTTTCACTTAGAAAAAGGAACCACTTTAAACAAAATCTAAAAACCTAAAGAGATTGCTAAGAAAAATCTTGCCTGCATGATTGGAAGAACTATTAAACACCCAATGCTTATATGCTGCTATTTGTAAATGACAGAGATGAGTTATAATCCCCTCAAAAGCAGTTTAAAAGCACTGAGTTATGGGAGCAGTGCAAAGAACCAGTTCAATCCAGGAGATTTACTGTTGTACAGCATTTTTGCTAGTCTTCAAAACAAGGATGTTAATGGAAACAAGCAACTTGCCAGGGTGTATGTTCTGCCCCTGCACTATGTCAGAGAAGCATGGTGTATTGCAGGGCAGGCCCCAAAACATGACAACTCAGGAAGAGAACATTCATCACAGCAATGAAGACTAGAGCAGAATGCAGAAGAATTCAGTGACATGCAGGGACCCTGTTGCCACTCCATAAATTGCCATGTGAGTGTTCAGAAAACCAAGGCAGGCTGAAAAAAAGCCCCCAAAACACAAGCAGAACTGCTCCAGAGAGAGATGTCCATCAGTCCTATTTCCCTCTGCTGCTATGCCAGGCTTATACAAGCCTATTCTATGGCAATAATGTTTAGTTTCGTCATGATATGCACTAGGAAGTCACACACATCCCAAGTTAGGCTAATTTATGGCAGAACTTCAGTCTGCACTTGTGTTAAGGCATCTGTTCAAATGCTGTTGTGCATCCAGCTTGACTGCACAGCCTTTAGGAAACTGTCCCCACACCAACATGATGGCAAAGATAAAACTTTCCAGCACAATTAACTATCAACTGGTATTTGTTCACACTTAGAATGCATCCAGTCCTGTTTCAGTTAAAAGAACTGAGGGTTGCTGTAAATTGGAAGCATATTTCAGCAACATTGTGCAAAATCACATTCAAGCTCACAAGAAAACGTCAACAGAAACAAGGTCTGTAATGATGAGCTGCAAAGTGACCTCATGCCACCAGCAAAGTGTCACATAATGGCAGCACACCTAATAAAAGGTGACAGGATTAGATGTGACCAGACACTATGTATGAAATGCCACAACTTCCATGGTAAGACACAACTCATGAGACTCCCTGCTGCAAGACCTAATGTCAGATACCACCAAACTGGTTGGGAAGAAATGACAAGTGGAAAGGGAACATTCTGTGAAAAAACTGATCTCTCCTTAATCTCCTTCTTGCTTTTTCCCTTTTCCTCGCCAATTTCTTGACATTTATCCTTGGTTGGGCTGCATCTGGTGCTTCTGTATGCTCAGGCTTTTTAATTAGTAACCTTGCCTGTGGCAAAAGGATTTGCACTGCCTAAACATCTGATGCTTTTTCCAAGTCCTGCATGGACCAGATTGATATAGCACAAAATAATCTCCTCTCAAGGGAAACATGATTTGAGTAGCTAGGTTTACATCAGGGAGTGTGTAGATCCCCAGTCCAAGGTCATGTAAATGTAATTCAGGAACTATTTTGATCTAGAAGAGAAAATTGATTTATAACTGAAGAATAAAATGTACACGTTCTATGCTTCTTCTGCCACCATCATGAATTGTAAAAACATGTTCCTCTTCTCATATAATTTTAATATGTTATTTATAATTAGGAATCTGGTTGTAATTAACTTCAGTAACTGTAATAATCAAATTCTGTACTTTATCACAGTGGCTTAGAAAGCTCTTCCTACATTGGAAGATTTACTCAGTTTTACAGCAGTGTGATACAGGACAATTTGGTGCAGGGGAAGCTTCCCACACTACAAATGCAATCTCCTAAAATAGGAGGTACACAGGTACCCTCACATTCTTCTTATTCTTCATAGGTTCTAAACATCACTTCTCAAATGGAAGCTGCAGCACCTCTTCCCTCTGTGCTTTTTCCAGTGACTGGCTGTACCTGTCACTCACAGTCTTACCCTGATCTGCTGCTTTGAGCCTTTTGTGTAACTTTGTGCACTGTGCCCTGGGAACTGCAGAAATAAATAATTTGTGACTATTCTGAATCATTCTGAAACTTGCTAAAGACTGAAAAACTGCATGATATTTCTTTAACCAGTCAGTCTGGTTGGATCCATTGACTTGAGCCACTCCACTGACACAATTTTCAACTAGTTAAATAGACTCCAGTGCACAGATGTACTTCAGGTGAAAGACAGAACATGTCTTTTGTGTGATGAGTGAATTACAGGAGTGTACCTGTATGGCTTTGATGAAGATTTACCCAGTACACAGTTTATTGCAGGCTGCCCATCCTGTTGCCCTTGTACACAGCACTGAAGCCCACACACTGGAACTGGGAGAAGCTCATCTTCCTCAGCTTCAGGAAATCAGAATGGGCAGAAATGTGTCTAATAAAAAAATGCTTTATGAAACTTGGCACATCTTATTTAAAGATGCTCATAAAACTTCCTTTTAGCTGCAGCATGAACCACTGTTATCTGGAGAGTGAGGCATAGAGGCTGGAGACCCATTTCCACAACATACAGAACACATGCAAGGGCCTCAAAAGCCAAGGAAAATATTTGAGTGGAGCCATTGGTCTGTAACAATGCTGGTGAATGGCCTGAAAAATGTAGATAACAAAGTATGAACTTAAATGAAGTCTACAGGAATCCTTTGACTAGCACACAGTGGAAGGTTGGAAAGAACTTGTCTTCCATGCACAGGTTTGAATTCCTGACATTTGGTTTATGTGGCTGCATTTACAAGCATTTAATTCTCATTACTTTGATTCTGTCTCTTTTACCAATCTTTTGCCTTCACAGATGGCAGAATTTTATTCAGTAGTGGTCTGGCTGTGCTTCAAACTCCCCTGCTCAAGAGCGGGATGTGCTGCCAGAATACCACAGCTCTTTTCTTTCCCAGCTACTTAATCCTTCCTGAAAAAACTTGCTTCTGGGCAACAAATGGACAGGAAAGAAGGGCACCCTGTACCACCCCAGCTGTCCTGGATCCTCAGTCCCAGATCTTTGATAGCTTTACAGATAAGATTTAGCTCTGCAAAAAAACACCACCAAAATTAACAACTGGTGAATGTTGGCATTTTGGTCCAGGCCACAGTCTACCCTCTGGAGCTGGAGGGCGATTTGCTTTTATTTTGGTGCTTCATGGTAATTGATTGCTGATAACCCAGAGTGTACTTTGATAGAGCTCATTCAAAAATAACAGTTTTTATACCAGCAGAGCCCTCTGCACAGCTACAATTATCAGAATGATAAGCTGACAGGTGATCTGCCTTCTCCAAGGAGTCTGCCACCCAGGCAAGGGACAGCACACGTGTTACTGCATGGACACCTCTGCCAGTTCACTTCTACCACATTCTCTAACTTCTGCCTGCAAATTCACCTCTGATGGGAGTAGGAGAATATTTAGGAACTGAGTACTTAAAAATACCAAGCAAACACAACAAAACAGCATTTACTTAGAATCATAAAATCACAGAATCATTAAAGTTGAAAAAGACCTTTTGAATCACTAAGTCCATCCATCCATCTAGCACTACCATCACACAGATTCAGCTCCCAGCAAAAATCATGGTCATACTAATAGGAAGCATAAGTCTAAGGCTGGATGTTCCACAGCCCTGCTGTGAAAAGAGGGGCAGATACTTTCAAAGTTTGGTTTTGCATGCTGTTGTGCATCTATTTCGGCTGTTAATATTATCCTAGTGAAAGACAAAATTTCTAGCTTTTGAACAAGACACATAGTGTTTCATTCTAACACTGAAAATTCTGGGGTGTGAATTGGCCACTCAGTGAATATTTTATGTGAGTAATTTTAATGTTTTATGTTTCCTTTTTTTTTTAAATTTTAATCTGGAATTTTTTAAAATCATATTATTATTTTCATAATAATATGAAAAAAGGAACAAAAGTGCTGTCCAGGACAGTAGCAGTGTGTAAGACAAACATGTTCAGAGAAAAAGACCTTTTCAGAACTTCCAGAAGTTGCCAGCAAGTGGAGTTGCTAAACTGAATATCCCCTGCATCACAAATCTTTATTATCTAGTGGGCTATTGCTCTGGAAAGTCAATATTAACAGTAAAAGTCAAACAACAAATTTTTAAGTTCAGTAACATTAACTTTGATTCCTGTGTCAATTCACAGTGAGTGACAGGATTACAGAATATATCCCAGAACCACTGTCATGTTTGCTCCATGATTAACTTTGGTACATTCTGTCAACTCTTCTGGTGGGAGTCAATAGCAGCTGACCTCAGTCCCAAGAGCTTTCTGCTCCCTGTGTCCCAGCAGCTCTGCCTCAAAGTGAAGAACAAGCCCTGTCAGAATTAGTGATCTACACTGAAATAATCTCCTAATCACAATATTCAACTCAAGCAGAGAAAATTTAATTTCACAGGTCTTGGTTATCAAGTGAAATTAAGTTAGCAGTGCCTGCAATAAAGCACTGCTACCATTCCTGACTGATAGGGCATCCCCACTCCATCACCCAGCTGAGTAACCCCAGTGATGTCTGTGGGGTGACCAAGGTGACCTACTGACCACAAGTAATATAGGTTATAATACAGGAAGCTGTCTGACACTTAATGGTCCAGGACTTAGCTCTCACTTTCTCATGGCCTTATCAGACAAGATTTTCAGAGTGAAACTTTCCATACCAGGTGTCTGCCTAAGGCTGAACTTGATGAATTTTGAGGTGAAAGGGCCAGAATGAGAGAAAGGGATAGAAAAGGTACTTCGCCTGTGTTAGTTTTATTTCTGTTCAAATGAGATGCTCCAGACCCTTCATGCTTTTAAGCAAGGGTTTGAAATTTTGCAGGGCCTAGCCTTGATGTCAAGAATATACATTATGTCATTCATGTGAACATTTTCCCAAATTTGGTCACTCAGAAGACCTCTGCCAAGTTCCAGTTTGCACATGTTCATAGTAACCTGCTAGGAATCAGGCAGTTCCTTTTTCTCAACATTAAATATTTTCTGAGCATACTCATCCCCCATTCTGTGGGCCAGGTGGGCATGGCAGGTTCCACATGGAAGTGCCTGCCCTGAGCACCTCGTCCTTCTGCTCTTCTGACTCACTAAAGAACAAAAAAGCACAGGGCACATGATCTGAAAACACAATTCTTTACCTCTCCGTTTTTTTCGTGCTGGACTCAACACAGAACTGGTTATCTGAGGCCCATTGAGAAATGAGAAACTTAGAGGTGGTAAGTCATGCTTTTCATGCCCCAAAGAACTATGAAACAATTGCAGAACTGTTCTATAGTTTAGTTAAGGCCCATATACTATAAATGGATCTAAATTCAGTGAAGTTCCTTCTCATTCTTAAGTTAGCAATTGCTTATTAGCCAATACAAGTAATACAACCTAAGTCATCACCTAATTATGCAAGAGGATTTAAAAATTTTTAATGATATAGTAGTGGTCACAGCACTCTTTCCTGTCTACATTTTAATACTTGGAAATCTAAAGTACACTGCAGAACCTTAAGTATAAAATTGCAAGACACTAAAATATTAAGATTCAGACAATGAATTGCAAAATGTTTTTCTTTTTTCCTTGAGGGTTTTGAGTCTTCAGGGTGTGATTTTATGACATCTGCAACCTCTTCTCCAGGAAGCTCAAAAAATATTCCCTTTTAAACAAAATCAAATGACAGCCAAGAATCCTCTATCATCATTTGATCCTAAAGCCAAAAGTTCACAGAAAAACATCAACTATCATGAGATTTGTGATAAAAGTGCAAGATCCAACAATCCTGACAATAATTGATTCAGATTTGAAGAAAGAACCTAAATTCAATTACACTTAGTCCTGAGAGAAATTATTCAGGTATGAGTCTGTTGAATGCATTTATGCCAGTGATAATAATTTATAACTTTACTCTGCCACACAGATAATTGGATTTGATTCCCACGGTACCAGATTTCTGCTCACACCATCAGAAATGCCTTGGTCCAAAAGGGTACAAAAATATTGACTACAAACTAGAAAAGCATAAGGAATGCTATAGGACAGTGAGACACACAAAATCTTGTTTACAGGCATGGCAATAGGACATCTACATCACTCAAGAGTTATGCCACCAACAATCACTTAAAGGACTGCTTCCAATTTATGCCTCTAAAGTGTTATTGCCCCACCAAAAAGTCCTCATTTCAGCCTATTGTATGTATTATTCAATAAGGTCACTTAAAAAACCCGTCAAAATTATTGTTATGCTGAATTGACTGTGTTTTTGATATTTCTTCAGTGTGAGTCAGTGTTTAGCAGAAGGGATCCTCTTAATGCTTTCACATGAAATAAGCAGTGTTTCAAGTCTACTGTAGTATAAAAAAAGCCACTCTGAACTTACATTACCCATGGGGATATCTACATTTAAATTACTCCCTAATTTAACACTACCTATTGTCCTGAAGAAAATACAGGAACTACAAAAGGAAACATTTCTTTGACAAGAGAAAAAAGTAGGAGCACTTAAAAGTTTCTCAGGTGGTGAGAATCTGAGCAGCTGCATGTGGAGGTGAAGAGGTGGGCAGAGTACAGGTGAAGGAGTGACAAGTTCACAGTCAATTAATTCATCCACACCTGGGAATTACCACATCAGAAACTCACAATTCACCCGTGCTAGGAAGACTGTCAGAAGCAACATGTTCCTTGCAGGAGGATCTTTAGAATATTTCCAAAAAAAGACAAAGTGTCACTAAGACCAATTCTTTCTACTTAATTTACCCTTTCACCAGTTGTGTCTCAATAAATTAATACAACATGAAATAATGAGAATTTGTGAAGCTTAGGTGAAAAATGCATCCAGGCCATAGTTTCCTGCATCAGGGCCAAAAGAATATGAAGGGAACTCTTTTTCATTTCCAAGGACATAAGAGAAAGATCTGTTCATAGTTTAAGAAATAGTTTTAAGAACTACTAAGGATGAAGTTAATAATGATGGGTATAATTCAGTAAGTGATAACGTCTTCTAGAATAATGCAAAATATGTCAGGTGTTAAACAGGTTAACAGGGCAACCAAGGTGCTTCTCCTCACTCCACGACACTCCCAGGTGATGGGTTTGGGTGGTCACAGCAAGTCCAGCCTCAGGCCCAGCATGGCAGGTAGGAGGGCAAGGGAGGCCTGTGTGAGCACCAGGACTGGAATGGCACCTGGTAAAATCCAGGAATGGACCTCAGATCTCCCACTATTTTACTGCTGCTGCAGCTAAAGGATTCTTTGCCTTGGCATCTGCTGTGATTTAAATTGATCTGTTATTATTTAAATTTACCTGTTTTATTGTTAATATTGAAGAATGACAATTATACTGGTTAACTTTCTATTTTACAATACACAAGGAAGGGCCAAGCAATGACTCATTTCTACCTAAGCCAATCTATTTATAGCATAAAAAGGCAAATGCAGATACAAACACGTGCTAAGGCTCTCCTGTTGTAATGCTTTGCCCTTTACACCAATTCCCCCCAGGCAGTCTTTTGTTATTTCACTGAGTCTATGGGGATTCCCACAGCTGGCAGACAAACACTAAATCTTGGAATTGAATCCTGTCTGCAGCAACTTCCTCACTTAATAGTTTTGGCAAAAAACCCCCAAGATACTGAGTTGTGTGGGTTCCACCAGAGCAGAAACACATCACTGAAGGAGCCAGGTGGTGGCACATGGTGAAAATCACTGAACCTGCAGGAAATCAGTGTTTGGCCCCTATAGGAGTGAATTTACACAGGGAATTAAATAAACAAAAACTTCCCCTTGCAGAGCTCCTGGGCATCCTCAGACTTTGGGGAATTTGTGGAGACTGAAGAACTTTATCAACCCAGCCCAATGGCTATAATTCATTGTGATGGACATGGGTTCCTGTGTCCACCCTGACTTTGCTGTTGTCCCAGCAATGCTACAGCTCCCTTGACTGTCCTTCTGGAGAGAGAGTCACAGAATCATAGAATAGTTTAGGATGGAAGGGACTTTTATAGGAGAGAGGCACCCAGAGTCTGTCCACTCTGGATCTCCTTAAAAATAACATGAATTAATTACTGAACTTTCCAAAAAGACATCACAGAACCAATCTGTCTCACAGAAAAGCATTAATGAGACAAATACTTAGCATTTACTCTTAACATCTAGAGAGCAGCATTGATGCTAGCACAGAAGACTGGTTTTTAAAATAATTTTTAAAAAATGTTAATTTTTAATACATCTGCATGTTTATTCACCAAAACAGAGCTCATTAAAACCAGGTGTGTAAAGCAGGCAAACTCTCTTCTTGTTGAAGAAGAGCAGGAGTGTAATGCACTGCAATTCCAATTCCTTCATACAGGGAGGCTTTATTTCCCAAAGCCAAATTAGGCTACACAATACCACTATTTTTTTTTTTACTAGTCGTCACCTGCATAGGTGAATCAAGGTTAATCACAGCAGGAAACTGTTATGAAATAATTTTTGCAGAGGAAATAACAAATTAAGTTTCCCCAGTGGCAAACCAGCATAGCTGCAAGTGTTTGAGCAACTCTGGGAACAACAGCATTATCCACAAGCTGAAAGTTAACTATATTTTAGTATATTGCAGAAGCAGGATGCAAAAGAGAAACCTTCATGTGCCAACAGCTATAACTTACATTCTGTAAACTCCACCTTCCATACACATATGAATAAATGTATGCATGTACCTTCTACTTCAGGGGCTCCCCAACATGCTGAAGCCTGATATATGCAACTTGTTTGTAACATGTAAATCAACAAGCAGAGGCAAAGCTTTCAGCTTCTCAGAGTATCTTCCTGATCAAGTATGCTTTCACAAACAGATGCTGCAGAGCATGAAAACAACCATCCTGACTAATTCCATCTCTCTCAGCAGAAACCCTATCTTTAAAAGTCACTCACCACTGAATAGCCTTTGGACTGCAGAAAATGTGAAGTATGCTTTAATTACATCCCCAGTGGCCTCCCATTTGATGTCCTGTCCACTGTATCTCCTCTGGCAAGTCAGCCTTATCTCTGGATATTTTTAAATTACACTAAACAGCATTTATTCAGGTCCTCACTGTATCAGTATGTGGCTGTTTTTTCTTTAACAGTTGTTTTGAAAAGTCAAGTCTGCCTCATTAAGCAATGTAAGATTTCTAGTAACACATAATGATATTGGATACATTAATTAACAGTACATTTAAATGGAATCCTCAGAGGATCATGCTGCTGGCATGTTTGTACTTAAGGTGTTAATATCAACTCACGTTCTTACAAGAGAATTCTTGCTTTCTAACACTACGTTTAAGTTGTGATTAGGCACCACTCGAGATGGTGTTGCTATATTTTACTATACTGTAACATTCATATGTTTCATTCACATTTTATTTCCCCTTTACAACAGTTACTTATATGCATGAAATGAACTGGATAATATCAGCCCTGTGTGGTGAAAATGCCTTTTCTCTGTTATCTGAGTTTTCAGAGACAGCCTCTTACAGCACTCCACAATACACAGCAAAATTCCCTCGTGCACCTCTTACCTCTTTGGTGTGGGTATGGAAGGAGACTGACATGTCCAAGAGAAGTTTCCTCTGTTCCACCCTCCGGACAAAGTCCTGAATCCGGACTTCCAGATGCCGGGCTGCTTTATAGATCTCTTCAGGGTCACATTCCCCAGTCTGAGCCAACTGCTCTGCAGCCTCCAAGAGCTTGTCTGCATTGGTGTACGTATTCTACCAGCAAACAAAGCAAGAAAAAACAGTGTGAGTAATACAACTGTGGCAAGTAAACCCCTGAAAGAGGCTGTTTATCCTTAAGGCATGAAAGCAAGTGATCACCAGAGTTTTAAAACAATAACACTATTTCCTAGTGGCATTGCCATCTGTGAAAGGAGAATGTATAAAGGCACACAGACTAATGCCTGAGTACACATGAAATTGTTTCTTATTTGAAACACACCACCTCAATCCAATCCTGCCAGGCACAGCAATAGGACTTCCCATTTGTTTATTTCCAAGTTCCCTGCAATTTCTCAAAGACAATGGCATGAAGCACGTGGGACTCACCAGCTCAGAAGGCTACAGAGCCTGACGTGACACTCAGCCACCAGCTCGCTGCAATGGCCTCCCAACTGCTCTCACATTACAGCCTGTAAGCATGTTAGCCAGAGATGTCTTAGCCCCAAGAAATATTTGCCTTTCCCTGGCTTTTGTGAGCTAGACCATGTCTTCAAGCTCCTTCTATGGTTTTTTCCTCTTGTCTACTGTTCTGCATCCTATTTCCAGATGGAGTGAGTCCATGTGATTTGCTTGCAGCTGCCAGTATGTAATGCTCAGTTCCAGCTTGCCCGGGGCACGTACCTGCCCTGCATTACACAAGAATTTGAGCACTGCACTATCCTGAACAGATTTACCCCACAGCCACGGCCTTTATGGTATGAGGTGTAGGACTCCTACTTCACAGAGAGAGAACTGAAGAACCCAGAAGCAAATTAATGTACCCAAGACATGCCAGACTGTCAACTAAGAGAGGGGAGCTCCATCCAACTTACCTCAGGTTTCAAGCTACCTGCCCATCCTTTCTCTCTCTTTTTCACATCTCTGGAAAACACCACTCAAATAATACACCAGAAAGTCTCATGAACAACAGGAGAAATGGAAAGTGAATGCAGCCATCTTCTCCAGAACCATGGAGCTATGCCTCAGTCAGCTATGTTTAGCAAACTAAACAGAGCCAGACCTTGCTGTCATATAAAAGCTTTTTTCACTCAAGATGAGGCCAATAGCTCTTTGGTATTCAACACTTAACAAAAATAAGGAGAGACAAAGATATCAGCTTAAGGGTGTTTCCATTACTGGGCTAGATCTTTGGAACTGGTTGGCATTGGCTTGAGACTGCTCTCACTGGGAATTTTAACCTCTGCTTCAATAGTAGAATTGTAGCACCTTCCTTGTCAAAATCCTCCTCAGTTTAAAAATGCATTAACTTGATGCCTATACACAAAATACCTCTAACACTGTGGACACACACATATTTCTGAACATTACATGAACACTGTCAAAAATACAAGCCATGGATCAAGCCCTATTGTTCCTACTTAGATAACATCCTGCTGCAGTCAGCAGTTGTTGTTTGAGAAAATGTTCAATACAGAGATGGAGCACTGACCTCCAAGTGCTTAATGGGGGAAAATATTTCCAGTTATAAAAAAGCATAAAGAAAACATCTCATTCACTGTTCATTTTCCCAGTTTCTGAGGGCTGACTATAAATATCCGGTATTTGCATTTCTCCTTTTGGACTGTGAAGAACATATTTGAGACAGTTTTGTTACCAATAGTAAATTTTTATTCCCTCACTTTCAGGCTACTGCTATAATGGCTAAGCTGTTAACAGCAGCAAAATTTTATGTTTTAATAATCATTTTTTGGAAACCTCTTTAGCTGAGAGTTTGTAAAAAATGTTCCATTTAATGTGAATTGAATCAGGGTCCAGTTTCACTTAACAGTATCCTTTCTGAATGATCCTCTTCCAGTAGTATTTGGAGTAGATGCCAAAGCTAGCACAATTTTTTCAAAGTCTAGTCCACTCCAGTGTTTTTCATGCATTACCACTACAACAACTCACACACCAGTCCAGCTCCCTGAGCACAAGACTATTCCTGTTTTTATATGTATTATTTAGTGTAGTTGTAAATGCCTTCCCTCTCCCCTTGTGGCACATGATTTGGGACACATAACAGTTTTGTTGAAATACAGTATGGACACAGATTTGCTGCATTTGTCCCCAAGACATTTAGGTCCATCTCTGCTGAAAGCCACAAAGTTTACTGACTTCAACATGTGCTATGTCAAGTTACCTGTGGAGGAGATGTGTTCACAGATACAATGACCAGATGTAAATACACTGGTGAAAAGCGGCCTCACTGCACTGACAAAAAAAAGCTGTAGCAGCCCCTTTGCATTGCACAAGGTTCTCCAAAGGCAAAGGGGATTTTCTGCAGGGAAGCTGACTGGGTGTGGATGGAAGGAGCCACACTCAGTGTTTTCCCTGGGCTGTGACAGGCACTGTCAGCATGCAGGGATGCTTCCCTGAAGAATGCATACCTAATTTTGGATGTGTTTGCATAAATGTGTCATGCACAAAAGGCTTGAACACAGTACATTTTGACTATGGAGACATTTTTCTTCACCCTCTTTTTCTGTCTTTGTTCACTGAGGTCACAGGTAAGTGTCTGGATTTTAAACAGATGCAGTTTATGATAGGAAAAACAACTAATGGTTATATTCCTGCCATTCTAGAAGGAAGGCCTGGTGCTGAGAGATTTCCAGCTCACTGTTGCAGATTTAAGAGAATTAGATACATTTCAGATAAGCAGCCACATTTGGGAGCTACCCACCCTTGCCTTGAACTCCTGATCTTGATGTGCTCATGAAAGGACTGTCCTCCCTCGTCAGCTGTCAAGATGTACACATAGCACAGGCCAAATAAGCCAGAGGTTACTCATTTGCTGAGGGCTTGCTCTACTTCTCTTCTGTTTGTTTGCTTAAAAGTGCACATAAATCATACCAGATGTTGTTACACATATAAAATATTTTCATGTACATCTATTTCTCTACAGGCATTGAACCAAAGTGCAGTTGAAGCTGAGAGCTTCATTCTGGTTGTGCTATAATGATGCACTGCTTCCCTGCTCCCTACATGTTCATCCTGACCTTGCTCTCTTGTTAGTAAGAACTTTGGGGTACAGACCCTGATTTTATTTATTTGTTTGAAGCACTTTCTACTTTTTTGGTGTGACATAACCCTGGATCAGGCAGGGTGAGAATGCAGGAGAGAATTAAGTTCTACAATGAAGAAAAGCATGAAATGCCTCCTTGTCCCACCATCCCCATCCAGAAGAGGTTAGCTCAGATTCCCAGCCCTTCTGAGATCTGGCAGAAAAAAAAATAATCCACAAGTTATAAAACTATATGCTTTTTGAAGTTTTAGGGCTGTGTGGCATTTTTTCTTAATATTGTCTTAACCCATGAGAGAACTGTGATGCGCAAACCCTTGAAATTCTCGGTGAACTGCTAACTGGCATTCCACATTTCTGCACCATTTCATGCACAAAACCAACTTCCACCTTATATCTCTTAATAATATTTGTATACCAATCTTTGCATAATGACCTATTTCAATCATGAAACCTGCAAATACAAGGAAATATCTATCTATCTATCTATCTATCTATCTATCTATCTATCTATCTATCTATCTAATCTATCTATCTATCTATCTATCTATCTATCTATCTATCTATCTATCTATCTATCTATCTATCTATCTCTTTGTGAACTTCCTCACATTTTTAAGGTACCAATCAATTTAGCACAGCATTTTGGTTTTGGCCCATGTTCACTTACAGAAAATAATTCCATATAGTTTTTATCTACTGCTAGGAACTGCACATGTAAGTAGTTTATTGCTGCATGTTTTTTGGCTGATTACATTGAAAATAGCTGTGTCTAGTGATAGTCCAGGGCAGAGTTCATGCCCTTAATCTGGACAATTTTTTCCAGAACAATCTGCCCCTGCACACTATTTTACAGCTGTTTATTTTATTTGAGGATTTTCATGGTAACTGTCTCTGAGTTCTCCAAAGTGTAGTGAGCCATTCCCACCAGCCAGAGAAAGATGTTTGTTGTAAACATCAGGAGAAACATGGAGGGGGAACTGGGCAGGTGATCAGGTACATGATCACATTAAACACAAACGACATACTCCAGACTTCACTTCCCAAGCAGATGTTGAGATAAGGGGAATGAGGTAGTGCTAGTCTGTATTGATCAAGTTCTGGGGCTGTGCAAGGCAGCTCCAGTCGAAGGTTCCTTGTATTGATTCAGAGAGCTTTGTCACCTGGGTTTTACCATGAAAAAGGCATGGAAGAGAAGGCATCTCTGGAGGCCAGGAAGTACCAACTAGAGAGAGAAAGAGGACTAGCTTAGATCTGATATTCTTGACTAAATATGAGTGATGTGAATCCCTCATTATGCCTGCAGGCTGAAGTTTAGGAGACTTATTAGGCTTTCTCTGATGTGATATCTCCTTTATGTTCTTTAGAGTCGTGACTCGACTCTCCAGTACCAAAGATGAAATGTCTGTGTCAGCATTCCTGCTGGGAAGCTGGGATGTCGAGACAAAGTTCAAAGCCTGATCCATCTCTTACTGACTTCAGGGAAAACTGGGCCAGCCTTCTAACCATTTCCCCAAGATCACAGGAGAGAAAAAAATGGCAAAGGGCTAAAAATAGAATTCTGGAGGACTGGTACCTGTTCTGTGCATAGACAGCGAGTAGAACTCCTGCCCAAAGAAATGCAGCACGATTCACTTTGGCAAAACTGTAATTACAGAGCTGATTCTGCAGTTCTTGTCAAGCCTTATAAACTATTGTTATCCTTAATTATAAAGCTCAGTTACTGCTATCAGATTCTTTGCTCAAGCTACTTCATTAAAATTAGCTCCAGTATTTGTTGAGGTTAAGTGATCTCACAGTCAGGCCTTTGTGAAGAATTATATCTTTAGTAACTTGATATTCTGAAGCTAAAATAAGTGACCACAATGAAACATTTCTTTGATAAATAAATTTGGGGTTTAAGGCAGCATCCATCTTTGTCAAAATTCCTCCTCCCTTAAGAAGGGCAAAGGCTAAGTGCATATGATGATCTAATAGAAGTTGTGATTTTATTCCATTTGAATTGCACATAATCAAATCAAGACTTATATTCTTACTTGTACTCTGTGGTTCTAATTCAAAACAGATTTACCAGGAATTACAGTTACAGAAGTTACAGGCAGAATATCTCTCTGAGGTAATGCCACCACTCACTCTGTAAATACAAGATTGTTCCCCACTATAAACTAGAATGGAAACTTCTTCAGACCTTTTAAAAAAATATTCAGGCTAATGAAATTTCCATCAGCACCTTCTTCTTCAGACTGTTCTTCCCTTAAACATGTCAATTCATCTTTAGTTTTTCTTATCATAATGTCACCCCACTTCTCCTTGCACTGATATCATGCTGATACTAATGACTTTACACTGCCAGTGATTCCAATATTTCAGTGAATTGTATAAAATATCATGTATAATATATTGTGTATATATATATGTTTTAAATACAAACATATGGCATTTTTCAGTATTTATTAGATATGAAATATTCCCAGGAATGACAAGGTGGATACAACCCAGAATCCTCACTGACTATTGCGAAGGACCAGATATTTTTCTGTGTATTGTTACTTTTATTTATGATTTTCCCTCAGGGTTCACATACAAACCAAAACGAATTTATTATTTGAATTTAAAAGGGTGACACTTGCACATTACATCAACTGCTGAAATACCAGACAAATTGATTAAAAGCTACCTCATACCTTCAAACTAATAAATAAGCAAGATTAGAATTAATAGCTGGGAATACATTAGCTAAAAGAATTCCTCTTTGTGCTATTTCATATTGAGTGCTTACTTTAGATTAAAAAAAAAAAGTGTTGGCTACGGTGTATATGGTGTAATTCATCCCACCAATTGTTCATCTCAATCAGTAGTGCACTCATACATCAAGTAGAAAATACTCCCATTACCACAATCATGCTAATTAACTTCAGTGTGATCATAACCATCATTCAATGAAATGCCAGTGAAATATACAGTGAAACAATGTTTTAAATTACATTTAAAATCACACATCTTATCCAATATTAATAAGTACATAAAGACATATAAATGCATGTCTGTGTGTACATATACAAGTACACAAAGGACAAAGGCTTGCTTGGCAAAGATCTCCACTTCTCAGCCATCTTCAGTGTCATCCTGAGACCAAGAGAGGGGGACAGCTGGGAAAGCAAATTACTGTAGGCTCATTTTGTGCTTATAAGAATATTGCAGTTTTTATTTTCTGCCACCTTACTGGTCTTCTGGTAAAAGCATATCCAAAAAGAATATTAAAATGAGATGAAGAAATACTCCTGTTCCAATATTTTATGGTGTTTACAAGGATCTATAAGAATTAGGGAAGGTATCTGAAACTGATGATTATTGGCTAGGTTTTATTCTAGCATTCTATCCTTGGTAATATACATGAAAATAGCTTGGTCCCTTCAATTTGCAAACATCCTTTTGCAGGAACAGGAATGTGAAAGTAAGCAGGAGCAAGGAAAGAAGGACAATGAAGACAACAAAACAGTAGTTCTGGTGCTGAACATGAAACCAACTCATACTGCTTGGTGTCATCCAGCACAGTGAGTGTACCACTAAAACAGAATTATCACTGCCCAATTTCATAATTGAGTAACTTGCAGTGTGTACAACTGAGAGCTGCTCAAGTGACTGAATGGTAACTGAGACTTTGAAATTCAGCAAAAATGAGGAAAGCATTTTCTTTTGTGGAAATGACAAGGGAGCGCAAGTAGGCAGACTGTCAGGAGTGAAATGCAGCTCCTTTTGAAAGCTTCTTAAATGATTAATACCATCAAAAAACCCAGGTGATTCACAGCAAAGCTCCACAACATCTTTATGATAGGGGCAAAAGGGAAGGCAGGTGGAGAACAAACATGGAGCAGCTCCAAGGTGAGCAGCAATCCTGGAGGGCATGGTATTGTTTTCTGTCCCAAAAGCTCAGATCACATCTTTCCTGAGCCCTACAGACATGAGTGCAACCATGACAGCTTTATCAAGTCTGGTTGGTCTCTGGAATTGAAATAACTCCAGGCATTCTGGGTTTAATATCATGCTCATGGTTTGGAGATTTCAAAGATACAGCAACAACAATAATAAAAGGCTTTGGACTGTCAGCAGCACTGGGAAAAGCCAGCACCAAATACAACTGGCATCATGATTGCCTTGAAAACAAAAGCAGAAATAAACAAGTGCCTATATTTTTATAAAACTTACATTAAATAAGACAGCAAAGCATTTCTTCTCGGTTTCTTCCACAACCACTACCCTGACTCAGCTATATTATTTCCATTAATGTGAAGATAGGTTGTAACACCTTTCCTGAAGCCCATTTGGAGTGGCATGGGATTGTTCATAGAATGAGACAATGTTTAAAAGAAGAAAATTTGGCAAAACTTTGACTCACATTCTCCTGATCTTTCAGCTTAAGAATTCCTACACAGCCAAATATTGAGACCACCAGTCTGGAGCACAATGCAGTGCTGCATATACATCACATAACAATCATTCTTTTTGTCTGGTAACAGATGACAAAAACACAACCCAGGCTGCTGCAAAAAGGTAAGTGTACCACTAATGCATCACAGGACCTCCACATTTGCAGCAAAATCTTTTTTTTTGCCATAAGTGAAAGGCCATCTCTGACAAGCAAACTGGTTGTTGGCAGAAAAAATACAGAGGTAGATACGCCACATCGTTTTAGCACGGTCAGTGCACTGCTGCTACCTGAGGAAAGATGCAGAGATTTAATTAAATTTTTGCTGCTGCTCCTTTGAAATACAGGTTTCCTCCCTGACATGCTGCATTGCATCAGCTCCTGTGCACCAGCCCAGGTGGAAGTGGTGCAGGAAATGCTCTCAAGGAGGGAATCACATTTTGTGGTGCCATCTCCTAGCACTGTCTCCATTCCCTCGAGATTCAGAGGGAAGCAAGGAGCCCCTTGCTGTTCTCCTGGGTCCCTCCAATTTGCCCTATTAAATTTAACTTATAGCAAAGAATCACTTAAAAAAACCATCAATTTCTTTCCAGAATAAACCTCACACTGCAGTACACTGCCTGATAGAAACAAACACACAATTAGAATAAAGCACCAACACTTCTGTTCACAATTTGGGTACTTTCATTTGAGAAAAGGAGGCTTCTCAACATACTCTGTCGACAGGAATGGTAACACATCACCTGCCTACCACTCAGATAACATCCATCTCCATCTCCCTGCTCTCTGGACCTCAGATAATCATGGAGAATGCCCCTCTGCTATCTACAGTAATAAAACAGTCTCCTCCAGCTTCAATTAAAATTGAAGTAACTTTTTACTTCACCTCCTTATTCTAGCTGAACATCTTTAGGAGCAGGTCAGCAAGATGGTCCCTTTGGATTCAGAATCTCTTCACTGTCAACATTAATTCATCTCTCTGTCATGGTTTACACATTGGAATTTGTTTCAAATGAGTAGAAACCATTCTCTGAATCTTATTAAATTTATAAACCAATTTTTCACCACTGTTACTTCCCTGACATGTGAACTGTCTGTATGGCTTACCCATCAAATTAGTTCTTCAGAGGTGCCACCAAAGCAGGATGGACTAAAGGCTTTGTCTTTCCTAAAACTTCAAAAGATTAAAATCTCCTGTAACACCTAGGAAGTACTGCATACTTACGTTGAGAAAAAATAGAAGGAGGTTTCACTACCCTAGAAGTAACAGACCATTTTATTTATTTTACACCAGACTTATTTCTATACTTTAGAAAAGTTCCAGACAGGAACTAACATTTTTCATGTTGGCCAGAAAGCACTCATATGGGGTGCACTATAAAAATGTGTTCTACTGTGTGAATGAAATTAATTCAGCTTATCCATAAGCAAAACAAAGATTTAGAAAGATATCATGGTTTTATTTCTGGCTCTTATTAGGGGGCCACACATGATCTGAGATAAATATATCTTAATAATGACTTACAGTGAGAGATCTGGTACAGAGGCGTTCCCACCAGAAATTTTCATGCTATAAAACATACTGATTGTTGGCAACTAGTAGATCTCCATGAATATTGCAGGCATATGAGATTTTGCCTCTATAGTCAACATCTGCCATATTTTTTACTATTAAAAGAACCCTGACAGCTTTCTAGTGTATTCTTTATTTAGTGTTGCTGAGTCCCTCCTTCTCCCTATCCAACCCCCTTCAAAAATCCCAAATCATCCCCCAAAGGATAGCCATGACATGAGACAAAAGCAAAGATCAGAGAAATTCTCTTTGAGTTGTCTTTTGATCTCTCTCTGCCTGCTGTACCTTTGCCAAACCCCACCCTGGAGGCATGTCCAGCAGGTCCAAACAGCAAGTCCCATTCCTCCCAGCATTCTCATCCCAAAATAATCTCCTTTTTTCACATCCTGATGTTAGCACACAAATCGGATTCTGCTCTGTGCTCTGAAATATCTTTTTTTTTTTTTTTCTCTGTCCCACATTCACGTGTGCCTATAAGAAACCTAAATTTGAATGGTTAAATGACCTACTGACCCAATTCCCCACCCCAAGGGGGAGCACACTCGGGAGGGATGACTGGCATTTATTTCAGCGTGGTTGCACAGCCCTGCTTGTGCTGTGGGACTGCTTCCTCCTGTTTGGTTTTCAGTGCATGACAGAGCAGTGAAGCCTGAGCAGTGCCCATCACTCAGTGTGCACTGAGGGGCTGTGGCACAGATAAAACTGTGAATCCTTTGGGAAAGGGCCTGGAGCTGGGAGGAGCAGCTCTCCACCCCAAGTCAGAAAAGGTTTGTTTGTTTTTTTTCCAAAGGACAAATGGTCTGAAGGCATTCCTGAGTAGGTAGTATTTATGTGAGCCACTTTTTTTTGGTGGGAGCAAACACTACCTCTGATTTTTAAGAGGTTTCAGTCAGATATATTTTAAGCCTAAAACAAACCCAAGAAGACAACAGAAAAAAAAACTCAGATGGTACCAGACCCTTCCCTACCATGGAGCTCTGCAGGTTTCCAGTCCTTCCTGCACTCAACTTTGATATGTGGGCATTGACAAATCCAAGCTCTGGTTGTCAATATAAATCTTGGCCATTTTCAAAATAACCAGGAGCCAGAGGCCAAACCCCAGTGCTCTCAGCCATCTCTCCTCCCCCAAGCTGGAGCACCCCACAGTGCACTCCCTTCAGCTGACACATTTAACATGAAGGCTGCACATCCCATTCCCTGGTACTAACGAGTCACAGCCACCCTTTTACCCCCTGCACTTCTGAGCTGAGCCTTGACATTACTCCAGAGGAGGCAACAGCAGGCTTGACTCTCTGCTTGCTGCAAAGCTGGGGGTCTCAGCAATGTCACAAAGACTCACCTATGCTGCACAGAAAAAAAACTAGCACTGACAGAATCTCATGCATTGGACAAAACATCCTGATAAAAATGAGTTGTGTGTTAATAGGAGCCAGTGCTGTTGTTCTGGAGCATGCAGTGGTTTCCATTCTATCAGCTGCATACTAAAACAGGCAGTCATGCTAAACTAACACATGTGCACATGCTCACTGACAGTTCAGAGACACCTCAGTTCCTGACTTCTTGCAAATTCTGCAATTTCTTTCACTCCAAACAAGCTTCATTTCAAATGTAGAGGCAGGAGAAGGCTGATTCTGTCTGCTTTTCTCATGTCAACCTTGGAATTTCTCTCCCAACTCAGCAAAGGAGGAGAGGGCTCTGTGTTTCTGCATGTGGTGGTGCTCTGAACCAGAAACTAAACAAAGGTGCCTAAATGCCTCAAACCAGAAGCCATTTCCATAGTGACACAAACCAGTGCTTCCTTGGGACTTGGTTATGCAAAACCAGACCTCACAGACCACAGCTATGGAGGGCAATTTTAATGGCTGGGTTACAAGCACTGAATCAACAAGTGAATTATTTATATGCACATTAGGATTTTTTTGTCCCTATTCACACATGTAATTCCAAAAGTACTCTGTAAATCCAATGAGGTTACCCTATCTTTATACAGGGGAAATTGAGACCTGAACCCTATCACAGGAAAATAAATTTTAAAAATAGGTTTATATGCAATAAAAAGATGGTTGAACACTTTCAATTTATATATAACCAGTATAAAAACTCTGCAATAGTCTCATAATGCAAGTGTACTTTTTCAAGTGTACTTTTTCAAAGTTTGAATTTCAAGACAATTCAAACACCTGATGAGGGACTAAGAGAACATCCTTCATCTGGACAATTAGGGATCTATGATAGGGAAAGAAGAGAGGCACAATCACACTGCCAAGCAGCTTCTCTGCAGTGTAGAGCCATCAAACTGGATTCTCCACTCTTCAGAACAAGGTCATTATAAACCATGTATCTGAAATTGGAAGTATGATTTTGTTCTAAATCTTGTGCAGCAGAGTGATCAATGGAACTCAGTCTATTTCCAGAAAATTTGCACAATGATAAAAAATACTCAAAATCTGTCCTTGAAAATTGTTTTGCTCTGTTACTGCATACAAATACCAGATATTGGATCAATCTACATTAAATTTCCTTTTTACCAGTGTCTGCAAAGCAGCATATTGGTGACTGACAGCGATGTCATAACCAGTTTTGCCATTCCCCTAAAGTCATCACTGGCTGGGCTGGAGGCAGCAGCACAGCCTGGGGCAGCTCCTTCTACTGCACTAGAACAGAACCTTCTGTTCTGATTTGTGAACAGAATCACAAAGTAAAAATGCTGATACGATTCACAGTGTCACTCCTGTCCCCTTGAGCCTTCCCACTATCAATAGCTACAAGAAATTGAAGAGTACCAGTCCACCATCATTACAAATGAGACTTGGACATTGCTGCAATTAATCTTCTGGAATCGATAAGGTACACTTTGATAACCCACTGACCTGCCAATAAGAAGAGCACAAAGAAAAATGACCAGAAAGTTTTAAAAGCCTTTAGATGATGATGGTTTTCATCAACACAGACAGGTCAGTCAGAACAGCAGTGGGTTTTTAAAGTGGGTATATTTCACAGAAATTGTCAGAGGTAAATACCTTTTGTTTCAGCTCTAGGTTTATTCAGTTGATACATCAGTACCATATTGAATATATATTTTAGTACTCTGTTTATATAACATATCAGTGCTATAATTTTCCAGTGTTCTGTTTAAGAACTTTTTGGCCTTAAAGAAACAAATTCCAGGATTTATCTTCTTTACAAAACATTGGCTGTCTTCTGATTCAAAAAGAAATTAGTTCAAAATCTCAGAATTCACCACACAATAGAAATTCTGTTTTCCAGAACCTGCAAAATTAAAAATATAAATTTCTTAAATAGCTTCATTGTCTCCCTTTCTGTCATGGGAACAGCATTATGCATTTACATGGAATTAAGGGGAGGTATTTTAAAGACACAAAAATAAACCTACCCAAATAAACCGGTGATAGGAAGTTAGCTCCTGGCAATTGTAAAAAATTGCACTGTGTTGCCAAGACTTAAGATTTTATAGGGAGCATTTAGATTGTGAATCATGCTGCAGGAGGTTTAATGAAAAGATCCAGCTGTCAAGTGATTTTGGAAGAGAAGAAATAGGAAAGAAAATAACCTTGAGCTGGAGGAGAAATACACTGAGATGCAAACTCAAAGACATGGCATAATAGATACAGCCCATCACACAACTGCCAGGAAGATCTCTGTGCCCTTATAGAGTCTGTCTAAAAAGAGATTCCCTACTACCAGTAGATCATGGAGTACCACTGGCCACCAATTCAATTCCACTGCTTCCACAAGATTTGTCAGGCTGCTGCTACCAGAGTCTCCGTGGGACTGAGATCCACAATGTGCTCTGAAGAGTCCTTCCTTCTCACCTCCTCAGGGAAAACACATCTCACATGCCCTGCTTCTGACTCAGGGCTGCCAGTCAACTCCCCAGAGCATCACATCCGAGCCAGGCAATCTGCCCAACCCTCCCAGCCTTTCTGGCTCCTGGCCCAGGCTGTGCAGACCCATTTCAGTATCTCTGCTCTTGCACTGCAGGTAGGTCCCGAGTCACCCAGAGCCTTCTCAACTTCATGCACAGAGTTGTGCTATGGCTCCCATGATAAACTATCCAGCCCCTAGGTATGCTGTTAGAAGCTTCTGGATCCTGCAGGCCCCAGGTAATCTCCCCAGACAGCCCATGTATTGGCAGTTCCACTGATCTCTGCTGCCTGTGACTGCCAGATGCAGCCTGATGCCAGCCAGGAGGAGAAACCAAGAGTTCTGGAGCTCCTGCACCATGGTACAAAGGCCTGTGTAATCTGCTGCCAGTGGGCATTTTTTCCTCTTTGTGTAGAAGTGAATACATTTACATAAATGAAGAGAACAGGAAAATGCAGATTATAGCTTCAGAACTTGCTGAAGGCCGTGTAAAGGATGATGAAAATAAGAGTAAGCCTAATTTTTTGTTGCCTGTCTCATGCTTTTGTTATTTTAAAAAAGATTTAGTATTACTGAAAGTACAGTTATTGTTGCCAACTTTGAGCATATTTCTCACCAGGTTTGTCTGCTTCTCCCTGTTTTGGCTTAATATTTCATCCTACATTGGATTTTAGTCACTCAACCCAAAGGGAAAAATCCAGCATGCCCAGCAAGCTACTCCTTTCAACAATGAGATAGGTCATAAAATTGTAAAAAGTGAAACAAAATAAAAATTAAAAAACCCTAGGACAATGCTTCCTAAGTGCTCATTATCAACATGGACTCTTAATTTATTCCTAGCTGTTTTACATCAGTACTGAACTTCATGCCAAACTTTAGAACAACGACGTCCAACAGAGTTGGAATTTGTATGGGAAAGCACTAGGTTTTTATCCTGAAGGCCAAACAAGTAGCTGTTTGCAATTCAGCTTTGGCCTGACTATTCCATTACCACACATAGTTTTAAAACAGTTCAAGTAAAACTACATGGGATTGAGAGGTCACAGAATGCTATTTTTACCTGCAAAATTTCTTACTGGATCCTCTGGATATTTCACATGACAAACAACATAACTGTATTTTTTCAATATATTTGCACCTAAAGTTATTTTTATTTGCAAGGGCTTTCCAAAAACTCTGAACTACCAGTATTTTAGGAACAGCACAGTGGAGGAAGGGAATACTCCAGAAAGGAATATTGGATAACAAATTGCTTCTTAGATGAAGAACATCATCTGAGCTTTGATTTCTTATAGCTGGTACAGGCCTTTGGCTTTCAAGATCTCTACTGAAAGCCTTCACTTGCAGGAAATACATTTACCTCCCTGAGATAAATAAAAGGAAGAACTGAATCTTAAAGGAACTGTGCATGTACAAAAAGGTTAACTTTGATGGTACAAAGGCAGTGTTCAGGTGTTTAATCATCACCTTCCAAAGCTGTCTTGGAGGAAGGCAAGCACAGACACCCAAGAACAGGAACACTGAATGGCTTCCCAAATGCCAGACTGCAAAGTCCAGCATTTTTCTCACATTTTGTCTGGCTCTTCTTCTTCGCAATAATTCAAGAAGAGTCCTCTGCATTGCATTTATGCCTTGGCAAAATGGATCCATAAAGCTTTCAAAGTTTGGAACAGAGGATCCAGCCTTGTATCTACATCGAATCTGTTCTAGACACAAGGCCTGAACCAAGAATTGCTGCACTGGAGAAACCCCATGAACTCTGATGGCCACTCTCAGCCTTCTTACTGTGTTTGATAAGAAAGGACAACCCCACACATTTTGATCCAAGTTTGTTCAAAACATGTGCTTTGTTGTGATATTTCACCTTGTAAACTTCCGTGCCTTTGGATTACCATGAAAAACACACCAACTATTGCATGCAAAAAAACACACACACACACAGAGGTACTAAATGCAAACCCAGTTGTAGCTGCGAGCTTAATGTGGCCCAAGAGCCTTGAGAACAGCTCCAAAGATCTGAGAGCAGCTTATCCCATAAACACAGATGACAAGCATCACCTTGACTTAAGCCACGGACCGCCCAGCTTCGCATTTAAAAAAATAAAATATTAGGGGGGTTGTTTTTCTGGGTGACCTTGAACAACGTGTTTTTTGGCAGGGGTGGGAGAACACCATGGGACAGGGAGCGAGCCAGCTTCCACTTCTGTTTCATTTCAGGGCGAGACAATGTTTGGTTGGTTTGGATGAGAACAGCGGCTCTGTTCGCCATTAGGGCTCCGGGCTCGGCAGCGCATTGCGAGCGCCATCTGCAGGTGCAAATCTGCACCGACTCCCGGCCGGAACGGGCGAGCCTGAGCCGCAGGAAACCCGGACTGCACGGCTGAGGGAAAAGCTCCGAAAGACGGGAAGGCTACAGAAATGCTCCTTTCAGACTGTTCACGAAACCACTCGGACCTGTGGCAGCAGAATGCCAGGGATTATCAGAGCAGCTTCCCATGACATTTCCTAATTCTGCAGCAGCACAAAGGCAGCAAGGCTTCCTGTGAGCAGAGGAGGATGCTGAGAAGGCCACCTTTACCTCTGATTGCCGGGAATGCCAGAAGAGAGGAAAAGGATACTGAAAACAAGAGAAGCACTTCCAACAGGTGCATTTCACCTAGATAGTGCTGAAGTGTTGGGAGACTTTTCCAGCTGGAAGGCATGCTGTTCTCAGGATAAAAGCACCGAATAAGAAAAAGTTACAGAGCCTGAAAGGAAATGATCTTTTGATTTGCAACCGTAACTGGCTGGACTACAGTTATCTGATTTGCAAAAAATAATTCCAGCCAAGCAAAGATGCTATCATTGGAACAATGTAGCTACATCCATATCACAAGAGTGATACTCCTTTGGTGATGTCTTGATAATGCCTGGCTACAAAATGTCAGCGCACGGCAGGCCCTGTGCTGTGCCGAGGTTGGCACTCTCACAGTCCAGCACTGACTGAGAAACAGTTGCAGGTATGCACAAGATAACAACCTCCCTCCCAGGAGCTCAGGCTTTTTAATCCACATTCCAACATTTACCATCTGTGTGTTCCATGTAGTATAAATACAGTCAGAAAAATTGTCAGAGCTTTGTCTAAACAACAGTTACGAGAGAAAGAGACCCCAAATTACATTTCCTATTGCCCACAACACGGTGCTGTAAAATCACTGACATTTTCTGAGCACAGCTGTATGCAGGAACGTGATCTATTTGGGCCATGCCTGATTGAATCATTACATCCACATTTATCAATCTGCAGTTTCCAATCAGACACAGAGGGAGCAGGTTCCACCTCTCAATCTAGTGCCATGGCAGGTCAGTCAATCAGAGCATTTCTCAGCACAACAATGCCAGACACAGGACTCTGGTTTACACACAGTAAAGGCAAAACTAGGAATGTTTTGCCCCCTGTTAAAAATGTCAAGACTCCCAAAAATTGCTTCTAGTCTGACCTTTGCAAATGCCCTCCTTAAACAGTAAGAGATAAGAGATAAGAACAAATATGTCAGAGCCAAAGAAAGTGGATTTTTGAGAATAAATTTATACTGTATGGCAGGCTAAGCACTTTTATCAGAGAAACTGCCAATAGGAAATACTATTGGTTATATTGTCAAGCTCACCAGGTGTGTCAGGACAACACTTTTTACATATTTTTTTTTTTAAGAAAAACAAACATAACTCTTTTACTTACTATTCAAGCTAGTAATTAACATCCTGATGAGGGGAAGGGACAAACTCAACAGCTTTTTTAGGATGGTGGCATATCTGCTGTATTACATGGTGATATTGGGAAAAAGTCCTGCCAGTTATCCACCCCTAGCTATGGCAAAGATGTTTGCTAGCTTGAGAAAAATAATAAATATTTAAACTTAAATTCCAACCAACTGTAAAGTGTTAAGCATCAAGAAGGGAGTTAGAAAAAATAAAAATAGGTCATAATCAAAGTAGAGAGGAGATTTATTCCCAGCTGTAAAATCAACCCCACTAGAAGCTTCTGCAAGAGAATTCCAGGTGTGATAAATTTATGGACTCTCCTCTTACCCTCACTATTACTCTGTCCAAAGCAAAGAGCATTGTATTCTCAAGTCCTTGAGCTCAGATAAAGCCTGAGATTCTTTTCACTTCCCCTCACTGTGTGTCCCCATGTCCCTCTGCCAGCACCACATTCCTGTGTCACAATGCAGACAGGCTTCATAAATTAGCAATTATATTCTCATGTGAATGCACCAGAGCAAAGTGTTCCTGTCAAAGCTGTTGGGAAGAACAAGGTTCAACTTGTGTCAATTATTTGTAATTAGGATGCACCATAAACTTTGTGTTCACAACAGTCCAGGCAGAGCAATGAGCTGCTCAGTGATGAGCTACCCATCAGCTGTAAAGTAATCAGATTCAGAGGAACCCAAGAGGTTCTATAACCTCAGAAATGACACTTTTTTTCTTTCCTCTGCCTTCCCCTTTGAAACACCACCTTCATTTGAACAGATGTGGTCACCCAGTGAACAAGATTCATTTGCTCTGAATTTGACCTTGGGAAATGGAAGGAAATGAGTCTGGAGTTATCCACAGAGAGATGGGCTGAAGTGGTATAGAGGGAGGCTTAACAGGGAGCTTAGAAAAGTCTTCAGCAAAATAATTATATTCTGACTTATCCTAGTACCTACAGGTGCAAACTGCACACTGTAAGGCTCCTCAACCCTGATGAGGGGATGGATCTCCAAATTCCCCCAGCCCATGGAGCAAGCCTTAATGAGCTGCTGTTTCCATGTGCAGACAGTTATATGGCTTGCTATCACATCTGTTGTCAGGACTCTGTTATTTCTGTCTCTTCTCACCTGTTCTTAATTTTTTTTCCTATTTCTCTAGTTAAGAAATACTCAGAAAGGATGTAGAAAAAAATGCCAACTATGATCCAGAACATGAAATCAAATAACTTTGTTTCAGCTCCTGTATATTACATGATTCTAATTTTCATTTGCTAGCCCAGTATAGCATCCAATAACAGCAGACTCAAGCACTCACTCTAGAAAGAACCCTAATATTGATTTTAGGATTAAAACTAATTTGTGCTTTTGGATGGGGCCTTGCAGAACCATGCTTTGCAACCTCCAGCCTAAAATAATAAATTTGCAGAAATTAAAGTTTTTAGAAATTCAAGCCTATTACTAGAAAGCTTAATTCAACAGGTGGTTCAATGAAATTTTAGAAACCCACCAATGCAGAACTGCTGCTTTCAGGCTGTGAGATTTGTCAAAGTTATGTAAGGATTTCCTGTCACAGTTGAATGGTAACACTGAAATTCATTAGCAAGCCAAGCAATGGGATACTCCATTAAGACCTGAACATCTAATAAAAAGAAGGGTGTTGGTAATTTGAATTTCCAACAACATAGATAGGGAAAGATTTTCAAGGTGAATAAGAATAATACTAGTAGAATTAAATATGTTGAGTATGGTTAAGAGGCTCATAGGAGAAGACATGACAACATTCTACAGATATTTCAGGATTGTTAATTCATCCCATTTCCTGGGATTTATCCCCTTAAGGGAGATAAATAAGACTACAGGGATATAAACAAGGGAATATTAATAAAAAAAAAAAAGATTGAGAGAAATATAAATGCAATATAAGGGAGAGGAGAAAAAAAATCTCATCAGTAGCTGCCGTCAGGCAGTGAAATATTTTCCCTGAGGAAACAGTGAAAGAGGTATGTCCCTGTTTCTGGAAATATCTTAAACTAAATTAGGCCAGCAAATGGGAAAGGTTTTGCAGAACTAAAATATAGCAAATTTGTGTATCAGGGGGACAAAGCATCTTATACATTCTGCTTTACATGGATCAACCAGGAATTTATCCAAAATATCCAAAGGAGAAGTACCTTTACAGATTGTCAGTTAAAGACAGTAGATGTTTCAAATCTACCCCAAAATGGTGTAACATGATCTGACAGTCAGAGCTGAGACTGTGTAATTTATGACCTTGAATACTTAGGGGGGGAAAAAAATCTATCAATCCATGGAAGATTACAAAATGTCCTCTTTCATTTAAATTCTATAAATAAGGACAGGATGTAGGTTTAAATATCTACAATGACTCCACTTTGAGGAACAGTTGTAAGATTTTAGCTTCATACCAAATTCCTGAAAAAATTTGCTTACAGGGTTCTATGAGGAAAATTAATAATAATAACAATAACAATTTCTACCTGTAATGATTGCCTCTCAGTTCAAAACAAAAAATCCCTTCCACATAATGCACTGAAGGATGGGAAGGGTACTTGTCCTTACTGCAAACTCTGGTGTTTCCCCTGCTTCTTGACTGCTGCTTCCCACCTTCTGCTCAAGGCCCTCAGTCTCCACAGTAGGAGTTAAGATTGATTTTTCCATCACTCTCACTCATAACATTCTCCTCTATGTCCCAACAGAAAGTGCTACTTTCCTGTAAGCTGCTTGTGATTTCTCATGGGCTTTGAAACCTTTCATCCACCCAGTGTGGTGATTTTCTGATTTAAGTCCTGCAGTGTGCATGCTGACTTCCAGACCTTGGAGACAGGATCCTGGGCAGCTCCAAATCATTGAAGAGGGCAGCAAAAGTGTGTATCATCAAAACAGGGATAGCTTTTTTGGAATATGCAAAAGGAGCAACAAAAATCAAGTCAGCAGAAGTGTCTGGTTCAGACTCTTACCTGTGCTACCTCTTCAAAATCATCATGTCTTTTCTGCAGTGCTCGTGCTCTGTGTAGAGACTTCCCCACTCCTGTGTGTTTGCTCAGAAAGGCTTCCCCATGATTTTCAATCCAGTCCAGTACCTGCCAGAAAAGAAGAACATCCAGTTACCTCTCCTGTCTCAGAAGCACAGAGAAACCCTGTGAGGGTGAGGATGGAACAGCTGCAGAGGAATGTCCTGTGCTTGCTATGGGTGAACACAAGCAGCTCTGTCAAAATCCATTCTAACTGGAGACAAGATAAATGCTCATGGATGCTACTGCTAAATTAGGTTTATTGAATTTTTGTTATTCAATTTATTTTGAAATGTAGCTTAGCTATTGGAGCCTGGCAGATATTAAATATTTACTTTCACATAGATGACTTTTGGGGAAAGGGAATCAGAAATCTGGAATCTTTTACAAGAAGTACTGTCCTCTGATGAGCTTGTGTAAACTGCAAGACAGCAACAGCTGATTTCATATCTCAGTGTGAGAGGTAGTCTAAAAGCATGGTGGATGGATCAGTTAAAATCTCTTTTAGGTGGGGAGAATGCATTATCAGAGTTACTGGAATGAAAAGGTTAAGAAACCTTCACTGCAGACCAGAAAATATTGACAACGTGAATCTTCCAATTCTTCCAGGTGCTTCCATTGAGTTCCAAATGTAACTGATCCTTATGGAAAAGTAGGATGATAAATCTGATACTCTGAGAATTACAGAGGATTCTCTTTTAAAAGTATGTTATCTGTATGTGCAGCACTCATGTGGAGTTTCTTCTCACAATAACACTGACACTAAAATTTAGATCAAATCTCTTTGTGGTCTACTACAAGCTGGAAGAAAACCCCAAACTTGACATTATAAGGTTGGGAAATTTCAGAATGAGATTGATACTCTTTCTCCATCTCTTTCCAATACACAGAAGCTGAAGGAATACATAGTACTTGAGCAGCACTGGGATTTCTGTAACAGGTGGGATTTCCTTCAGCAAGGAGCCCTGTGCTCTCAGCAAGTTCTGGATCCTCACTATGACTGATGCCAATGGACTGGGATACAACAGCTGGAACTTCTGTCACTCCAAAGGGAGTGACATGGCAGGCAGCCCCAGCAGAGTGACACTACCACAGATATTGATTAAGCCCAGAAACCTACCATTGGAGAAATGCAAGATGGATTATTTATTTACTTATTATTTCAGGCAAGTAAATTATTTCAGGCATTTCCTGGCTTGGTTGTGCAGAATCTAAACCACCTGAGCTCTGAGGTTTTTTGAAATGTAGATCCCAGGTGTATTTTTATAGGAAGTCCTAAATACAAACAAAGCCTTGTACACATATACTTATGTTCCAACCTTATTTCTTTACAAAGAATAGCATTTTTTAATTAAAATGTTGTGTTTGCAACACATTTTTCATCCACAGAGTACAAGTAATTTCACAAAATGAAGTAGCAAAGCACTTTATGTCCTGCAGGGACAACACGTATTTGACACAAGTGACACTGAGGGGAGGAGGAAGCAGGACCAGATGTGTTGGCAGTTCAGCCATCACTTCCTGCTTCCCTTTCTTTGACCAGCTTGTCTCTCATTTGCTTTGTGTAGAAAAATACCAAACACATTTCTTCAAATTGCTTGACAGCCATGTGCCAACTGGTCTGCTAAGAATTTTCTGCAATGTATTTTTGACTAGGAATGACTATATGACTTGTAATGGCAATTGCTGGGGGCCAGTCTCCCAGAATTTGTGTCAGTAACAGTCTGCAAATAATCCCATTAACAATCTCTTTTCTCTTGTCAGGAGTTTTCAACGTATCTATTAAAAGTGGAAGCAGAGCCAAATTCAAGTTTGGAACAAATCTCATCTTATATTCTTTTTTAAATGGCAAATGGCTTTACTTTAAACAATGTTTCATATTAAATTAGTATGCAGTATGTGCTTTTTATTTATTACTAATTGATAGCCACTTACTGTAACTCTACAGAAAACTATTCCAATAACTTTTTCATGCTTATAGCATTGAAGTAGTCATCAGAGAATAACTTGTTCAACAGCATTTTCTGTTCTTGGAGACCCATGTTAACATATCTGACCATTCCAGTCATCAATGAACTTGTTTTCGCAACCATTCTGTGAAATACATAAATTCTATAATTTCATTCTGCACAGAAGAGGAGAAAATAAAAACATTACATATATATATATATATATATAATATATTATATAAAAAAGTCTCAGTGAGTTCCTGAGTTTTCCCAGGAAATTGGCAAAAGACCAGATGTTAGTATGAGGTTCTGATAACCTGACAGGCCTAATTATCAAAAGAATCCTCAGCATTTACTCAGATGCTAATAAAGATAATATGTTTTTTTCATATATAATGCACTTGGATCTAATAAACTCACAATAATTTGCAAGCACACAGAAATATCACATTTTTGTTTCCATCATAAAACACACAGAAAGTTGGCACTTTAAAAAGCTGAGATATGGAATAACAGAGTGAATAAAGCAACAGCAAAAACATAAATCTATGTGGACACAAAGCACTTAATCTGCCGTGCAAACAGTGAGAAATATTAACCAGTCAGTCTGTGGCAAATGCAGGAAGAACTGTGAAAGGTCCCAGTCAAACCTGAAATCACCAGCACTTGTAAACATCTATGTGTCAACCTGTTTGGAGAAAGTCTCCCTTACCCTGAAGAAAGGAAATGTCTTTAGAACTAGAATAACTGTGTTATAATTCAAGATAAACATTTAACATTTTAATTGAAAGCACAGACTGTGTAACTTATTCTACTGCCAAAAATTAACATCCTGAGATACAGGTAGACATTAAAGTTACACTGACTTAGTTGAAATAATTTAATTATCCCTTAAAAACTTAAGATTCTTGAAAATGCCATTAAAAGTGCAGTTAAGAATGTTTTCCAAATTAAATCTTCAGATTTCCTAATTGTGTTTTATTGCCAAGCTGTATTTTATTCTAGCTATGAAAGAACTGTAACTCATGAGTTCTTTGGAATTAAAAGAACTGTTCTGTTCTGTTAAAAGCTGTTTCTCTTCACTGGGATAGCTATAACATATTAATATCTCTTTTTTAAAAATTATTTTTATTTCACTAGTTTAAGATCAACATTCATAGAAACATTATTTTCTATTATGATGTGCATGTCCTGTCTCCTTATCTCCTCAAGGGCACGTTACACACCCAACAAAATAAGCAGCAAACCCAGGTCATGGAGAAAATGAAATAAAACTCAGTACAGCTAGAGCAGGCTGACTGTGCCAGCTATTACAGTCATTATCTGGCTGGATAACCACAAGATTCAAAATGCAACCTAGAGGAAGAATAGTCCTAACTGTCCCTGTAGAATGATCTGTGTAACTGTTAAAATAATAATAGTGGCAATTCAGACAGGTTTCACCTGAGCAGAGCATCGGGAAGGAGGTATTTGAAGAGAGCCACTTCCAGACTCCTGTCCACTCTCCTTTCTGCTGAGGATCAAACTCCTGCCTGTGGGAAATCTACAACCTATGGCACAATTAAACTGGCAAAACAAATCCTACCCAGGTGAGGTCAGGGAAAAACACACTTGAGAGTCCACTGAAAGGGAAAGCTGATAGTTTATAAGAGAGACTGTAGGAAAACATGAGAAGAAAGAGATGGAAGAATGGTTTGAGAGGGAAAAGGTTGAAGAAGCAATCAGGCAATAATTTAGCACAGTTCTGGGATGATAATTGCTCTTCCTCTAGGCTAATTTGTATGATGGGAATATGGCAAGATGATTACATTAGTGCAGTTAAGGTCAAATATTTTAAAAACTTTTAAAAAGTTAATTTAATTTTTAAATAATAAAATAAAAGCAATGGGGCTCTATTTTTAAAGGGAAAACAGACATTTCAAGGCAGCACTTTGAAAATTAAATCTTTTTCTGTAGGTATCTTTCCTAATCAGAAAATGTGAAAATTAAGAAACATCTCATAACTTTATCCAATTTAAATCAAAATCTCCTTGGGAACCAATTCTTTCCCAGCAAATCCTCTTGATCTGATCCTATTTTACATGAACACAAAATGTCAAAGGAGTAGTAAATCCATTAATTTAAGGAATCATATCTGCTCTTGAAGTTAGTTGAAAAACTTCTGTATTTTCACATCTTTTAAATTGTATTTCTTTTAGCAGATATGAATGAAGATGAAATAAGGACGACTGGGGTAAGAATCATTAAAGTTGGAAAAGAACTTGAAGATCATTGACTCCAACCCAGCACTGCCAAGCCCACCACTAAACCAGGTCCCTAAGATTCTGCATGTCCTTTAAATACCTCCAGGGCTGGTGACTCCACACTTTCCCAGGCAGCCTGAACACTGAGGGATGCTCAAACCCAGCAGTCACTGACCCCTGTCCTCGTGCAACAGCAAGAGATGAGAAGTGTGAGCTGGTGACTCGGACGCAGCGCGTGGTGCCAGCGGTGACAGAGCACCCCGACTTCTGCATGTGACCCAGCCCATGTCCTACAGTTCCACTGCTCCTGAGTGAGGTGACCCACTGGAGTGCCTTGGCCAAGGGAATCATTCATCTTTTTTACCCTGAGACCCACTGTTGTTGCCATAGTGACTCTTAAAACGAGGTAATTCTGAAAACTGAAAATAAATTATACCATTTTACACTTCAAGCAGTTAAGAGTCAGATCTTGATCTCAAAACAGTACAAACATGGTATAACTCAAAGGGGTTAGTTTAACTCTTTGGTAACAGAGTTCTAATAAATTCCAGAGCAACTCCACCTAATTTATTCAGCTTTAAATGAGGCCCCATTTCAAATAGGTGCATAAGCATTGCCTAACTTTAAACACATGGACAAAGCCTCTAAAATTGTGTAGTGAAAGGAAGCCAGGCAGTATCAAGCTGCCACTATGAGCACTTTCTTGCTTGGTCTTGAGGCACAATTGGCTAACTAAATTCTGGTGAGATACCAGGAATTCATAAGGCACTTCAAAATTCACAAGAATCAAACCTTATCTTTGCTTTCCTGTACCTGCTGTTATGAATACTAAGTAGATTGAAGGCCCTGCATGTCTGAAACTACTATTCCAGAAACTCTGCATTTGCCAAGCCTGCTTTTTATAACCAAGAAATGCATTTAAAAGGTTCATCTTTCAGATCATACTTTACATCCAAAGCTTATTATATATATTTTGTCCCACTGTGCAGTAACAAAATCCAATCTTTTCTATCAAAGCCCTTCAAAACTGTACAAGGCTAGTTAGTAATACTTACTGGATGTACCAGATTTTGCAAATACAAGACAGAATCTCTTGATATTTCATTTTCTTCTAGCAGAACTAGAAGGTACATGTCATATATGCATTTATGAGCAACACAGTTCAAAAAAAATGTGCTCTCAGGTTACCCACAAACCACTCCTTTATTGGGAGGCAAAAGCACCTTTAAGAGATACTTGGCACATTTGCCAGGGAGACCACTGACTATGAGTAGAGGCAGCAGCCAGTGTGGGATTGTCAACTTCTACCCAGTGGAATTCCATCTAGTGGATAATGCTGCTCTGTGCAGGAGTGTGGGATTGTCAACTTCTACCCAGTGGAATTCCATCTAGTGGATAATGCTGCTCTGTGCAGGATGGCATGGCCAGCCCAACCCCTGGCCTGCTACCAGGCCCTCCAGGAGAACTTGGTGTCAGCAACAGCACCAGGGAAGACAGAACAAACACTGAGAATCAGAAGAAAAACAAAATGAAAAATCCCCCCTAACTCACAACAACTCAAGGAGCCTTAAGAAATACTAATCCTCTGTAATGAATAAAATGCACACACAGTCTGATTTAAATCAGTTTCTTTTTGTGTTCCGAATCATTGCTGAAAATAGATTCCTTTTCCCTATTATCCCTGGCCCTGTCACAGCAGGGTAATGTCAAGTAAAGGTCTAGCTGAGAAAATACACTGAAATACAAAGGAACTTATCCTCTGGCTTTTCCTGCTATTATTAATGGTTTATAATAGAACCCAAAACAAAACTCAGCCATTCTCATCTGTGGTTTCTGTTTCCTAATAAAAACTCCCTTTTTCACTTCTTCATTATAAATTTATGTTGGTGGCACAATAAAATATTGTTACAAAACCTTTTAAAGATGGGGATCACACCTCATGTTTAAACCAGAAACATCAACTTTGGCTCCCACGAAATGATTTTTATTTCCAGAGGCATCTATATCTGATTCTAAAACTCAGATCTTGTTCCCACCAAAAGCCACAGCAAAGTTTCAAGTGCCTTCAGCAAACATGGATTACGTGTGTCAAGAGGCAGGAACTATTTGTGCATCCAGCAGGATCTGAGCCTCTGGACACACATCTCTACACCATGTTCTATTTTCCATGTAGCAACGTGTGAACTTGTGTAGCTCATAGGTTGTAGTGCACAGGTTGAAGCAGTCCCCATGGCCAGGTACAGCCCTGCTGTAGAGTAGAAAGTAGAAAGCAACAAGGATTTCATATCAAAAGGAGACTGGAATTTGAGTGATTTGGTTCAATGCCCAGCATGGCAGTTGAGCAAATGTCCCTGCCTCCATTCACTTTTCTAAAATAACATTAATCACATTTGCAGTTGAAAAAAGCATGGCTGACAGAGAAAGTGGAAAGCTGCCTTCCACTTAAGTTTTTGCAGTCTCTAGAAATATGTGGTTCCAAATTTGGTTGGGGATTCTAGGAACCTTTTCCACTAAAGGAACATACTGAAATATTATAAATAATAAGCAATGTGGTGGCAACTGTACAAGAGGGAACAGGCAATCCATTGAAAGGCAGGGCTTTAAAATCAGGTGCAAGCTGCTCCAAAACCACTCAGGTACAAACATCTAATTGCTGAATGTATACCTATAAATCCTGAAATACCATAGCTTGATCTGCCCATGCAGCAATGACTAATTCATCTCCAGAAAATAATATAGCCAGCCTACCAAGTTCTTCTCTATTTAATTCAGCTCAGACTCAAAGTAATGTCACTTATTTCAAACTGTCTTAAGACACAGTGTAGCCCACTATCACCAGACAACCAGTCTGAGGTTTCAGAGGAATTTTTGGGCATGTTTGTTTGTTTTAAGGTGGAATTGAGTGAACAGAGCTACACTCATTACCATAGTCTGAAGACTGGACAAGAAGGATGAATTGTGATACTTCAATCCTTTCTCAAGAAAGAACTCTCTTAAAACACTACAACAGACAATGTTCTCTAAAGTCAGTTAAAATTTTTTGACCACCATTTTGCCTTTCCTTTTCAGCACAACTTCTCTATGTTGTATGTGTGGACTCAACCGTGCCTGGGTCTCTTTGAAAAGCCAGAGAACTAATACAGCTGCTATTAAGTAGGAGTTTTTAATCATTCCCTGCTTTTGCTCTCTAATTGTAGCTATTCCAAATACCACGACATAATTAAAGAGGTCTTTTCAAAAGAAAAAACATACAGTCCCATTTACCCTTGGAGGGAAAAACAACCTTACAGACCTATCAGTATTTTGCTGCATATTGCAACTAAATTAATGAGGGGAATTAAATGCAGAGCCAATTAAAACATTTTTTTTAAATTCCTTTATTCCTTTGTCTAAATTCAACCAAAAAAAAGAAGTCCCTATGAAGTCAGATTGTAGGTGTTTTTATGAGCTTCCTGGACATTATGTAAAAGTTTCACCTCTGCACTATTTTTCATTTGAACAACAAAAATCTAACCCTTGTAGTTTAAAGCCCCACTAGTTTGTCAAAACAGAACATCCATGTTCTGTTCTTTGCAGTGGGGGCAGCCTCACAAAGCACAGCTGACACTGTTGGACACATCTGAGTAAACTATACAGCTACTGAGACATGTGAGTCCAGAGGAGTGTCAGGAAGCCCTAGATATGCAAAAATACATGCATATAGTCTTATTCACACTTCTCACTGCTTCTAGCACCCACAGATATCCTACAAGCCCATCTGGAAACAGGTCTGTAGGAGTTTATCCAGAGAAGACAGTCCCTGCAGCAGGATCCTTGCTCATCAACAGCTTCTGCAGTGGAAAACACTACAGAATAACAACTCCCCCAGCAACCCCCTTCTTAGAAGCTTCTGTTGCAAAAATATGCAAAGTGGTTATGAAAGGGCTGCAGACTTAACAGGATGACTAAGTGAAGACATCCTGAATATCTCCCATAGCAATGGACTGCACATCAACGAGACTGTTCACAGCTTTTCCAGCAGAGGCTCAGAAGTTCATGAAGTCCATGGGGACTTGCTGCAGCATTTCTCAGCCATTCCCCACCCATCTCCAAGAACTTTCACATTACTGTAGACCTAAAGATCTGGGCAATGGTCGCAATTACTCATCTGAGTATCCCTGATTATCCCAGATATGCCACCCTCCATGGGCAGCACAGCTGCTCCCCTCATGCAATGATGAGGGACACACTGCTCCCACAGAGCTGCTCCACCTGAACTCCTTACCTTTCCACAGGCTTATATGGCAAAAATAACCTTGTGTCTGCTTTCTGCAGATGGCTCCTATGTACTTGTACAGTTCTTCACATCTATAAAAGTATCATGATGGTTTGAAACTGATAGGAGTTTGGAGAAGAGTGAGAATACAATGTGTTCTGGTCCCATCCACCTTCTTGTAAAGAAAATAATTGGTCCTAGCTCTAGTAATTAGCAAAAAGTAGGATTTAGTTATGTTTCTCTTGGAAACAGCACGTTCAGTTCTGGGCTCTGGCAGAGCTGGCTGGGTGTAGGCTGGGCATTTTGAGAGCAAGAGTGGTCCCTTTCCTCTGGGCATTGCCTGAGGGCACGCAGCCCCAGCCTGCTCCTTCACTAAATGCCATCATCTGGGATGTGAGCTCCCCCAAAGGCAGTGGGAATATACACCACATGCCTCTCTCATCCTGAGAAGGAACTTCTTTCAACTTAACATTGCTTTCCTTTGGTAAAGTTCACATTCATCAAATGTACCCACTTAACTTCCATTTTCTCGATTAAATATTTTACTTCATAAAATTTGGCAACTGTCTCTCTAAAAACATTCCAAGTAAGAGAACAATAGACAGACAAATGAATAAGTAATGTTTCTTCTTTAATGCCTGGATTGTTACTAATGTTCCCAGATTATTGTTTTTTAAGGAACTCAAGAAAAGGAAAAACATATCTTCAAGTTAAAAACCTTGTTGTATTCTTTAAATGCTGAACTTCTTTTAGACAAAATTTCAAAGCTGAGTGTAGGTGGAGAAACTATAAATAACCACATTTGTGCATGTTCCTTCTGTACAAGACATAGAAAATGTGCTCTGCATCAGCACAGAAAGATGCTGCTGTGCTCTGTGTGAGGCTTCTCCAGGCTGACAGGTAGATTATTTCTTTTGCAGTTATGCTGCTGGGTTGCTATTTGTGAGTCTTTTCTGCAGCTCTCAGGAATCATACCTGGCACTTAGCTGCAGGGTAATGAATTAGCAATACAATTAATCAAGTCTGTCAGACTATGACCACTGGTAATATTCAGAAATTCAGAAATATTTTCTTACTTAGGGCATATAGACACTTTTGGTTGTTGCTATCCATAGCACTAGTTAGAGCAGTGATTTTGCTTCTTCTGAGACCAAGACATTTTTTCCCAGGTCTTCCTTTCTTGTGCCATATTTGTCCTTTCACATAATTTTTCCAGAAGCAGCTGCTAGGTCAGACATGGCTGTGGCCAGCTCTAGTCTAGGTCTGGCTCCCCCCATCTGGGCCGTTTGCTTGGATATAATCAGAGTTTCCTGAAAGAATGTCACCAGTTTCTCCCAGCTCAAGAGGATGGGAAGAACATTGTCCAGGCAGAGTAAACATTGAAGCAAAGGCAACCTGAAAAGCTCTTGATTTTTTGCTCAGGCAAATCTCTATTTCATTTTCCTCTATGGTTGTTTCCACTGCTTTAGCTTAAGCTTCAAAGTTGCCAGGAAGAGAAACACCTGAGCATGCTCAATGTCTGGCCCAGTTTCTTCCTCATGTGCACTTACATAGGGGATTTCTACAGCCCTTTAGAACCAACAGATAAAACAATATCCTAATTATTAGAAACACATTTAACAATGCTCAGACTCTGCTGTGACCAGGTGCACTTGAAGTTTTATTAATTCCTCAAATAATTATTTAGCATCTTGTGTTTCATCCTACCTCTAGTAACTCTCTGTTTTGCTTCTCTGGTACCACCCCAATGGAAAAACAGCATTTGCAGACCTGATAGTAAGTGGAAACATGCACAGGACTCAGTTGATTTAGATTTCTAAGATCTTGACCTCCAAGTTGTTGCTAAAAATGACAGCTATCATCACAGCTAATTTTCATGTTTGTGAACACAGCAGCACAGTGCTGATTTTCATGTTTTTGAGGAAAAGCTTTCTGATCCTAAGGAGAAACTTGTATATTTCAAAGTGTGGCCTTTCATGGCTTGTGAAGTATTTTCTTTGCATTTGCTTGTTTCATTTTTTTTTCTTGGTGGGATTGTCCAAAATGTAGAAGGACCCCTTGAAATGTATGGCAGGTATACAGGATGGAAAAGAGAAGCTACATGAGCTCTTTAGAAAAGCACATTATTCTCAAATGTGTAAAAAGAGCAATTGATTTGAACTCTGAAAATGACAGAAGTGCCTATGGGTTTCAAAAGGAGAAACAAAGCAAAACTAAAAGAGAGTGGATAAAGATTCAGAAAAAAACACAACTGTTCTTCACAGCTCCAACACTGATTTGCTTTATGGTCCCTTTCAGAGCCTCAGTTTGTAAAACAAAGAAAAGAAATTCTCTGTCAGATAAATGTCAGACTAGGATTACAGTATCATTACTGCTATCACAAAATGTACATTTTGATAGTATCAACCCACTGAAACTTTCTACTAGTTTAAACAAGCTATTTAAAGGTAAGTAACAACTAGAAAATACTGAGAAAGCAAAGATGAGCTTTGCAACAGGGTATCTTTAATGCAAGTGCTGTGCTCTAGGCCCTAGACAAGCACTCAGGCACTCCCCACTGTGTTTGAGTCGCTTACAGCACCTGAGGGGAAACTGCTGATTGATACTGAATATTGAATAAAGGATATTGAATAAAGCCCTGCTTTGGGTTACTATGGGGAGCAGATAATTTAATCATCCAGGTTTAACAAGGCTTACAATCACAGCACACAGCAGAGACAGGTTTGGTAAGAGAGCAAATCCCAGCTGGGTCAAAAGGGTCTTGGTACAGTCCTGTGGCAGTAACAGAAAAACTCACCAGGATGGCAAGTGCACCTTGCAGTAACCTTAAACATCCCTGCCAGGAACAGACCCCTCTGGGGCTGAGCATCCTGCCAACAGCTAGGAAAACACAACCTTTCTCCATGGGGCTCTGACCTGATTAGAAACTAGAGGCAAAATATGAGAGCACAAACCACATGGGGAAGAAGCAGGAGAGTAGAAATGGAGAAGTAGGAGAACAGAGATGAAAGAAGTCCCTGAATGTTCTAAGTGGCTGCTCCTCATCAAGGGCTTTTCTATGAACTCTTGTCTTTTAAATAAATATCCAGGTGCCTCACAACATTTAATCTCCAAGTTTATATGTGCCAGGATGTGTTCAAGGAGGAGTACAGTACAAGGCTATGTCTGACCTCCTGGCAGTGCTGCCCTGACACTGGGTCCTGGCAGTGCTGCCCTGACACTGGGTCCTGCCCAGAGACTCAAACCTGCACCGCAGCTTTTCTCCTGCTGTGAGGCCACTGCAGCATCTCTTCTGCTGCTGTTACTGTCTGTCAGTCCTGCTCAGGCAGACCAGCTGTGCTCAACACACGTGTCCAGGGCAGAGAAGTCACAGCTCAGGACTGCAGGTAGCTGGGCCAAGTTGCTGTGGTGTGTGAGAAGCTTTGCCTGTAGCACGCAGACCTGCGCTGAGCTGGGTACCCCCTCTGCCAGACACAGCAGGGCTGGAACAAAAAGCCTGGAATGTTTACATCCTTGTGCAATCTCCTGCTGACTCTTCCACATGTCACAGCAGAAAAGGATCCTCTGAGGGTTTCAAAGGCTGAAAGGCCAGTGACCTTACAGATGCACCAGAGAAGGCCATGGATAATGGCAGTGAGGAGTTGTTTGTCAATGGACAGCCCAGGCTCCCATGGCAGACAGGCAATGCAAAACCAAACTAGAATATATCTGCAAGAAGGATCAGACTTAGGAAAACCCTTTTCAGCAAGAATCAACCTTGAGCTGTTTAGAGAAAAGAGGAGACACTTAAATGATTTCAGGAGGGACATTCATGAGAAGAATGAAGGGCAGAAGTGTTTGGGGACTTTCCTTGAGCACCTTTTTAAAGAAAAAGCTCAATTTTTCCCAAACTGAAATTTTCTGTGAAAAACTTTCTTTCTTATTTTTCTTCTAGTTTGATGGCTCCAGAGCTACAGCGTCCCCTCATCCTGAACTTCCTTCTCTTGTTGTTTCCTAACACCTTGTGGACTTTGAAAACCTGAGGAGGTAAGCAAGCAGGAACCATATCAAAAATACATTTTGATTGTTTAAAGTTACTTTTTGTTGGAGGAACAGGGAAAATAATAATAATAAAAAAATTTCATTTTGTGGTTTCCCTCCCCTCCCACAACTTTTCCTCCTTATTTGGGAAGGGAACCATCTGAAGGTCAGAATGTTTTATATGTTGCTGAAGCCAAAATAAAAGTAATTTTCTCCATCCCTCAATACACATTTCATCTAAAAAAAATCCAAAAGGCAGGAAAAAAAACCAAGTCAAGTGCTTTCAAAACAAAGGGAGTGGAAAGGTGAAAGACCAATGGATAGACCTGAAATGTATTTGGTTTGCATATTTTCACATTTGAAAGCCATTTTTGTTAAAGGGAACCACAGTGTAAAAACATAAAAGAAGTTTATAGCTGTAAAAGTATACAGGAGTTGGAGCCAAGCAGCTCTGTCTAAATGTGCCTGAAGGGTTACCCCAGCCTAGGCAATAGCTTCCAGAACTACAATCCAGGTTACAGCTTCTAAAAACAAGCAAGAAGCTTTGTCTAAAACTTCCCAGTGAGGAATATGAAACAAAAGAAGTTGCCTGAAAGTCTCCTGTGAGCTAAAACTCTGCATTTAGTTCAAAATAGTGCACAACCTCTCTTCCATGGAAAGAAGTACCAGAACTCTTCAGTCAACCTGCTTTGGTAAGGCAGCTAGCAGAACCAGGCACAGCCAACAGGAGATGCTACCAGAGCAAAGAGCTGCTGCCCACCACAGCCAGGAAAGGCAGTTTGTGGCATGGAGCAAGGCAGAGCTGTGAGGATGAGCAGAACTAACAGGAATGGAGAGGAGCAGTGGGCAGAGACAGGTCATGATGCCAGAGCAGCTCAGCCTAAGTTGGCTCTTGCTACCCAGCAAGACATAATAATCCCAAATCATGAGTGTAATTCATTACAGAGGGGGAAAGTAACCAGCTGGCTGAGCAGCTGCTCCATGGAGGAAAACACAGGGAAAAGTGTTAGAGTTATACATTAGCAACTAGCTTTCATTATGCTCTTTGTTGTCTGGCAAGGTTTTTTTTTCACATCAATGAAAATACCTTTTGTTGGCCATCAGTCAAAAGCAATATGAAAGAGGATTGATCACTCTGAGTGACAGGCAGGACCGTGAAAAAGCTGGGAGGCCATATGAGGAGATAATTGAAAGGAAAGATCAAGGGAAACAAATGGAGTAGAAAAGAATGACTATTTTGGACTCCTAAACCAGTGCCTAAAATAGCATATTTATTTTTTAGCATAACATACCTTTATTTAATTTTTAGATAGTCCCAATAAATCCTGCAAGATCTTTCCGTAAGGGGTAAAACTGGAGTAGCAATGACTTTGTTGGTTTAGAGCAGGGATCAGACATCCTGACATGAAAAGTTCTAGTCATGCAGCTTGAAGTGACCTTTGGCAGGTTGCTCAACATCAACCTTTTAGAAAACCCATAATCCTGAAATGAAATAAACCTTAATAAGCGAGAAACACTACTATTATTGTTACTTCTTAAAGTTACAGGGCAGAAAGTTTTCTGGCATTCCAGTCTACATCTACTCAAATACCTTATTTTTCTCCATGTCCTTATGACAATTACTCATTCTAGCAACTGCATTCAAAAAATATACATATAGCTGGAGAAAACTCTATTTTATTTGTCTTTCTTCACCACTGCAACCTTTCTATTTTTGTAGGGCTAATCAGTAACAGACAAGCCTAATTCTCTCTCCTCCTTTGCCATGACACTAAGAGCCAACAATGCCTTTCAGAAACAATAAACTACACATGCTATTTTCAGGAATCCTGACATGCAAACAATCCTGGGACAGAAATAGATAATGAGGACAGGATACATAATGACTACAAATTCTGTTTAAGTGTAACATCACATTTTAGCAGTTTGCTGAGGACTGACTTCCCTGCAGAATGCTGCAAAGCAAGTCTGGGATCAGGAAGACACTAAGTGCCCAGCAGAATGGCATCACCCAGGATCTGGGCTCCTGCTTCCTAATAAATCTCACCCAAAATTAGGTAGTGAACTGAAGGTCTTGTCTGGAGAGCCTACATTGTCCTTATTTCCCTGACAGTCTGGAATAAGAGAGGGAAGTATTCAGGGTGCAATGAGAGTCATTCTCAGGTGATGCCAGTGGCTCTCCATTGACTATAAAAGGAAACTCTGCTTTAGGCTCCTGACTTGGGTGATTCAGTTATGCTTCTAAAGACAGACAGGATAAATACAGACCATGGATCATTCCACCTGCCTACAGAGAAGGAACTGCATCTTTATATTGCCTTCTCCATTTGTCCATGCTATGACTTGTTTCCTCTTCATCCACTGAAAGACAGATCCAAATCCTCAATGAATCAGTATGATTTCAGAGGGTTTCAGAGATTTCAGAGGGTTTCCAAGAGAGCTTTTTAGCCTAAGAACCCAAATATTTGCCATTCAAGAAGGGGCAAAACAGACCACCTGAGAGGAGCTAGGTCTTGAAGGACAGACAGTGCTCTAAACAAGAAAAACACTTTTTGACAGACAAAGGAATTTTTTTTCTGTTCCTCTTCTCACTTCAATAGGTTCAGAGATCAAGCTGGCTTGTTCAGATTTCTTCAGATCTTATCTCCCAAGACAGCTGTGAAGCTCATCAAAGTGTTCTTGCACTGCTCATACATCAGTGCTAAGTAAACTTCAGTTGGTAACTGAATCTGGCCCCTGGAGTTGGATATCCCTTGCACTACTGCTCTGTGTATAAATTAAAAAGTGATCATTATTATTTTTTCATCAGTGACTCTTTAGGAGCACAAAGAACAATGGTCTGCTTGTCTTAATAACTGTGTAAAGGAAGAATGAGACAATGGTTTTTTCCAGATAATTTCAAGTTACACTTTAAATCAAATTATGAAGAGGATAGTGTATTGTTAATCAGCAAGCTTTAAAGGATTTCCAGAATAAATATCTTTAAACAAAAATTTAAACCTATAGTTCTTTGTGAAGAATTTTGGCACAAAAATAATACAAGATAATACTGGTCTAAATTTAAGAGCATTGTCAGACATTAAGAACAGAGCTCCCTTTCTCTTATGTGAGCTTGAAGTATGTAAAGCAATTTACTTTTTAGGCTGATAGCTGGAGACATCTGAAGTGTTCTTATACCATAAAGTGATGAGTGGTTACAGGGTGCAAATGTCCCAGGTTCTTCCTGGACAGAAACACAGAGCCTGCCTCTATACCAACAGCCACTGTCTGAGTGTGCCCAAATAGCAACATGCCACATGACTGCACCCTCCCTCAGGAAGCTCTGCTGTGGCCCTTCAAAGGGAGGATTTCTAAGACAGAGTTATTGGTAATGAGGAAAAATGCACATTACTTCTTTAAGTTGTGCTCTTTTTCCAAGAACCCTGTCCTGTTTGTGTTGCACAGCCCTGAGCACACTGCCAATAAATGTTCCATGTCTTTGCAAGCTAAAGGAACTAGAGAAACATCCCTATGAAATCACCAGAAACTGAAGAAATATGTCTGCAATATTCTCCTTCATATTGTGGTTCCTTGTGCAGCAAATCCAACACAATCTGGTCAAGGAATACCAGGGGTTGTGTAGCTATACAGAGTGCTCTTACTCTATGCTCTGTCACCACTAGAGCTTAGAGAGACATCCATAGTCATTAGAAATCATCTGAAACTCCTGAATAATCCCATGCCACTGTGGGTTCAAATTAAGGAATGACAGTCCTTTTTCAACAGTTCAAAATAATCAACTAAATCACTGAGCAATGCTTGTTATTTAAGTGGCCATTTTCACTATATTTGCAGGATACTAATCAACACAAATAAATCACCACTTTACTTCCAGCATTGGTTACTTATAAGACCTCTTCAGAAGATGAATGGGGCTACAGATCCCTTCAATGCCTGGGCTCACACTCACATTGCCTGAAAATGTTCCCCTTCCTTTGGCAGGAACAACAGGAATGGAATGAAAATTGCCATGAAAAAGCAGTTGACATAATGTCTAATTGCACAGTTTGTGATGTGGATGGAAGCAAACAGAAAACCCTTTTACTACAATTGTACATCCTTTACTGCATAAATAATAAAGCAGAGAGGTTCTATATCAGAGGTGTTAGAGATGTACATGAGTTTGGAGACATGTGCACATAGTATTAGGATGGTCCTATAGAGCTGTGTAGGTAAAAGGTGTATGGTGTTCTACCAGAATTGCCTGGTGAGATATTCATATCAGAACAGATATTCATATCATTCATAACAGTTGGGCATCACCAACTGCTGGAAGGACAGGGTTAGTGAGAACAAAGGTATTTATCTCTTAGTCATGGATAACAAAAGGTTTTCTCTCTTGTTGTATCCCATTGGGAGAAGGTTGCCAAGAAGTTTTATCAGTATTGATTCTTTTTCCATTATTTTTGGGGGGCAATACAACCCTAATTAGAATCTCTATTTACTATCACTTATGGCCAGTAAGGTCACACACCCCTTCTAAGCTCAGAGAAAGTACAGCAGTAATACTCTCAAAATGTAAACATGTAAGTGACAAACATTAAATGCATCTCATGACCACATCAATTTACCAAAGGAGTTGTGAAAATTCTCTAGGATGCTTTGAATTGTAATGTTTTAATTAATGACTGACAGTGGGAGCTATTTACAGGCTAAATCTGTTCAGATGGCACACAGAGCATGTGATGTATTCTTGCAGGCTGATGTGGCTGAAGTCATCTGGTAGTAAATATAATCTTGACTTAATTATAATGTTCTTTTCTCTTCCTTAGCAATCGTTTATGAATAAATCTCTTGTTTTACAAGACCCAGTGAAGGTACTATTATAAACAAAGCATAAAAGCAGATATATAGTCTCATTTCCTTTGTCTCTGAAGCAAACTACAACATGTTGGAAAACTACAGAATGTTGGAGAACTCTTCACTGCCTTGAAGGGATCAAAACAACCAAGTGTACACAAATGGGGGAGTAATACACAGACCTAATCCTCTAAAATCTTGTGTGAGAGCTAAATGAAACATAAACTGCCTCAAATATCCAAGCATTCTTCTGCAAATGGATGACATAGATCACATGTATCACATGGAGTGCTCAGCATTCTCAGATAGTGTATGGAGACAGACAGATGTTGGCAGGACATTTTTCCATACAAATGATGTCAGGATCATGCCCTGATCTGTTTTCTCTGCCAGTAAAAGCCAGACACATTACAAGTTAAAGTGCTTGGTTATGAAGAGAGACAGCCTTTTCTCTTCAATACTCTGCAGTCTCCCACAGCAATGGCAGCTGGTAAATGTAATGATATCAGACTGGCCACATGGCCTTTTTATCCATCACCAGAAGGCAGATAACCACGTAAGGAAACCAAAACTGTGTCCCTTAATGTATCTGGGCATGAAGCCAACAGAAGGCAAATCCCAAATTTAGAGAAATCAGATGAACCTGACACTAGTCTAGCTTGACCTTCTCAGTAACCAAGAGAATTTGAGACATCACTGCAGCTGGAAAGGCAACAGTTCCAGCCTTCTTAGCACTGCCTACCCTCTCTCCAGTAAATATTTGTCAGTGTCATCTTGCTGTTAACCACTGGTCTTCATCTGCCATAAGGGGCCTGCTCCATTTTGCCATGCAGAGCCACCACAGGTAACTCAACACTGTTCATAGCCAAGAAACCACCAGCACACACAGTACCTCTACATCCACCTATTTTTTCACTCTTCATTCACAGGCAGACATCCCAACCAAAGTAAAGCAGGAAGAAAGCAGTATCAGCAGTGATCTTCAGAGAATCATGAGTCTGTGGAGAAACAGGCTGCCTGTGCCAGGCTGTGTTGGCATGTAGATATGGAAATGATGGAAAGACTGAGAATTTCTGTGAGAAGCAATGAAGGCTGCAGAATGAGAGTATCAGTGTGACTATTCTGACATGAAAGTGTGCTAAAGTACCAAGTTCAAGGCTTGCCCAGACCATTTCAATAATGCATCAAATGGGTCTCCTTTCTCCTTCTACTTTAACAGGTGTACTTCTCTTGAATGAGTCTATACAGTGGAGAATTCAGGTGAAAGTCTTGCCCATGTGAAACAAAGAAGATGGGAAGGCAATGGGGTGAAGAACAGCCTTATGAACTTTCTTCAGCTATTTCTAAGGCTGTTTGATAACATTTCATGCTACAAGCTTTTTGCTACCTTTGCTGTTTCATGGTGTTGCTGTTCATGGGAACATATTAGAGTGGAGAGATGCACGAAGAGCTAGCAGGATAAATCGGGACCTAACAGTGCAAAGCAGTGGGAATGTGAGAAAATATGAGGACAGTTTCAAACCTGAACAGAAATGGAAATGGTGTTAATTGGATGGTAAATAGTCTGCAGAAGGGGAAGACCCAGAGCAGAGAGGAGCAAAAGGGAAAAGGTACCAAAAATGGGCCAACACATCTGCAGCCACTACAAAATAACGACATGAAAGTCAAAGGGATTTTTCTTCTCCCTTGCAGGACAGAATCTCAGCACCTCCTCCCACAGCTGTGTTCTAAAAGGATCAAACATTGCAGTTCTTCCCTATCTGAAACCAGAGAACTTCTGAAAAACAACTGAAGCAATGAAGTATTTTACACACTCAGCAACCCAACATTTTTATAATGATCCTAAATACTTTTGGTGTTAAAAGACTTTCTTGTCAGTTCCTGCCTGTGTTGAACCTCATGGCAGCTCACAAATTTTCTTAACTGCTGTTGCTTTTGTGTGAATGGTGCTCTATTTCCTGGGAAGGCTGAAAATGCAGTTTCACACCATTCATTTTCTTTCCTTCTTTAAAACACTATATATTCATAATTCAGCATCCTCAGCACACCATTATTTATCTTGGTTCACATGTGCAAATGGATGTAATTGTATTAATACACAGATGTAGTAGCAAATAGTCTTGTAAAATGTCAGATGGTGTGAGGTAGTGATTATTTCTACTGATATTTTATAGCATAACATTTCTTCCATTAATATTGTAACTTGGCAATCCACAGTGTTTACACTATTTTTTTATACAGCACAATGTGCATTTCAGTTATGCTGTAACTGTAGGGATTTTGTGCATTTCATGCTGAAACCCAGCTAGACTCAGAAGTATTTCCTTGACAGTGTGAACCTCTGAGAACACAGCCCTGATGTGCCACTAGTACATACAGCAGGTAGTCTTGCCTTGCACATGGTGCAGATAACTAGAAATTATATGAATGAGCCCTGCTGAACACAGTTTAACTCTAAAACCCAGTTCAAATGGCACACACTTGGCCTACACAAAGCCTTCATCCATTTAATCAGCTCTTAATCAGCTCTGCAAGACCTCTCCATTATCTCTTGATATTCCATGCCCAAATACTCAATCCCTCTGACAAGACTAACCAGAGTAGTTAGATAAGGAATTACTGGTCTCTCAAGGTCCATAAGAGTCTCTTCTTGGAGATGTCTTTACCAAAATCTATTAATGTTGTTAATAGCAGACTGAGAGGATGCAAAATAATCTTGCAGTCTCTATTAGGACATGCAATACAACAAAACCCTATTAACATCCACATGTGAGACAAGATTGATGCACAACAGGTGACATGACAAGAAAGGTATGGATGAACAAGTGGAGTGCAAGCTCTGCCACAGAGGTCATCTATCACCAGAACTTTTACTGCACTGGAAAACAGCTGGAAAGGGTGAGCCACAGGATATCCTGACAGGGAAAACTGCACCTGTGAGAAACTGTTTAATTCTGAGCTGTGTGAGAGGAGTATCTTCCTCAGAGAAAACTATTCTCTATCATTGCATGTTTAGAAGACAGAGAAGGCTAACAAACTCTTGTCAGGATTTCTTCTCCCACATCTTTTCATTTTAGACTTGAACGAGGGGGAACTCAGTTGAAGGTTATTAAATTTTGACAAGGCAAGAAATTATTATAGATAAATATTGCTTACAACCAGTGACAATATACAGGTAGACAGCTTCATCTGCCAACTGATGGACATTGAACAAAATAAGCATAATAGGAATTGCATGACAGACATACAGGAGGTGATTAGTTTCAAAAAAAAAGCCCCCATCAACATACTCAGAGATCTTCTTCCTCCTCACGGAATCTACAGTTCATATTTCTGTTTAGCTGATAATTTCATTTATGAGTTACAAAGCATTTATCTTGAATAGTACAGATGTTTAGTGAACAGAATGATTCATCTATTCCTCTCTACTTTCTAAGTAGGACAAAGAGATGCCTCCAGTGTGTGCTAGGATGGAAGCATGTCTGTCATTAAGTTGTTGCTTCCTAGATAATAACTACCCATTAAGAGAAAAATTTGGAAAGACTGCTGCCAACAGAACTCACACAGAGTAATGCTCTCTCAAGTGATTGTGCTCCAGAGACTTACTGCCTGTTTCTTTTTCTCTCACCAAAAGCCACAATACATACAAAGATCTGCTCCCTTTGAAAACCAGTGACACAGCTTCATTGCCTTGCATGTGTGGGAAGTAAAAGTCTGAATGGGTTTCATGAATGAACCTCATAAATACTTCTACTGAATTCAGAAGATGTAAGAGACAAAGTTTCAGTTTGGAAAGACTGAACAAGAGTGTAAATCACCCTAGGGAATGAAGAATACCTAAGATTCTTATTGATGTTAAATACCACAATTAGAAAAAGTATAAAACCATCAGAATTTTAAAAAAACACTTGATTTTTCAGATTTTAGCCCTAAAACTGTATTAACTTCATATCATTTGCTGAAAGTATTCTAACTGAATACCAAATACATGCTCTGTTTAATATATAGCTTATGAATTTCATTACCATGCAGCATGTTTGCTGACACATAAAGAAAGAAAAGTTGCTTAAATTAAGCATCTGTTACATTCAGTCCTAGTTTTAGTTATATATATATGTTATGAATATTTTTGTAGTTTTAGAGGAAAACCTGAGCAGGTAGAAATACTGGCAAATTTTTGAAGACTGCCAAAGAAATGGTCCTTTGCAAAAAATATTTGCAAAGGACATCTACAGCTACAGTTCTCTCTGTGCTGGTGCACTCCAGTTGTGGCACTAACAGCACCACAGATTTGCACATTGAATAACAGTTGCCTGTCTCCTGTCCTTGTTGGTTCATGTCTGCTTTACATGTGACAGCTTTGTCACTCCATCTCTGCCTCATTTTTCACTTGGAGGAAGGCAGTGGCATAAAGAACCCCAGGGACATTAGAATGCTCCATAAACATGATTAGAGCATTCAGCCTCTTCATTTAAAGCAAGTACCATATTGCTCCCAACATCTGCTTTGGGCTGTAATGGGGCCCTTAAACAAACCACACCACCCTGAATGAGCAGAGCCCTGGAACATCTGTTGATTGTGCCTGCATAGTTGGCAGCTACAAACATGGCATCTCATACTTACTGTCACTCACACTCTTGTGCTTATATGGATTCCTTTGGGAGAGAAAATTTATCCACCTGGAGCTGAGGTTCTCTGAGACAAGCCTGTGCTGTATAAACTGTATTTCTGTGAGGAGGGCTCTGAGCATTGGGGTGTGCACTTCACTGGAGCCAGCAAACTCATAGCAGGGGTATGTGGCCTCCATAAGTGGTAATAGTGTAAAGACCAGTAAACAGCACCACTAAGCTGTCAGTTTATGTTGTTCACAGTTCAATTGCTTTTTACACTTGAAATTCTTTTTTCTATTAAACATCACTTGCTCAGAACAGTAGAGTACCTATAGCTAATTGCTCACTTGTGACAAATTAACCACTGAAAATAGTGTCACATTCTTACAGGGAATGGACTGATTGATGATTTCCAACATGAAACCAAGAGATACTGAAAGATGCATTAGGATTTCAGCAGATTTCTAGAGTTGTGTGTGAAATCTTGGTTATGGCACCACTCTGGATGAGTCACTAACCTTTATGGCTGCAAATAAAGGGTCATTTTTCATCTCTTTAGCAGAGATATTACCTGTTGAACATCCTGCTGGAAAACACAGAGCTGCAGCCTTTGATGTAGCCGGACCTTTCTGTGTTGCCAGATGCTTTCTAGGCGCCGCTGGTGGTGCAGGACTTCATGGACCACATCCAACACCTGGTGGACAGCCTTGGAGTAGTTTGCAGTAGCAGTCAGGGACTCAGAATTCCCAGGACTCAAGGGACGCTGCAGGACATCCAGCAAGGCTTTTCCATCCTGGCTCACCTGAATGAAGAAATAGGTCTGCTTCACTGCACTGGTACTTAAATATCTGACAGCTGACAGAGAACAGCCTAGCTCATTCTTTTTCTGCTGTGTGTTTTCCTTATTTCAGTCAAAAAGGAAGAAGGAGCTCATAACATCTCTTTTTGACTTGTACTTGCACATGCAGCACTTGCCTTTGCTTGCTAGTGGCCCTGCTGTGTCACTCAGCAGGAGCACAGGTACAGCACTGCTGGGGCTGCACACAGGGATCCCAGGGCTTTATTCCATTGTGACACTTGGGCACTGAAAATTCCTGACACACACTGCTTGGTGACAGGTGGCATTTGCAAGAGCAGGCCTATCTTTGTGAGGAGGTGGCATTTGAAGAAAACCACAGATGGCAGAGTCATTCATATTCTGTATAATAAGGGAGAGTCCTTCTTTGTAGGATTACTAAGTATGTCTATACATTGTGAAGTATGACATTCCATTCTGTATTTCATTCAGTGGCAGTGAAAAATAAATGAGTATATGACTGATTCTTTTCTTCCCCAGGAACAGCTCAGAGGGACCTATGGTTTCAATTTTCAATAGACTACGAAGTTTGCTGGGAAATACAAAGCCCTCTGCACACATGTAACCTTTTTCAAGCATATTAAAAGATATTTACAGATGCAAAGGCATTTGGGAACTAAAAAAAAAAATCAGAATGCCTGGTTTTTAATGTCAGATTTTTTTTTTCTGGAACATTACTGCACTGTTTTCATGTTGCAGGGGCAAAATGACAAATTTAACCATAAAAACCAGATTTCTGCTAAAAAAATGTGCGCATGCACTGATTCTCGAAAAATGGCTTTCTGAAATAACTTTTCAGTTCCAGATTACAAAATTAAAATATTTTGTTCAACAGAAATGGTAGATGAGGACACTATTGGAATCCCTCTCTTTTGCCAGCCTACTTTTTGCTTTTCCCTCTGAAACAAACTGCAGTGAAAATTACAAGTTTTCCTGAAAAGTGTATGTAATCATAATCACTGATCTTGACAGAAAACAGGGTAATGAATGTTTTTCATCCAGTTCAAATTTTGAATATTATCAGTCAAAGCTATAACACATCTCCAGGATTTCATGTCTCATTTGTTCCTGTATTATAAGTTGCTTATTCAAATATAGCAAATATCCTTTTAATGCCCAAACCTGTTTCTTTTGGCAAGCCATGTCATGTCCTGGTCTGTGGTAGCACTGGGTATCTGGGGCAACCAAGAGACCTTTTGAGATGCATACTGGCAAAAATTGTAGTAAAAACTCATAATATTTATGACTATTTGGTGGCCTTAGGAAAATTCTTGGGTTTTTTTTAAGTATTCAAGGTAATTAGAAACTAGAGTAGGAAATAACTGGAGAGTACAGGGGGAGTGGCTTCTCATACTCAATTTCAGTTGCTGCTGAAGATCAGCTGGAATTATTTGCACATGCTGGAGCCTTTTAGGGTCACAGAGGGAACAACAGCAGTGGATAGTAGTGATATGATAGATTTTGGGAGGAAACACTGAGGCACAGGTGTTACCTTGGCAAGATTATGGAGATGGCATTAGCTGCTAGTCAGGAAGAAGCAGCTTCCAGAGGAAGAAGATAAGGCATACTACATCCTATTTTATCTGTGGGAAGACAAGCAGCAACTATTTCATTGCTGGGAACAGGAAACCAAGGCCATGGACACATGTAGGTGCAGATTATTAGACCAGAAACTCACTCTTTGCACTGGCTAAATCCACTGTGTAATTCACTGTGTTACTGTTACTGGGATTTGGGTTTAGAGGTGGTTTGAATCACTCCCTGGGTGGTGTTCCAATGGTTTTAATAGAGTCCCTGCTGATTTACACTGCTACAATCACAGCAGAACTGGGATTAAAAATAAAGGTTCAAAAGTTTACCAGTAAGAGATGTGATTGCACAGAAAATATAACACACATGTTTTACTCAGGAAAACTTTCTTACAAAGTTTGGGCTGTAATACAGACCTATTAATAGCTACACTTCTGCATTGTCTCTTACTCCTTTCTCTTCTATGGGATGTAGGTTTTTATCTGTTGCATGGCAATTTGTTTCTGTTGTCTGTCTAAAAAGCCTCAGAGATTACAAGTTATGATTTTTCCCTGATGGGGATAACCTCCTGGTTATTCTCTGGACAGACAGAGATAAAACACCAGACTTGAAGTCATTGTGCTGTCCTGTTAATAATCATTAATACAAATCAGAGGCTATTAGAAGTGTTTTTCTGCTCTCCAATTTACATCCCTGTCCCATCACACTGGACTAAATAAATGGAAAGGAGCATGGTGACCATCAGGAAACCAGTGGTACTCAGTATCCTCAAAGATAACATAGATATCCCAGGGTTTCATATCATCTGCAGCTCTGAAATTCTTCAGTTTAAAAAGTTTATTTTCCAAAACTGTGGCTATTATTGCATTTCCAATAAATAGCTCAGAATGTCTGTGCTCTCAGAGTTCCCCAATGAGCAGATTTCAGAAAGGAACAGCCTCACAAATGGAGAAGCCACCTACTGTGCTCTTTCATTCATTTCCATGTTCTCCTCATAACTGCAAAAATAAATCAACAAAACTCTTATCATGTGAATCTTTTTGAATTTTTCAAGGACTGTGCAAGGAGACAAGCAAAACAACTAAGGTTAGTCACATCACTTCACTTACATCTTGTTTACAACATATTTTTAAATATTGCAAGAGTCTTAAGCTGAATGGACTCGCACCCCATGACTTGCAATCCCAGTAAGGTGCAAGTGCCAGTGTTGCATTTGTCAAAGTAAACTGCTGCTGGACTCTGGGGAAGTTTAGCTCACCACCTGACACAAAACACACACTCCTATCACCAGCTGATATTCCTGGCTTTGTGGTAGGAAAAGGATGGGCAGAATGGAAATGCTTCTGAAAGAAGTTATGTAACCTTGGGTGAACCAAAGGATAGGTTTTGTTGTGCTAGTGGAATCATCCCATGGCTGCTCTATACAAAGACAAGGAATCAGTGAAAATCTGCAGATACCCTTTATAGTGGGCCAGGAAGACCTCCAGAGACTTGGAAGTGACAAGACTAATGGTGCCATCTGTGAAACATCTACAGTATGCACTAGGGAAAAAAAATGGGGTTTAGAAAAAATATATGGTTCCTCCATGATGACCAGAGCAAGGCATGAGCAAATGGGAGATACATATATATACATATACATATATATATGTATACATTCTGTCCTGGAGTCTTCACTTGGTAATTTACTAAGTGATTTGCTACTAAGTGTAGCAAAAACTACCACAGTCCTCCAGTCTAGCTTGGAAAACCCTGCAAGGAGCAGAATCCCTTCACAGCCAGAGAGACACTCCAGTACAGCACAGGGAAACTGACTTTTTGTCAGTTGCTTTTACTTTGTGCTGTAGCCTGAATGGGGGGAAAAAAAAAAAAGGCAAGTAAAGAACTTCATGTGGGTTTTTTTGACAGAATTCCAGAGAATTTGTCTCAGCATTCTTGGCATCCTCTTTTAAAGGAAAAAAGCACATACCCTATTTAGGTCGGATATATTTTACAACAGTATATACAAATACATCTGAGATGGTGCTTAGGGACAGGATTTAGTGGTAGATGATAGTTTTAGCTCAGTTGGACTCAGGATTTTAAGGGTCTTTTCCAGCCTAAATGATTCTAGAATCTATCTAAAGCAAAGTCTTTTGAGAATTTCTTGCAATTAGGACTTTACAGCTCTTTGACTTGTACATTGAAGGAAAAAGCCTTTGGCAACCTTTGAGCCATCAGCATACCTGTGCTAGAGCCAGGACTCATCCACAGAAGGAAAGCAACAGGAGTAAAGGTGCTGGTGGCAAAAAGGGGTTCCCAGTTCAGCAGAGACAGTGAAATGGCTCTTCTTTGGGGTGCCAACACTGGTTCTAGATTTCATTTCTGTATAATTTCAGATTTGTTCTTTGGTGCTTCCCTTACAAGCAAATTGCTGGGAATTCATGTACTACAGCCTGGGATTAGGTCTATCTTTGATATCTATTAGACTCTATCTTATAGACTCTTATCTATATCTATTAGACTCTATCTTTGAAAGAGTTGCAGGAATGGAAAGGAAATCCTACCTCATTTAGAAAAGCTAAGCTCCTAAATGCAGCCACGTGTCTGTTATCACTTAGCAGATACTCACACATGTCCTGGGAAGCACATACCTCTGTGTAGGCCTGTGTCACTTGCTCATAGAGGGTCTGGTGATGGTGGATGGCCAGTTCCAGGTCTTGCATTTCTGAGGGGAGGCCTCCATCACTGCACATTTTGCACCAGGCATCCACACCTGAAAGGAACTGAAACAATTCCAGGAACAATGAGCAACAGTGACACAAAACAACCTCATCAACTTTAGAAAACTTTGCAGAGTGCCACACATGACTGCAGCAATGACTGAGAAGAACACAGAAGTTACAAAGGAGTCCTTTTGGGCACCTTGGAAAGGCACATTCCTGTCACCTCCTCAGTACAAAAAGGACACCTAGACCCAAAAGAATGTTTTCTGTTTCTTCTGAATTAAAAATAAATGCTTATTTAAGCAGGTTCAGCAAAAACCCATTCTAAAAGCCTCTGCACACCATCAGGGAGGCTACAACACTGCACTCCAAAAAGGGAGGGTGCAACATGTTCAGAAAAAACCACCAGTGTGAAGCATAAAAGGGCACAGCGACAGCTCCAGCTGCATTTGGCATTGTCTCATCTGTCTGTCTTCCCTCTTCTACCTGTCCTTAAAACTACTCACATGAGGAACAGAAAACTCCCTGCTGACATTCATTTCAGTAAAAGGCAAACAGTTTGCATTCAAGGAGCTCCCATCCCAGGTCCAGCTCAGTGGGGTTACTGTTAGGATGCCCAGGCTTTAAACCCCTGTATCACACGTGCTTCTGGCCTGGGTCAGCACTGATCAGATACCATTGCCATCTGATGGCTGCTAAGCAGCCAGCACAAAATGAGCTGCTGGTCTCAGTCCAGTTCCTGGTGGGCAGATGTCCATGAAGAGGAAGGGAAAAAAATAGCATTGCCATTGTAATTGATATGGTTTAGCACCTTGGTTGGAAGCCTTAACAGCCAGCCAGAAACTGAGCTCTTTGGGGTGCAAAGGGGTGGAAAAAAAATTTCTCTACTCTAAAAGCCTCCAGAGCAGTGCTGATGCACTTTGGCAGAACAAACTGAGGAAGCTCTCCTGGGTGCTGCCTGCTCTGTAAAAGAAAAGAGGAATTTAGTCTCTAAGACTCCCACCCTGTTTTTCTTCTAAGCAGAGCTTGGTTCAATGACACAGCTCACATGCTCATATTTTGTCCATATGAGCTGCCTAATGCCACCTCATTATTTCTCATTAATGCTTTCTCTTCCTCCATCTTTCTGTTAAACCAGCCTGCCACACCTTGGGCTATTGATAAAAAAAGAACAGCTAATTATATAACAGATGTAGTGCCCTGTAGGACGAATGTACAGTGCCACAAAAGCACCCCAGGATCACAGTTTTTCACCTCCTGAAGTGTTCACCTGTGGCTTGTTAGTTAAGCACTCACTCACAGCATGAAGGGCTGTGAGATTCAAAGCAAAGAATTCCAATTCAACTCTGTCTCTGACATCAGCATCCTTTTTTATTGGTTGTGTAAAGCTATTCACCATACTGCTGTGTAATCAAGGCTATAAAGTGTTTGCACTGTAAACACTTCCATGCACAAAGATTTGTGATGAAAGATGAATTCCTAAGAGTTCATGTCTACAAAGTACAAATCTACCAGTGATGACTGTGCTTTCTAGAAAGGTAGAGGCAAGGATGGCAGGCTCTCCTGCACTGGTATGACTTATAATCTGTTGAATCTGTTCAGATGAAATCTCCAAACATCCCTGTATAAAGCTGAAGTCATCATATTTTGTGCCAAAGTAACGGAATTCACATAATTTCCGATGCAGCTTAAGTGCACAGAGCCCAGATCAATCCATTTTGGGGCTGTTCCATGAACCTCTTGCTTGAAACAGTGAACAGAAGACCTTTACACCTCACAGATGAGTGCTCCTGCAGCTGGAATCACACTGATCCAACCTGCTGAATTCTACCCATTTCAGTAAAAGCTCTTACAGTCATGTTACTCATCTAGTATCACATCTCCAGACTGTGATTTGCACAGTACACGGGAAAAGTCTCAAGAAGATCCAATGCACATGTCCACCTTGCTGTTCTGCATCTATCTTTTGTATATAGACAATGTCACAATTACTTTGTTAATTTTGCTTCTTCTCCTAGCAAGAAGAGTTGACATCATCTGGTTTAAAAAATTTAAAAAGAGATCTCCTGGCTAATTCAAAACATTAATTTGTTCATTCTGACAGGACCTGTAGAGTGAACATCTTATGAACACTTTAGCCCATTCAGAGATCACATCCAAAATGGGGAGGACACCTGTGTGGGTGCTTCCCCCATCTGGTGGTTGGTGAGCTGGAATCTCATCTGGAGTAAATCAGCAAGTTCTCTTGAAATCTCAGTGAGATAAGATGTGTTGTCCTACATCATCCTGACACTTTGAATAGCTTCAGACATACATAAACCTAGAGAAGCACATTCTCTTTTGCTGTAGTATATCTCCATGTTGGCATGAGAAAAAAAGGGGAAATTAAATAAAATAGGAAAGAAGGAAAAAACACCAAAGAATTAAGAGATTTGTAGCAGGTGGAATGATAGGACATTTGGGAAACACCTCCACTGAATCTGTTGAGTGGTACCTTGACCTGGGCAAAGTGTTTATTTTGAGTGCAGTCTACTGGCTTTTGATCAGACACTTGTGTTGAAGACTGCCTAACTGGAGGCTAAGTAGTTGCCAAGGTTTGTCTTTTTTTCTTTCTTTTCTTCTATTTTTTCCTTTTCTTTGCTCTTTTCTTGATGATGGCTTAGTATGTACTAGTTATGCTTAAAAATTTAAGAAGGACAAGTATGTGCACACACACTAAAAAAAAAAAAAAAGAAAGGAAAATAAATAAATAAAGCATCTAGGAATGAATTCAGCTGAGTCCCATTCATACATGCCACATGTATCTGCAATAAAAGCACTGTGATTCTGAGGCACATGAAGACAGATGTGAGGTTCAATTCCCAGCAGGGTTGAGTTAGCCTTTCATCCTTGCAAACCAGACAAATTGTATTCTGTGCAGTTTTCTGTGTGGGGTCTTTAGGAAGAGACCTTGAAAAAACAAGTTTCTTCCTGCTCAGCTTGCATATTATAGATATTTCATAAATCTCTGTCCCCAGCCAACAACTCCCTAGCAGACTGGGGTGTGCCAGAGGCTGAAAGATGATGGTCCTAGAAGACTGGCTTCCTGTTGGCATCCCAGAGACCTTCAATCAACAGGGAGGAATGAACAAAGAGACTGCAGCAGCTTATTGCACTGGAGAAGGAATGACAATCTGCACCAGAGATCCCTGAGAGGGAAGCAGGGATACACTCTGGGAGAAATAGCTGCATCTGCAACAAGATTACCCTTACTGAGAGAACAAAGGGAGCAAAAATAGATTTGATCTGCAACAGAGGAAATAGTGGGTTTATCTGTATCTTTGCTTCACAATGAAGCCCTATTTGACAGTAAGCCCTATTTATTGTAAAATAATGAAGCCCTGATTTGAGTTTTAAAAAAAAACTCTGGCTGATGCCAACTAATAAAGAGCCACATTTGGAATGAATATTTAATAGACAACAGATTTAGTTACAGACCAAATCTCAAACACCTCACTATTTATACAATACAGGTTAAATGACCAAATTATTAGCTCAAGGCATTGGTTTATGCCAGAGTTACTAAGGCAGGGATGAAATTTTGGTCCTGGCTCATGGACACAGTGACATTTTTTTTTTGTAGATGAGTTCACAGGTTTCACTTCAGCATTTCTCTTCCGCTGAATTTTCTCTTACTGCAAGTGAGGAACAACTGCTGGCACAATTAGCAAATTTTCCTGTCTGTTATTAATGAGAGATTGGCTCCTGTCAGACAGCACAAACTTCAGTTTGTTGGGATGAGGTGCCAGGCACATCAGTATAGTTTTCTGGTTTTACCTTTCATGCTGCACAATATCTCAGCAGCTCCTCAGAGATACCAAACTCAGAAAAATTGGGAGTCACTCATTTATAAAAAAAAAAAAAAAAAAAAAAAAAAAAAAAAAGAAAAAAAAAAAAAAAAGTGATAAAAACTACCCCAAACATAACCAAGCAAACAAGAACTATCTAATTCATTAATAAACCCTAACATTTTCATTGTGACTACAGACTGCATATATATTCTTTCTTTGATTTTCCTTTATGAATGTATGATGATTGCCCAGTTGTTAACATGAAGACTACACCTAATCACTACAGTGCCCATTGTAAGGAGATGAAAGTTTTTGTACTGGGCATCTTCTTAGATTATCAGTCCCATCAGAGGCACTGATTGTGCTTACATGAGTCAGTGCCCAGTAGGGTGAGTAATTGCTCTATGCTATTGCCTGTTGTCAATAAGAAACATGGAATAAAGAAAAAATCCATTGTAATTCTACAGTCAGAAACAAACAATGGGGAAAATCTTTACTCTTTAAAATAACCTTTTCTACACTTATATTCTGGCTTAACAGGCACAGTTTCCTTCTTAGCTCTTACAATTTCTTCCTCAGATGCTTCAAGTATGGGTTATTTTATAAATATCAAGCACACCCACTTAGTAGCTTTGGTATTAACTACTTGGAAAAACAAGCACACAACAACACTGAAGAGAGCCCCAAAGCAGTGTTTGTCACTGGAAAATGAATGTAATCAACATATCATCAATGTTGAAGCATCATCATTAGGTGAACCTGGCTTAGATGCAAAAAAAAAGCACAAGGTTTATTCAGTGACATTTTAAACCTTTATTCTAGCTATGAACTATGGAACTGTTCTAGTAGTTGTTAAAGACACAAAATAGAGTTCAGGGGTGTGGAGAATTTTCTCTGATGTTCACAGCTGTCTCTGAAATCTCTGCTCGGTGAGGTCTAACAAAGTCTGGGGCTATGGAGAGCACTGTAAGTGTTGGAATGAATTCCGTAATATTCATTAACAATAATATTCTTTGGCTCCTAGAAATTGCCTGCTGCTCTATGCTTATGTCATCTATGTAATGTTCCTCTGCACATAGTACATATACATGAGTGCAGATACTGTTTTCCTGACCATAATAATCCTGAATTTATTCACAGCACTAATGAAACCAGCTTGTTAATGCACCAGTGTACTTCAGTTATGATCAGATTCTTTCTCATTACTAAAGTGAAAACATAATTTCTTACCCACCAGGGGACATGGGCCGTTTTTAGGGTGGAAATATTACTGTTTGTTTTTGGGACACTGAGCCCCCAAGAACAAAGCTCTCAGCCTCACTGCACAAAAGCCAAAAACCATCAAGTAACAACTGCAGCAGCATCTTTATCGAGGCAGCACGGGACCGTTCTGCCTCTCCCCAAAGCCACTCACCTGTTCAGCTTTCTGGTGGAAGACAGCAGACATGGCTAAGATGGTGCTGCGCTCATCCAGAGCTGCAGCAAAACTCTTCCACTCTTGATCCAGCTGGCTGGATATTTGTTTGATTTGCTGGGAAGCATAGTGGCCTGCCTCGGAGAGCCTTGACGCCACAGACATGATTCGATTGATGTTGACATAGGCATTCTGAAAATTAAAAAGCACATATAAATAAAGAGAAGGAAGAACTGTGACCACCCTCTGCATTCACTACACATTCCATCATTTGGAGCAAAGCCAAGCAGTTCAGTGAGAGCAATCAACCACCTGCTTCAATATGTGTGAATAGCAGGCATACTACCTTCCACTCTAAAAACACACCCCTCTGGGTTCTTTCTGTACATCTATGCCATTATCTAACACTGTTATCACCCCCTCTCTCCTTGAATTTATTTATGTAAAACTAATTTGCCATACTTCAGCTATTCACTCACCTGTTAGAGTGTACTCATTGTTTCTATATTATTCCTCATATTTTTGTTCCATTAATTCATATTTCTGGATGCTATATCCACATATTCATAAGTAAAAGGTTTGCTTTATGCCCTTTGAGAACTGTCTGATAATCCTTTATAGACATGGAGTGTCAACAAATGGAAAAGTCTTACAGAATTTAAAGGAGCTCATAAGGCTATCCTATAGAAATATAAGTGTTTCCATAGAAATGTCTATTACATTATGGTGTTCAGTTAAAATGTTATCTTTTCTGTAGGCTATTTTAAGCTGTTCTCCAGCAGAGATAGTATTCAACTCTATTCTGCATTTAGAAGGATTCAAAAGCCTCTCAAAGGGTGATATTTTCTGCTCTTTCATAAGAATTTTCCATTATTGTTTTTATTCAGCCTTGAAGAAGTGGAAGAATAGGTTTTCTCAAACTGAACCTCAGACAGCAATGTAATTACATTACAATATCCCCATTCTGCATAGGAATGTGAGCTGAAAATAAATAGCCATCATGACAGTGTCCCACAATGATGCACCATCACAAGACAAATGACAGCTGTCTTGCAGATTCCTGGAAAGTCATTTGATGTAAGCACTTTTCCTTTCTCTTTCCTCCTCACCAGAAGAAAGGAAGAGCTCAAAATTTGAGATGTTTTGCTAATGATGACATACTGCTGCTTTCTTGTCTCTCTAAACTATTTCCAAAGGGCTTTAGAAATTTCTGGGAGTAGAATCTGTAAGACCCTCAGGCAAAAGGACAGACACAGCCCTGATGATTTTAGCAGCATTACTCATGGGCAAATAATATTTCAGAGATAGAAGTGTTTGTTGGAGCAGGATCTCATCAGAGTGAGTGGGAGCAAAACGTGGAAAGGTATCTGCCAATCCAAACATGAAATGCAATAGAGCACTGCCAAGGTAGGCACAGGTCCAAACTAAGTTGTAAAGCAGGGCAAAGCATGTCTGCAAAGTGTGTGGGATAACTATGAAGTACATTCATCATAACTGTAGGTGCTAAAGGGGAAAAAGATTGGGCCCCAGCCCTTTGAGCCACTCAATTCTCCCTGGTAGAACCATGACTGTGACAACTGTCACATAAATGACATAGATCTAAAGCAATATCCAGCCTTCAGTCTTGTTTTTCCCTCTTATCACAAAGCCTTTTTTTTTTTTTT
>VZRH01007627.1:358459-401392 GCA_013397555.1 Urocynchramus pylzowi
TTTTTTAATGGATTTGGCTCAAAATTGTTAGATTAACTTTTAAGAAATAACCATATTTTTTCACTACAACTAGAGAAACCAATCAAAACTTTTCCAGAGCTTAAAGTATATAAAAAAAGACACTATGATTTGAAATTTTGACCACCAGCCACAGTCCAACATTTCTTTGTGTCCCTCTAGGCTAGAAACTGGAAATCATACCAAATGTTTAAGCCTTTTTCCCAGAAATCCTTCATGAGTAAACCTCAGCCAAGATAATTTTGCAACATTTCAGGTCAATCCTTTTGGTGGAAAGTAGTGCAGCATCACTACAGGTGCTAAAACTTACATGAGTTGCGCCAAAGTCATGGAACATTGCTGTGTTTAAAGACAAACTTCCCGAAGAAGTTTTGATTTCCTGTAGAAAATGGTTGTTTTCATCCTGATTTTGTTTATTTATTTTTATTTTTTATTTATCTCAGCCACTGAGATGCAATGGGCACAGAGGAAACAACTGTGAATTCTGTGGTTCCCAATGGCTCCAGTGCATAGATGTGGTAACCAGCTGGAGGGGAAGGGAAAGTTTAGCTGAACTGCAGCAGATGTTCTGAGAGTCTAGTTTTTAAGTCAGATAGATTTATATATTGTTATGTCTGTTGTATTTTTATACAGGGATAAGGATGAAAATGTCTCTTTCTTATATAAATTTTTCATGGAAGGGTACCAACCCACTAACTCCATAGTTTTTTCAGCAGGAAGCAAGGAGCAGTTTGGGAATCACCAGCTCACACCTCCATTCTTTGTGCACCAAGTGGAAAAGGCTCAGAAAACAGAGATTCCTGAGCTTCTCCTGCTCAGTTTTGAGCACCAAATGCACCCAAGTGCAGTAATAGCTGTGCTGGGCTTTTCTGTATTGCTGTTGAAGATTGAAGTAAAATGCAGTATGGCCTCAAGGCAATCCATAATTTACTTTCAGAAAAAAACCCAACACTGAACTGACCACAATCCACAAAATGCAAGACATTTTTTTTCCACCTTGAAGAAGAACAAACATTGTAAGCCAGGTTTTTTTCTTTCATCTTTATCTGCCAATGTGTAATGTTCTGAAGTAAAATGGAAAATCTATGCTGACGAAATTTGTCTGTTGACATTTCACAAAGTTAAATCTTCCTTTCCCTCTGGTGTGTTCACTTCTATAAACTGAGTGAATTCAGATTTTTTCTATGTCATTATTATATAGATCTTTCAATCTTAATAGGAAATAAATTCAATACAGCAACTAATGTCTGTGACTTTGTCTTTCCTTTAGGCTTGGAAAACCCACACTAGTAGGTGCATGGGAAGTCTCACTTTAAATTTAACCTAACCTCATCTTTCTTTCAAAAGCGAGAGGGGGTCCCCAAAGAGGACTGCAAGGAATCACTCATTTATAGCTATATAAGAGCACAATAGGTCAAAAAATGAGGACACAATATATTAATGTCTAGAAGTCAAAGCACTCCAGTTGACATTCTCTAAATCATGACACTAGGATGCACTGAAATTTTGGCTTATACCTTTCAGCATTGAACAAAATTTATTTCACATGTATTTGCACACTTTTCAAAGGCACTTCTCATGTTAGAGTTAATTTTTTATTTTCAATATTTCATCAAAATCAGGATGAAAAAAAACATTTTCTACAGGAAATCGAAACTTTGGGAACGTTGTCTTCAAACACAGCAATGTTCAATGACTTTGACACAACTCACTATTTCAACTTTGAAACTTTAGTCCAAAAAAGGGGATTTTTGCCTTCTAAAAATTACTAGGCTGGAAAACAAAACAAAATTTTCCCCCGTATATACATGGATATCATGGTAGGTAAGAGTTTCTTTCACAGTTGATGAAAGCCTTGAGCAGTGCCTTGTAAGCTCCCACTCCCCTCTTTGTCCACCAACTCCCAGCCCATTTCTGTGGCCCAGCCAGGACCCTGCTTCTGGTCCCCAGTGTGTGACACAGCTGTTCCCTCCAGCACAGCGAGCCCTGTGCACATCCAGCTCCCAGCACGCCCTCGAGCAGAGCCCTCAGTGTCAGCAAGGAGCACTGACAGAGGTGGAGCTGCAGTTGTGGAATGATCTCCCTCAGGGAAATACAGTCATTCATCCCTGATCACCTCGTGGGCATGCTGGGAGACCTCCCCTCTCAATTTAACCCTCCAAGCCTGGCTGGGACAACACTTTCTTCTGACACACTTATAACAAGAATGCCTGACACTCACAAAATAATAATGAGCAGTGGAGGGCATTAAATCTGCAAGGAATTTGGCAGTGTTCATCTCATTTCCTATAGGACTAGGTGAGATGCTGTGATGGCAAGCAGCAAAGGTGGGTGACAAGAGAAGGGTTCTGCAGATTAACTGAAAGTTAAATTTGATTGCTGAAGGGTTTTCCTTTAAAATAAAATTAAAAAATAACCAGTTTGCACTGTGCTACTGCGCACAGTGAAACTCTGTGTGAAATGAGCCTAACACATAAATCCAATGCAGAATTTTTCAGTGACAAAAAAAAAACCCCTCATGAGACATCTTTAAGACCTTTAAGTTTCTATAACAAGACCAATTACATGTAGCCTGTGTAATACTGGATGGCATTTTAGCTCAGCCTACATAGAGAAAAATACCATTCATTGAAGATGGATATTGAGAATTTTCAACAGACATTATTAGCCTTTACATGAAAATTGTAACACGTTAGAAATATAATGTAATTTAGGACAACATGGATCTCTCTGTAGTGTCAGGTTAATTCCCTGACAGCAGGACAGGCAGCAGTATCAGTTGCAGGTTCCCCCATTTTTGTGTGCAGAAAGCAGGAACTCATAATTTAAGGAAGTTATCAGATCCAGGCATAAAAAAGTCCAGGCAAGGGAAATACAAATAACTTTAGTCAGAACAAATGGCAGGTACACCAGGTATCCAAGTGCAGAGCTATACCCAGTATGCTTTGTGCCATACTGGAACACTGAGGATTTGTTTTCTAGTGAATTTATTAGATTATTGATATTGCTTGAAAAAGGTCTGAGTTAAATATTCATCTTTGTGAAAAGTATTATTGCTTCAGTATAAACATTATACAGCTGTGATAAAGAGTAACAATTTATTTTGAAACTGAAGTGAAAACAAGCACCGCCTCAAATCACAGGAAAAAAAATAATCTATGCTCCTTATTTGAAAGAAAAATAGCACACTACAGTTTATTACCTCAACTATATGATTTCCCCACATCCCACATTGATCATTTAGAAGGAAGAATTATTATTGTAACAAACAGAGCAGCAAATTGTTTTTCCAAAAAGGAGCTTTGGTCACAGCATGCCTATGGAGATGTACAGAAAGATCATGCAACAAAAGGCATGACCCAGTAAACATTAGGGATGTGCATTTTCTAGAGGAACTGAATACTGTATTTTAATTATTATTAGTTATGCCAGGCTTAAAGGACAGTAGGCACAGTATGAAGAAAAAAAACCAAACAACAAACCCAATCAAAACAAATCACCTTAGAGATCCAAGATCTGATCCAACCTTCACTGAAGTTTGTAGGTTTTTTCCCAGCTAAACATACAGCCTTCTTTAGCTACTTTGCCCTCCTCCAGATCCTCAATAGATACTGATTTTAATGTATTAACAAAACAAAACAAAATTCAATACCATAAAAAAGCCCAACCCCACAACTAAAAAAAGTGCCTCAAGATTTCATTATTTTATTACTCATACTTCTGAGTAATAAACAGCTGAGCTATTCTCAATCCAACAGTGGCTGATGTATTGCATGTAAAAAGATGTGGCTGAATTATAAATCAAATTTCTACCAAAATCATTAATTTTTTGTTAACAGCAATGATCTCTTTCCAAGCCTAACTCCCAGTTATTTTAAGAAAATAATACTAGACAACATTATTTTACATTACCATATTTTGTGGTATTATTAGCACAAAAAAGGATAAAGGGAGATCCTCAAGCCTGACTCTTCTAATGATATTTCTGAAGAATTATGACTAAATTTGCATCTTTTATAACTCATTTGAATTTTAATGCACTCCCCTCCAGGACATATTTACTTATTGGGACTCTGAGAGCAGCAGTGTTATATGGAAGCAGTGTTATCCTGGATTTTGCTAGATGGCACTGTGAGGGCAAGTCTAATTATCAGGTGCCTAGAGCCTGGTTTTCAGTGCTCTGTTCTGATATAATCACAATAAACACATTAATAGACATTACAAACATTTCTCATCTCCCACTGTTATGCAATGCCCTAGTGAGGCACAGTGCTTTAAGTGGGGAATAGCTAGCTAGATGGAAGTGGCCTGTGGAATTCAGGTCACAGAAGTTAATTACCTGACCTGGAATTTGGCCAGAATCCCAGGGTTAATGCCTGTAACCTGATGAAAGCAGTGTGGGGTCTTTCACTTCCTCGGGTAGTTGGGATCTCTTTTTCACATTTCAGACAGCTGCTCTCCAGTGCCTTGCCCCTGGGGCTCTCCAGGGACCTCCACCACCAACTTCAACCACCTCTGAGGTGTCAGCCCCAGTGCAGCTGCAGCCTGACCCTGCACACAGGAGGAGGCTTCACCTGCTGGAGTGGTGTACTCAGGGCAAGCTTTGCTGTAGTTGACAGTGCTCACAGAGGCTCATTTCTGCACTGCACAGTTGCAGCAGGGGGCATACATGCATTTTGCCATCCCACTGCAATGATCAAAACATCAATACATCCTGTCCTCATTTCTGTGATGAAAGCAGGGCAGCTTCCAGGACAAATATCTTATGTCTGAAAAAAATAATAAAATGAGCAAAGCACTTATAAAGGTATAATGATGGTTTTTGTTTTTATGAAAGAGAAAGGTAAATTGAGCTGCATTCAAAAGTTCTGACCAATTAACAACTGAAAAAGGCAAAATCCCACAGTGGCCACAACTGACAGCTTGATTACTGTCTCCTTTTCAAGGTTTTGAAAAGTACCTTACCTATAAGGTATAAACCTTCACCCTCTGTGGAGGGAGAAGTATAAATTATTAAAGTGAATCCTATAGCTCTGATTAATTCCCAGTCAAAGAAATGTTGAAAACTTTAAAAAAAATTGTATTTGCTCTCCAAAATGTAAACAAACTCCTCAGGACTGGGCTGCTCTTAAGGCAAGGAAGTTACCATACATCAGTGTCTGGCTGGGCAGAGCAACACTCTGCTGCTGCCACAGCCAGCCTGACTTTCCTTACATCACCTCTCCCAGGTCCCTCATTCCCTGAGCACTGGAGGTGGCCTCCTGAGCTGGTCCTCTCCTCCCTCCTGTGCTGCTCACAGTGCCCTCAACTCACCATGGAATTCATGGCAAAGTGGTTGTGCTGGGTCTGCAGGTCCAGGGCGTGCTGGTAGCTGACACCGATCTCTGTGTGACTCTGCAGGAACAACTCTTTGTTGTGGCTGATCCAGTCAAACATCTAGAAGGGTTCACACAAGAGAGAGGGAAAAAAGACAGAGTTAGACGTGGAGGGAAGCAGTAAGAGACAGTGCAAAATACAAAAATCCTCTTCTGAGACAGATGTGTGTGCAACATAGCCAAAATCATCTCACCTATGATCCTCAATAGAATAAAGTGTTGTCGAGCAATGGGAGCATTGAAGTTATCACCAAATTTCACTATTTACAGAATGATAGGTCGGGAAAAATAATTTATTAAACATGTTATTCAGTAAGCTCGATCCCACAGTCTTTTCCTATAAGTAATGGAAATTTCAAATATAGAAAAAAGTCAGCAGAGGGAACCATAATCAGGGATTGCTTCATTGACCAAAGATCTTGCAGTTGATAAAGTACTTTTAAATCACAAATGGATCAAAAATTCCATAAATATTACCAATGTGATTTTTTCAAACCCCTTTCTTTTTTATCTATATATAGAATTTCCAAATATTACATTCAAATAGCCAGTTGACTTCCTACAGTTTTATTTCCTAGATCTTCCCAAGTTCAAAGTCAGAACCCCACCTCTCTGCCACTTACTATTTTTGGGAATAAAGAGAAAAAAAGAAGAAAGTATTTTATTAATATTTATAGAGAGCACACATTTCAACTACTTCCACTTCCAAATGTATTCCCAAGCAAAATGGATTGTTCAGTACTTCAGACACAGATAAAAATATATTGAATAAAGCTGATGAAATTCATTTCATATTCAGATGCACGTCAGTGTGACATTTCAATCTGCAGCCCATTCATTCATTATAAGCTGTCACAAGTCAGCTAAGAGATAGTGCATTTATGTTTTAGCTTGTTCTGTGTTGTGCTAGAGACTAAATGCATTCAAAGTGAGAACCCTTTCATTCTTTACTCCTGACTGCAGCTCTGCAGGCAATTTCAGATCTCTTCTTTTCTGCAAACATTTTTTTTTTTGCAGGTTCCCTTTAAAACCATGTTCCCTTATCTCTATCTCAGTAAGTTGGGGAACTGTTTATTAATCTTTCATAATAATAATAATAATAAAAGCAACAAAACCCCCTTAACTCATTAATTCATTATAAAAAAGAAAAACTAATTATGGAGGCTGCGCAGGTCAGGTCAGTGAAATCCCTGGTTAGAGAAAGTGTTTTAAGGTAAAAAGGCAGTGAAGCAGCTTCTAAGTAACCACATTAGGGTCAAAAGATCAGTCCAGATCTTTGTTATAACATTTACATGTCCTCCAATAAAAACCTGGTTTGTTCTTTAGCACAGCATAACAATTTTTGACCTGTGACAGCTGAAGAACACAGAGCCCACTGCTCTGTTGCTGTAGTTGCTCAGGGTCAGTTCCCCATTCCCTGTGGAGATGGGGCTCCTGAGAGGAGAGAAAAGGCCCTGCATGGGTCACCTAAGATTCCTGCAGGAAAAACAGCATTTCATGCTGAGCACTTGATCCAGCTTGGGAGTGCTCTGCCGTACGGAGGGGATTTGCAAAAATAACACTGAATATCCCTTTCAACAAAAGACAAATAAACATTGCAAGTGTCACCAGGCACACTACACTGACCTGGTCCCCAAGAAACTGTCACATACACTTGAGTTCTTAATCTTTTATTTATGAAAATACACTTCCAGCTATAGAGTCTATATTAGCCTTGTCTTTTCTTTTGATAAATAGTCCTAAAAGCCAAATTTGGTTTAAGTCACAAAGATGCAAGGCTAAAGTAAAATCAATGACATGGATTCTTTCTACCAATTGAGGTGAGCAGGTCTCTCACCATTTTTTCAGGAAATACAAGTAACAAAATTTTTGCAAGGATGAGGTCAGAGTTTTCAAACATTACTGCTAACTAAACAGAATGAAACTACCTACTACACCTGAAGAGACATTAAAGCTTTCTCATTGGATTCCTTTTTCTCACTTTATAAAGATTTAATAAGCAGCATTAGCACAACATAATTTGCCACACTTATGGGCTTAAAGGAAGAAAAAAAGGACAGGAAAAACATAAAGGTAAAAAAGAAAGGAAAATTCCATAATGGCCAAGTTCATGTCCTAACAACAAAATTTTATGTCTCTGCGGAAAGACCAACAGAGATTTCTTGTAAGTAGATATATGTATGATGAGAACATGTTTTAAAATGTTTTAAACAATCTAAAGACAGTCATGGAGAAGAAAATTGGCAGGAACCCACTGAAAATAAACAGTAAATTTAATATTTTATGCTCAGCAAAGCCAAATCAGGATCTTTTTAAGACAAGTAATTTAAACAAGTAATCTATTGTTCTGTGGATAGGGAGCATTTCCTTTATCTAATCTATACACTTATTGCCGGATGAGAACCTAGCTAAAGTTAAACCATGCTTCTCCCTTTTAATGTAAAATAATAAACTATTAAGAAAAAGAAAGGAAGTTTAAGAGATTATTTGCATTTTTTTTTGTCTTGTTAAATCAACTGAAATATAACAACAACAGTTTAAAGGATGTCCTTCAAGAATTTTGAGCAACACTGAGCAATAGACCTCAACTATGAGATATGTATTACGCAGTACCACAGGTCGCTGTGGTAAGATCGTTAAGATTTCCTTAAAAATGAAGGAATTTCAATAAATACCAAAAAATGGGTTCTTACTTGCTTTCGAGATACAACGGATTGTGTTTTCAAACTTTTTTCTTTAACCAAAAACTCTAAAATGATCTTAAACAATTTTCTCAAAATAATGTGACTCCAAGTTGAGACGCTGAAAATACCAGATGAAATGTGAGTTGTGATGGTGCTGTGAGAGTTTGCAATGTGTGGCCAGGAGGTTTTGATATGAAGGTCTGTCACCATTGTCTGGCCCATATTACCAGCAATATTTCCTGAAAGCTTTCAAGTGAAACTTGTTTTCCACATGAGAAACTCTGATGCTTCCTGTGTTCCTGAAGTGAGTGTGCTGCCTCGTTTGTTTAATTAAAATGCACCATTACGGATGTGAACATGGCAATGACCCAACAATTGCTGTTTCTCTCAACCCTGCAAAGACTGCCCCAGTTTCAAGGGGCTAATGTGGGCTCCTGGAAAAATGTTCAAGATCCTTTGACAAGTCAGTTTCCCTGTCAAAGGAATGAGTTTTTGATATAATAAATAACAAAGGGTGGAGAATGCGTCCCATGAGATCAGTTCAAGCCAGATAGAGTCTCAGCAAACAGATTTTCTGTGTCACTCTAGCATTGCTATACAGCACTGTATCAATTGATCTCATCCCATCCATGAAAAAGACTCTCTTAACAAACCTAGTCTAGTGGTTATCACAAAATTAATGGATCTTTAAGCATTCCTGTGACTTACTTCTTAGTTGGAGTCATGCTGACTACCAGTGAAATAATTCTGCTCTCAAGCCTTCTAATCACTCCTGCAGTCATGAATTCACACTAAACAGCAGCACAGAATAACTAAGATTGGACATTACATCACTAAAAACACGTGAACCAAGTGTCCTCAATGTCTGTCCCAGACTGGCACTTCTCCACACTGCTGTAGATAATCTGGAGACCAGTAAAGAACTTAGGAGTTTTCCAGTGACTGAGAAGCAGGGGGAGGGCTTAAGCACACTTTAAAAAGAAGATAAACTTTCATTGTGATTATCTCTTGTAGACCTGTTTCTAACAATACATAAAGAAAATTGAATGCATATGCTGAAGAATGTTAAGTGCTATGTTTAATTAAGGAAATTAGTCTTTTATGAGAGCCAAAAGAACTAAGAATGATCCAAAGGGTCTCTTCCCTATGCATTTTTAAGAATCTAGCCTCACTGTCACTAATGATCATAAATGCAGCAGTAATTATTATAGATGTGGTCTTGAGGCAACTTCACTTGAGATTAGGGTATCAGATCACATCTCCAGCATCAGTCCTGCTGGCAACAACAAGTTCTTAACCTCATGTTTTGTCATCATGGTTGATGAGTTACTAGAAAATCCAGGTTAAGTGTTAGACCAAACAGCAGGTCTCAAGCTGGTCATGAATAAGTCCTACAGAAAGAGAATGTGACTCCATATTTTCTCTGGATTTGTAACATCTGGCAGGCCAGTGAGTACAGGGTGAGAACAGCTGTTTGAGAAGAGACAAGAAACACACGGATATGGAACAGCATGTATGCAGGCTGTGCACAGTCCAGCTCTACATCAGCTAAAATGAGATTTATAACATAATTGCAGATAAAAACCTCTGCTCTCTGGCTTTTGTCAGTGCTTGCTGAGGAGCATTAGTACCGGGTTATGAACACAGTGGTGCAGAGCACCACAGGTTGATGTGCCCAGCACATGGCTGGCAGCACACCCCATGCCAGTGGTATTGGTGGGAGGATTACAGCCCTCATGGCCTTGGCAGCCAGTGAACTGAACATATTTATTAATGAAATTGTTTATACATGCTGGAAATAATAAATCCCAAATCTATTGAATACTATGCTAGGGCTGGAATTAATTATGAACTGGCTTGTAGCAAATCATTTTCTCTCTAAGTTCTGAGCCATAAATATCAAACTCATATTGTTAATTAAGGGCAGAATGATAACCATTATAGCCATGTAATCTTGAGGAACAATATAGGGTACATATAAAGAAAACTATTCCAAAGGGACATTCAGGTCAAGTCCAATCACTGCTTTTGGCAGCCAACCACAGGATAAAATTTCCTTTCATAAAGAGATGAAGCTCCACCTGAAAACTATAGTGAAGGGCTACAGCTCAGCTCCTCCTATGGCAAGCAATTCCAAAAACTTTCTGCTCCTGTTACTGAGCTCTTCTCATACTCTCTGATCTACACAAGGCTCATGTCCAGTTTATACACATTTTGTCTTAGGTCAACATTTCCCTATAAGTTAAAAAAGTTCTCCTGGGTGTTAAACCTTTTCCAGTGTGGACTAGGTGGGGTCATTGCCTCTTGTGCTGTTTGTTTTACTACAGCCCAGCTCTTTTGAAGCTTCTCAAGATACACAGCCTTTCTCTGCACTTGTTTTAGTTCATGGATATCTTTCAATCCCAACTGAGATTCTAAGGACTAACCCTAAGGACTTTGTGAAATGTTGATTTTATTTCTTTTTTGGAAATACTCCAGCTGACATCATTTAGGATAACTTGTGCAGTGCTTCTGGCATCAGTTCTAGAACAGGAGATACAAAAATGGGAGAGCAACAGCTGCTGAATCAACGTCACTACCTTCTGCTTTGCCTCACTATCTTTTCTCTAGGTAGTTCCCTGCACAAATAGTGACAAAGACCAGTAGTGTTTATGTGATTTGCTCTGACAAGCACAACTTGGGTGATGTTCTAAATAAGAGCAAGTTCAAGAGCACTTAGGGAAAATACAAGGCAGGGTTTTGAAATCCAGGTAGTCATAAATGCATTCTCTCACTATGCCTCCATATGCTGCTAACAAAGAGACAAAAAATGTTAATCTAAAAGAATGTCTTGCCTGCAGTTGTGGAGAGGGTAGATCACTAATTATATGTCAGATGAAATCCCTATTAGATTAGTGCTTTCCAATCTCTTCCAATCTGTGGACCCCATAATTTTTTTCACTGTAGCCACTTAAGGTCTTCAAAGAATAAATCTATTTTATCAAATACCTTTACCAACCACAAAGGAACTTAATATCCATGATTCACAGGTTGGGAAATGCTGGAGGTAAGCATACATTGCTCATTAAAGAGAGGTCCATTTAAGAGTCCATGCGCATTTTGTATTTTCAAAACTGTCCAGCCAGTGTTAAACTGAATAATCTACAACAGAAAGTGGAAAGTTCCACTCTGAGAGCATCTAAAGCTAAGCAAGTTCATTTTTGTATGTTTTCACAATATAAACAAAATAATAACACACACACAATAGTAACTGCCAGAGTCTCTCTCTTGAGGTTTGCAAAGTTTCCAGCTACAAGGTCTATTCCTATCTCATTAAGGGAGTGAAAGTATTCTCAACAACTCAATTAAACAAAAATCAAGGCATATTTCTCACATCTTTTGCAATTTAATTTAGCCAGCATTTGAACAAAAAGAATACTGAGCAACAGATTTGTGGTACACACACAGTCTACTGACATGCAAGGACATGATCCAGGAAAGATTTGCATGTGAGCTAACTTTATAAGAGACAATCAAGAAACTCCCACAATGTCTCCAGACTAGAATCAAAACTCCAGTTTAATTGGAACCAGCCATATGTCTAGGTCACCTAAATGTCTGGGAAAGGCCAACAGAAGTGCAACACATCTGTGAAGGAGCACATGGGAAATGCCAACAGTCTAAAGAATCAGGATTTCTACCTGGAATACAGAAAAATCCCTCCAGTCAAGCCTCTGAGCTAAATTCAGCAGAACAGAGGATTGATGCTGGCTGTCCAGGCAAGCTGGTCCCAAAAGGATAAGGAGCCAGAAATAAAGACTCAGCAGGTAGAACAGGGGGTCATTAATCAGAGCCTGTCCCACAGCCCCCGAGGTTTACAACTGACAGCAACCAGATTTAAACAAGAGGACATTGCACAAGTTCTGGTGACAAGACAAGTCCAAGTTTAAGCTATGAAGTCAACCAGCAGGTCAGGACCAGGCACGATGAGGGTAACCAGGCTCAGATGCAGCCCCAGGTCCACAGCAATGAGGGAGGTCCCAGGTCATGCCACAAAATGAGTTGATGGATCAGTGTCTGGCTCAGCAGGGCCTGTGGCCAGGCATAGCAGGACTGTGGCAAAGCTGGCAGTGAGGTTGGTCATTAATGTCCACCAGTGCCCAGAGGGCCCTTACAGTGGGCTGGGTACCTCTACAGTCACCAGGAAAATGGCTGTTCTCAGGTAGGATGGTACTGGCTCCAGAATAAATTTTGGACTTAAAGAAAACTTCGAAAGCACATCTAATTTTTTTTTTTTAACGAATCAACAAATTTTATGAAAACCATTTCAATTAAAAAACCTCCAATCTGCTGTAATTCCTGTTGCCACTTTATAAATACGGCCTTAATTAAATCAAAGCACTTGTAGCTTTAAAATAGAACCCTGAATACATCTAAATGCTTTGCTAAGCCAGGGCCTAAATACAACGTTGTGTTTGTTTTTGTGTTTGTCTCATGTTTACAGCTGGTGACGGACAAGCCAATGCTTCTGCCAGATCTTTCCCTTTCACATGTGTTCGGTGCAGTCCACGGCCAGGATAAATTGGTGTCGTTCCAACGAGGCCAATTTACACCAGCTGAAGATTCAGACCCACAGCTGTATTTGTGTAAACCTCAATGCTGCATGAACACAGTTTTTCCATTATGAATATCTGTGTATATGATTCATAGAGTACAGTAAGTAAGGCTACAGCACATTAAATTATTCCAGACAATGGGCCCAACTGTCAACCCACTAGAAAATTAGCGAGATGTGTGACGTGACAAATAGCTTTGTATTTATAGCAGAGCGCCATTTCCAACATACTCACACTGAATGTTCCTACTAAATGCCAGGAGTAAGAGATCTGTGTATTTTTTTCCTGACACATATCAAGCCACAGCCATGTACAAAGTAAGGCATGTGATTCCTACAATGTTGAATAGAGAAGTAGGAGTTTTATTGTTGAAGGTGGGAGAAAATTACAGATCCTGAACACATAAATACAACTAATGACATCTGGGTGTATTTTATACATCTGCATTGTTTGCTTGCTTTTTGAGATATTGCACCTTTCCACCACACTTAGTAACATCAAACACTCAGGCATTCCTGGAAAGGATTTTCTGTTCCTTAAAATGGAAATGGCCTTTTCTGGACAAAGATCATCTACAGAGAACTGCTTGATGTCTAGGTGGAAATGAATTCATTGGTTGGATAGGAAATGTAATACTAAAAGATATAAACAGAAAACAGCCACATGAAAGGAAAACACAGTGTAAATGATGAAAATTTCCCCCCGAGATGTGGATCTTCCTCTCAGTTTTAAAAAGAAATTTTCGTTCAGTTGAAAATGCTGTAGGAGTGTGGTGACTTTGTTACAGACCCTGGTTCTATTCCTGGCTGAATGTGTAACATTCCTCTGACTCCAAATAGCTGCCACTAGGAACACACCAGCCAGACAGATGTTTGCTGGTTTGTACCAGAATCGTGGCATTTCCCCTACCAAACCCTCGTGTGTCTGAGGCCCAGAGATGCAGCTGGGTGTAACCACAGCTTTAAACACCTGACATGTCAAGCTGCTTCATGTCTGGTGCTGGGATCTCTGAGGATATCAGCTTTCCATTGGATTTTGGGGTGCCCAGCCCCATAAAGCAACCAGCTCAATGTTTCCCTTGGCTCTGGCAAAACTGTGGAGCTGGGAGGGCAGACAGTGTCTGCACCTGGTGAGGTGGCACAGGTGGCTCTGCATTGGGTCTCACTGCCCCTGGATCTCACAAGGTGGTCTTCAGGGGGTCCTGAGCTGCCACCACCCACTTCCTACCAGCTTTGGCATCAGGGGAGGCCCCATCAGGGAGAACCACCACATGCCAGTGCCTGACCATGCTGCCAGAAAAACCATCAGAAGAGAACACCTGGACACAAGCTGTCAGGGAAAGAAAATGAGGGTTGCTGAGGGACACTGTGAGGGAAACTGTGCTGGAGACACACTGTGGGGTCACATCTGAGGGACGAGTGGCCCGTGTCAGAGCAGGAACTCTAAGGAACAACAGCAGAAAAGAATTAAGAATCAGAGAATAGCTGTAATAGCAGCAAAAAGAAACTTATGTGAATATTATCCCTGACATGCCCCGCTGCCCACCAGCCCACCAAAAAAACCTTTTGATGGACGGGGTATAAACCAAGACAAAAATGAGGGAAATTTAAGCTGGTGAAAAGTAAGTGTTTATGGCAGCGTGTCTTGCTTTTTCCTTTCAACACCCAAATCAAGATCAGAAGTTTGTGTTCATAAGCTTTAAACTGAGCAGAATTCCTCAATTCAAGACTGTCTTGTCTGTGACACCTCTTCAGCACCTGTGCAGGACATGAGGCATCCTGGACTTTGGTGCCAAATAATACAGAGGGGTCTTGCAAGACATGAAGGTTCAAGAAAATATTCCTAAATTACTTTCTCTGAAATGTGCATGATTTGTAAGAAGAAAAGTCAAAGCCACCTGGTTTAAAATGACACTGATACTTCTGGAAGCTATCCACAGACCATGCTCCTGGGTTTTTCCCTTCAATCCTCACCAGCTCCAGAGAAGACAACCTCTCAGCTGCACCCCCACCTTTATCTGTTCTCTATAAATAGATATGAAGGGTAATTTAAGACACACTTTTAAGACCCCAAGCTCTGCCAAGTGTGGGCCATTGAAAGCATTTCAGCCAGGCCAGGAAGACATTAATTTAGAAATAATCACATGGCTACATCTGAAAGATGCTGCACAATAAGTCTGTGAACCTCATGTACAGCTTAATTACATTATTTCCTGACAGCTAGTCTTTTACCACCTAACCTTTCTGAGGATCAAAGCAATAAATTTAAAAAACCCCAGCTTCCTCATATTTTTCTAGATGTGTGGGCTTTGTTGCTCTCTAGAGCATTTGGATCTTCTTATCTTCATTAGCTAAAGCAGAACTTTGTGTTTAAAACATGCTATAATCATCCTTTAAAATGAGTTTTAAGTCTGTATTCAGGTGCCCAAACTCATTTTTGTGCCATACTGATCAGGGGAGCATTCCTGTGCCTCCCAGTGGTGCCAAGTCGGAGATGCTGAAACAGTCTCAAAATGCTCCCTATCAAAATTGGCGAGCGAAAGAAGGAGGAAATTTCTGCAAATGCAAAAATATTCCACCAGAACATACTGCCTTCAATTATTTTTGGACCCATTCTAATGTTCAAGGAGGAAGCAGGAGGAATAGTAACTGCATATTCAGTGTCAGCAGCAGGAAACTACAAATAGCAGAGCACGCCATGTTCCAGCTCCAGCCGCAGCGGAGCCGCTTCCTCACGGGCAGGGACGGACGGGCAGCGAGGCGGCTGCCAGAGCCTGGGAGCAGAGCAGGACCCAGCCCATGGCTCAGGCAGTGCTGGCTGTGCCCCTGCACTGGGAGGTCACCAGTTGTGCTGGATGCTCCAGTGCTAATGGGACACAAGGGCCCCAGGTGCTGGGACTGTGCTACAGGGCGCGCTCAGCGTGAAGGAAACGCGCAGCTCTTCCTCATCCCAAGCTGCAGCAGTGGACTGAGGCATTGTTAGTGTTTCCACATTCCCATCAAAAAGATAAGGTTCAATTCCAAGTGCTGTGGAGGCAACATATTTATCTGCCAATAAAAGAAAAAAAAAACCCCACCAGATCTGGCAGCACAGGGTAGAATGAATTAATAGTGAAGGAAAGCACTGAGATGTTTATTTTACACATCAGATCGGGACTCCCACTGCAGGACAGGCTTCCTGTGCAATGGGAGGCAACGCAGTTAACCCCTGTGGTTTTTAATTCCCATTTTTTAGCTTTGAACTAAGCATCCTTTGCACTTAATTTTGCTGCTCCAGTGCCAATCCAGCTCAACAGAAATCAGTGTCTGGCACATGATTGCCCTTGCTGATGGACAGCTGTCCACATCTGAAAAATCAGTACAAATGCCTTCAGAAGATTCTTGTGTTCTTTGCTTCTGGAGTCTGAACTTGGGTCATGGAAGTGTTAAGGGAGGAAGTTAGTACCCTCAGAGCTGTTGAACCAGCAGCAGACTTGTTGCAGGAGAAACAGAAATGTCAACAGGAGGCTACAAAAGCATCCTGCCCCTTTGCCACAGAGAAAGAAGTGATGGTGACAGCAATGGAAGGTGACATTCACCACTAGAAACACAGCCACAAGGAAGAGAATTTCATATATATATACACATACATATATATATTTACCCGGATCCCTGTATTGCTCTGCTCAGCAGGCAAAGCAATCCCACACTTCCTCAAACCAGATGGCAAAATGGGGCTTGTAGCTGCTTTCAGTTGTAGGAGCAGCACAAAGCAGTTGGTGTGTACTTGTGACTTTCTCCTGTGGTTATGAGCTTTGTCCCCAAGCTTTCTACTGAAGGATGGAAAGGCAGAAAAGCAAACGCTCACAATGCTATTGGCACACAAGGGAAGACCCCCCTGGTCTTGACTGATAAATAGGAAAGTAGCAGGATACAAGCTTGACACGGTGGAGAAGCTGCAAGCTCCTCTGGAGCATCACTAATAATGAAGACTTTTTTCTTTTACAGTCCAATTAGCAGAAATAAGCTCTGTATGTGCTTTGAGGAAAGTTAAAATCATCTATAATGATTTCCTGATCTTGCAGAAATCTAGTTGTTTTTTTTTTTTCCTACAGGTTCCAAGAACAGGATCTTATTAAGTGTGACCAGCAGTGGTCAAAGTAATGAACACTCCCCACAGAGCCCACCACGATTACTTCCCGCTCCGCCAACTCTTCACTTTAGATTGGGAACAACAAATTGTGGATGGCATTAGCAACCTGTCAGAAAGTGACTTCCGATCAAAGCGAGCAGATGTCAGCTCGCTGCATCTTTCATTCAGAACTGCAGCCTGCACAGACAGCAAGTGCCAGCCTGCAGGTTCTGAACTGAGAGATGCAGGCTAGGCAGGATTCATCCTTCTCTTAAAGATTAAGGGGTTTGCAAGTCATTTATTGTTATAGATGCTGAAGATTTGCCCCCACAGTTCCCCAAGGATTCTTTGGTGCCCACGACTAGGTGATAGAAATGGCAGATTTGACACAGTTTAGCTGCCACTCTCAGAGCCTTCCAAAAGGGAAGGTGAAGATTCCACTATGAAATCTCTTTAGCACATGACATCTAAGCTCACAGCATCACAACAAACTGTCAGCACACGCCTTGTGCACAACCACCCCTTGTTATAATGTTTTTTCTGCTTCTAGGCAAACTTTGTTCTTTTATTTGGTTTGTTTAAAAAAAATGTTAACATTCTGAGTCCAGGTAAACCCAAGTAATATGGGAAATCCATGAACCTGTTATGCTACCACTGAGCTTTCAAAAAATATCAGTAAAGATACATTCAGAACATCACACTGTTTATCCAGCTGCATTAGAACACCTCACGGTGGTTTACCCATGACAGCAAGTACTGATGTGCTTCAAGACAAAGCAGAAGCAGTACTCAGTAGAAAAAAATTCAATTATTTTAAAATGCTACATTAAAAAAAAACCATGATAAAGAACACATTTGAATAAACATTGAAAGTTAATTAAAACCGACTACAATAGCATGTAGCATATTGCTACATGCTTTCAATTCTCACCTGTTTATTAGAGCCTCCTTTGTTCTAGGAAGTGTGAAGTAATTAAATACAAGTGATTAGAGCTGGCATAGGTTCATCTGAGGAAATACAGAGATTTTTAAGAATAGATGTACAGTTTCCCCCTTTGATATGAACTTCCCTTGTTGGTCTTTTGTCTGTCCTTGATTGATGCTATCAGAAGAGTTATTGCTCAAAACAGCTTAAGTGAAGCAGAATATTCCCAGTATATGCCAAAGCAACCCAAATCCTCTGTGGATATACATATGTGTTCCATAGGAATGTTTTCATACCCTTACATCTCCAAGGGCCATTCTCAACTGAAAATCTGCCTTTCTTTGTTGGAAACAACAACCGATATCCCAGTCAGATTCAGGACCTCACTGTGCTAGATGTCATACAAACATGCACTCTATTTATTGTTTATGCACCAGCTCAGTCTCAATTCAAGCCTCCTTTCCATATCACCTGTATAATCATCTTTCCAACATTTTATGATCTGATACTGTAAGATGCTGTCTGCCAATTCAACAATTTAGGGACCTATCTGCACTATTTTTCTGTGTTCTGCCTGTATTCGAAATGATGTGTCAGAGCAAACACTTCATGTTGAACATGGGGCCTGCCCTCTGCTGTTTTAGTTTCAGAGTGGGCTTAAGTACAAAGCATGGGATGACATGATAACCTTCTATTCCCATGGCAGCTTATTTTGGCTGATAGCTGACTTTCCTTCCCAACACTGGCATCCCAAGCCTGATTTTATGAACAGTTGTCTAGTGAGAATCTCTATAGCAAAAAAAGGCACCATATGCTAAGGGAAAGTTCAGATTATAAAATAAAGCATTTGTCATTGGCAGCATGGGAGAGAAGATGCCAGATTTGGAAACAAGGTTTCAGGAGAGAACAGACATTACGTGCTCTGTTCGAGTCCATTGCATGAAAAAAAGATGAAGTTAAGGCAACTTGAAGTACTTTGACTAAATTCAAAGACTCTTGAGCAATGTCTGTTCCAAATCCATAAATGTAGAGATCTGTATATTTATTCTATACAATAAAAATAAGAACCATTTGTGTCAGGAATTGGTTTCACAGTTCATTATTCATATATCAGGACTATTGCAAGGCCTGGCCAATCAGGCTGCCCATAATGTTGCAAATGTGAACTAACATAACTGGAATCCTGGGATGGGGACACCAGCATGGACAGATGGAGATGTGGTCTCCTTACCATAAGTGGGTGGCCACAGCTGACCTTGCCACCAGCAGGGATAGAGCCAGAGCCAGTAGTTGGTACCAGGGAATGCCACACTGCTCCAGCTCACTCAGTGCTGTCACTGGGAGCTCTGATAAGGACCTTGAGTCCTTCAAGATTTCAATAGCAGCTGAAAATCTTTCTGCTTTACAAGACCAGGCCTCTGTCTTTTTAGCAGACAACTCAGGGAGACATCGAGGACCAAAATGCAACTGGATCAGGGCTACAGCTAAAACTAATCCGAAGCCAAGTTGTTTCACCTGAAGAGAGAAGCAGCTGCTTTGGGCTGAGAGGGGTAGGCACCATCAACAAACTGGTTCTCTGAGAACTCTTTTCCTGGAATTACGGGTAAGAGATTTCATTTTTGCTTTGCAGTAAATTCTTGGTCACTCTTCTTACAAAGCTCTCTGCAAACACGTGGATGTTCACAAACATGACAGCCAGTTTAGTGCCTTTCCCTGGCAGTATCTGTACCCCAAGGCCCTGTCCTTTCTCTGCAAAGACATTTGAAATAGGCTAAGGATGACAGAAACATGCTTAAATGAGTCTCACTTAGACCCTCAGTCAAATACCTCTGCAGAAGACACTAAGCTTATTGAATCCTTTTATGGCAGAAGTCTTACGGAGCTTACCTCAGGTCTAACAACATCCCTTGTGTTCAGAATCCCCAGGAAAGCTCCTTATTGCAATGCTCACTCACTGGGCTGTTCTGATATTCATGGTATAAGTACTTAGATGGAAAATCCAGAGCATGCTGAGTTCTGCACACCAATTCAGTGTTCACATAACTTAAATGAAATCTAAATCCTATACAAAAATCCATGTCTAATCCATTATTATCATGCCTGTATGATTATTACTGTTAACTGCTAAATACTATTCATTCAGTAACAAATCCTTTCATAGTCAAACAGCACATGGGGCATATGTACTTCAGATGTGCTCTCATTATTAATCTTGACTGTGGTTCTGTCCCCTCTTAATGTGCTTCCTGCCTCCTCCCCAGTCCTAATTAACCACCTCCCCAGAACTCCTTCATTTTTTATTCATTTCACATATGAAAGGTTCCTCTGTCACCTTCTCAGAACTCTCCTCATTGGCTTCCCATTCTCACTCCCTGGGACACATCCCTCTCACAGTAATTGTAAGCCAATAATTCACATGAAATCTTAGAGGCAATTGTATATATGGCACATAGCACAGATCAAAGAAACCAAGTGCTTCCAGCAGTGAAATAAGAGAGGGGAAATGGTCCTTCACTAAGTGGATTTTATCTCAGTCAGAGGAGCCTGTCCCAGGTGCTGTGCCTGGTGGAATTATGCAAGTCCTTAAGGGTTAAAATGACATGTTGCAAAAAGGAAAACTCAATAAATTTGCTTTATGCATCACTTCAAGGTCTTTTGACACTGCTAAAAGAAGTAAACTTAGAGGTGATGTGGAATGTAAAAGGAAGCAAAGTTGGTTTTTAATCTTTCTTATACTGCTTTTCCAGAAAGTTAGCTAGGACCCATTTCTAGGAAATGCTTCCCTTGACTAAAAGGGCAGCTACTATTGCTCTACTTAATGGACTGTAATAAAATAAACTGCCTCCTATTAGCAAGAAGGATCATATCATCAGTTTTGTAATGCATTTTATTACAGAACATACAGCATCAGAATTTTCAAATGCAGTGTGGGGAAGTAACGTACAAAACAATTAAAGTGGGTGTCATATAATCACAAATGTACTGATAGTTTCCTTTGTCTCAAACATCAAGATATCAATGTTTCCTCTTTAAGGCCATCTTTTCCCACCTAAACCACAGCATGAATTTCCACATTTTGCATTCTATTATCCACCAAAGGCATCTTGCATCTTTTTAGACGAAGAGTAGCTTGCAGAACATTCCTTCCTTCTGAGGAGCACAAACCCTTGGCAGGTGTAACCCTCCAAAACAGTATAAGCATGGTTCAAATACTTGGATTATATATTCTTGGATATTCCTCTCTCCCACTGACTTTGCTGTTGAGCTAGAGCTTCTCTGTATTTTTCTAGACTAACTCTGCCTGGTGTTAAGTGATGTTCTAAATTAGGAACTCCTATATTTCATCTGGCACTTCAGAACGGGGTATACGTTTAGTTAATGGGTATAATGTGCTTCTGCTGACAATTAATAGGAGTCTTCCCAATACTTTCATTAGGAATTGTAACTGTGCACTGGACAGGAGTCAAGTACAGCTGACATATCTGTGATTTTCTTCCTTGAGAAACCAAATGTCACATTATTTATTTTACTCCATGGGGCCTGAGTTTAATAGCACCTACTCAGTAGAATAACCCATCAGTTCCCTTATTTAAGTAGACCTGACTGAGGAAGGGGCCAGAAGTGGGTGTGAGAAGGGAGGAAGGCAGTGTCTGCTCAGTGCCACGGTCTCACTGCCCACACTCGCACAGGGAGCGGGATGCAGGAGAACTGCTGCAACTGTTACTGCACCCTATTCCTCTTAACCATTCACTTATACCCCCCTCCAAACCTGTCTCCTGGCTATGAACTTTGCATTGTTAATCACATTCCCATCACTCTTGCACTCACTGAACTCCTTCTGTGTTCCAGGCTGGTTACATCACCTGGGAAATGGGAGCTGCAGCTGCTGTGGAGTAGGAGCTGCAAGTCATCCATGCTTTCCACTCCCTCTCCCTGCAGACACCCCCACAGCAGCAGCAGCACCAGGGCAGCCCCAGCAGCCTGCACAGCTTCCCATCGCCTGCTCCAGGGGAAAACCACTGGCAGAGCTGTGTTTTTCAAAGGGAAGCCTTGGCTTACACGGGGCTGATGGTTTTAACTGTAAGCCTGCTACTTCACTGCTCCTTGAAGACGAGATGTGGCCTGTGGTTCGCCACTAGACTTTCTACAAAGCTGGCCTGATCCAAATAAAATGTTTCTCCCACCACACGCTTCCAATGAAATTCACTCGTGGCATTTTCTAACTCTATTTTTCGGAGTTCTCCTTTGTGTAGTGGACTGTGTGGGAAGTCAGGAAGCAGAAGGGGAGGTGAGGACAGAGAGAACATGCCAAGCCCCCTCTGCCTCCCGTTGGGGCTGACACTCACGGTGTTAGAGCTTGCTCTGCTGTGAGCAGCTTACAGTGCAGACCCTCAGCTCAGTCCAGCTGGTGACTGTATTGTTTATACTTAACATGGACAACGCTGATTACATCATGATAGATGGTTTTCATTCACATCCATGTTGGGGTAGTAAAATTGGTGTGGAACCAACACAGAATGATGTGGAAATTCCTACAAAAGTCAAATTGGGTGCCAGTTACAAATTATTTCCAGAAAAGCTGGAAAGTACAGAGTGTAAGTATAATTTTTTGTCTTTTTTTGGTATTTATTCAAGTGTAAAACATGTGGACTCTTGCCTGAATTCTTCTCCCTGGCCAGATTTCCACCAACCAATTATCATTTCTCAGATAGTTCTAATACTTGGATCTATGTTGATTGTGGGGTTTTTGTTTCAAACAATATTCAATTTAGACTGGGATGCATTTTTTTGTGTTACTGGTGACTAAAAATATTTTCCCTGTTACCCAATGAAACACAGTGAAGCCTCAGTTCTAGTTTCAAAATTATATATATCTGTATATACGTATTTCTCCATTAGCTGGCGAGGAATAAATTTGTTGAACAGTGAGGGTCAGGGCTTCGCCAGCAGCTGAAATGTGTTATTTATCAGCAGATCATTACAGTCAGCACTGCACAGCATGTGAACTTCCTCACACCCCTCTGCCAAAGCTCCCCACATGGCTGACCTGCCTGCTGACTTGAGCTTCAAGGAGCTTCCAGTCTCCATCTGGAGATTCAATCTCACTGCAGTGCTTGTGCCTATGTGATAGCCCCACTTTTCCTTTCCCTTGGCCCCAGTACAGGAAAGTAAAACCCTAAAGGCCTGAATGGGGACAAAGCTTCTCTACAGAAAGCCCTGCTCTCTCCCACTGATTCGAGTGGGAGAAGCCCAGGCTGTGACTGCTACCCCCTCTGTTTATTTTGGCAATAATATGAGTTGTTCAGCACACAACTCTATAGACTTCTCTAAGTTTTAATGCCTGTAATTTAAATATTTTGTGTGTCCAGGCAGTGTCTGCCATTTCTAAATGTTCCAATACAGGGGATCTCTAGGAGGAAGAAAAGTGAATTGATTTACTTTTAAAATCTGGGGTACTGTAATACGAAAGGGTTAAAAAATTAACCTTCCTTAAAATACTGTGTGTTTCAGTCCTTGTGTCCCTTTTTTTTCCCCCTATCCCATTTTTAAGAACTTTTCAGGCAATGAGGACACCTGAAATTTTTGAAATCAGAGATGTCCAGAAAATGAAAGTCCTTGTCTATTTTCTTCTTATTAGAACAGGTTTCCTGAAATAGCACCCAATGAATATAGAGAGTTATTTTTAAAGACCCTGAAATGTTGTTTATGTTCAGAATTTCATCTTGTAGTTTGAGGTTTCACAGGCTATTAGAGTTGTCATTTGATTAGAACTAAATTACATGTCCAGGTTATACAAAAAGAGCTGTGTCTCTCTCCAGGAGATGAAGAGTAACTGGGCTCTGCTACCACACCTGAGTAGAATGCAACTGAGAAAATGGAGATACCTGGAAACTCTAAAATTCAATACACAGACACATTGGGGGCTGTTTCTACAGGGGAGACAGCACTCAGGCTGGATTTAGCTCTGGACATTTTATGAAACAAGTACTTTCCAGTCTGAGGTGGTCAGACTACTTCAAAGAGACCTGAGAAATGCAGCTACAGAGGAAAAGCACATCAATGTTTTACATCAGTCTACACGTGTGAAATGTGATGTTAAAGGGTCTGAAACCTTTCCGGGAAAAATTTTAGGGACTCACAAACTGAGAAGATTAAAAGCACAGATTTGGGAATATAAAACAAAAAAATATTCTATATTCTTTGGGAAAATGTAGAAGTTAAGAAAAGGCAAGCAGAGCCTAAGCAGGGAGAAGCTGACTGTGTGTTTAGTTGATGTGAGGCAGATGAAGAAGAGAAGAGCAGAATCCTGGTTTTGTCAAACTGGAATTGCTCGAGACAGCCAGTGTTACAAAGGCAGAAATCACATTCTCACTGTTTCTTCCTTCATCTCAAAAGTTTCATATATTTTCTGACTTGCCTAGACCTTACACATATCAATCTCAGAATAATGCATGCAAAGAGCTTTGCTGTCACATTGCCCAGACTTATATCACACCATCCTTTCATGCCTGGGCAGGAGATAGAAAGGAAACTCCCTGGAGACTTCCTTCAATGCCACAGAACAGTGCTTGGCAACAAGGACTTCTCAAATACTGACTTGATCTGAGAGCCTTTCAGCTTTCGACATTATTAATTTTAATAAATACTTTCTAAATATTAATAATTCATTAACAATATTATTGAATAATAATAATAAATTATAAAATTATATTAAGAAGCAGTGGTCATCTGAATAATCCCAAAGAAACTGAAAATCCAAAGTGATGCACTGACTGAAGTACAGCCACTGCTGGGAAGGACAAGTGAGCGACCTCCTTACAGCATATGACACAGAAGGAAGAGGGAGAATGCTATTGTAGCACTTGGAATTAAAACTCTGCTCTTATGCATCCTTGAGTGATGCTGCAGTGACTTATTTTAGAGGAACTCATCTGAATTCAAGGTTTTCTCAACAGGAGGATTGATTATACAACGATGGAGCTTTTTCAGTCCTAGCAAGTCTTAGAAATATTTCGTAAATGCATTGAAAACCAATGTCAAGTGTCTTGTTCTGCACTACTGAAGATTAAATTTGTTTCAGCTTCTCGGTGATGTTTTAAAATAACACTAACTAGCTGATTAAAAAACCCATCCCCATGAAGTCCCCTGCTCATGAGTCTGCTTTTCTTCTGCAACTCCTCCTGGGTCTGTCTAGGCAGACACATTAGTGAAACAACTGGATAATACATTAAGTAGAGAAGATTCAGAGATTGGTCCTTTTAATGGATATACAGACTAGATAAACACGAGTCTGAGAGCTCAGTACCTTCCACAGAGAATACCCCACCTCTGTGGCCTGGAATTTTAAATGTGCCAACAAAGACTTCTCACAAAATCACCATAAAGGTGCCAAGCACTTCTGCATTAAGAAAGCCAAGGCTTTAGCGCTACACAGTTTTTAAAGTAAATTCTCTAAAACCCATAGAAATTTCCCATAGACTCCAAAAAGTGCAAACGATAATCATAGTGAATCAAACAGCAAAAACATTCTTATTTCGATGCTGTGACAAGTAGATAAATATATTCGTAAGCTTAGTAAAAGAAGCTTGAAAACAAAAGCCAGAGTCTTGTGCTAATGTCTACCAAATACACTCATTATATGACAGAAAAGCAGGTTAACTTTCACCAAAAGCAAGACAGAAAAATTACTCTTGGGTATTACTATATCCTGCTACATCCAACAGTTAGCTTGGTGAACTTGGTTTACGAGTCACATGAAGTGGATCTGCTGGCAAAACGAAATTTACACTGGTGATGAACACCTCATGTTACCACTTACAGAAAAATGGTCACCCTTGCAATAGAATCTTGCTTAAAGCATGAGAAAAGGAACAGATTACTTCCTACCTTCTCTGCATCTTGCTCAAAAAGCCGGAGTTGAAAGCACTGGTCCAGTTTCAGCTTGCGGACATGCCACATCTGATGCAAGTGTTGCCGGGTAGAATGCAGCTTGTCTAAAAGGCTGGTGATCTTTGGCACAAGACTTTGAAAATCTGCACTTCCAGGAATGCAGTTCCTACCAGAAAAACCATCACTGGATCTTATGCATTGTAATAACCTCTGGCCCTCACGATCCAGTTCTTCCACAGGAGCTTTAATCACTTTTTTCTTAAGTTGTGTGTGCTCATCAATCAGCCTTCTTGAGCCCTCAACATCAACTGGAAACTCCTTCCTAGCCAACATTTCCTGGAGATCCTCCAGCCTCGATAATAAATGGATGGCACTGTTGAAAAACTCTTCCAAGGAGACACGCAGCTCTATCCATTCATCGTGGTTGTAATCCAAGGACCCTTCAAACTCATCTGTCAGTTGAGAAGGATCCACAAGCTTTGCCAGGCCTTCCACAGACACCATACTTGTCTAAGGAAGGGAAAGGACAGCATTTAAATCAGGGACCATCCAATCAGAATTAACAGCACAAACCATAAACAGCCTGGAGCAAGTATTTTCCTCATCAATACACAATTGAAGGAACATTGCAAAGGATGTCAAGGACTGTGTTTAATTTTGATATATTAATTAGACAGAAAAATTTGCTTCTATTGGCATTTTATTTATTTATTTACTTATTAAATTATGTATATTTACTGGAATAATGCTTATCTTTTTCAGCTGGCCTGGCTATCAAAAGCCTGTAGTAAAAATGTTTCTGCCACAGATTTCCTCAGCCCAGTTGGACACTGAAGACTCCTTACTGCAGCTTTTGGATATCTGGACATGGCTGTTCACTAACGGGTACACGGCACTGCAGGCACTCTGCTACTTGTGTTACACCCCTGCTAGACAGAAGCAAAAGTTTCAGGTATAGGAACTGAAGCAGATATTGCAAACTGCCATAACAGCTGGGTTTCTTATTCCAAATTATTCCAGCTGGCTTTTCGCCACTCTTTCATATCAGCAATTTCTAATGTAATTAAGCTAAAATCAATGTGAAAGTGAAATGTCATTGAAGTATTAACAACTAGAATTTATTGCCAATAAAAAGTACTGCTCACGAATCATACACAATCAATGAGAAATGGTTTTAATTCATTCAGACTCAGTAACATTGGGTGTCTGGAAAGCAGATTACAGTTTAAGGACACAGCAACCGATAGCTTTTCCCATTTGTTTTAGAGAAACTACTTCTTTCTGAAATTAGGAGCATAGGATTTCATATGTAACTAGAGATTTTCAGTGCTCTCATGTTAACACCCAAGCTAGCAGTCCTTAAAGGCTTTGTCTCTTCACCAGTGACTGCACATCTATCCCCTAAAGATCAGGTCTCTAAAGAATGTCAGAGCTTGAGTTCTTCAGAAATGGAGGCACCAAATAATCACAGCACTCTTGTAGAAGTCATCTACAAAGAAAAACACCCAAAATCCTGACCAGAATCCTAAATTATGTCCAAAATAGCAGGCTAGTCACTGCTTAAAGGTTAATAATAGGCTTTTCCTTCCAATTTGTATCCATCCAAAAATATCAGGCATTCTGCTATGTATTAAAATTGAGATTGTATTGAACTTAAGATCAGGAGAAAGATTATTTTAAAATTATCTTAATTTAAAACGCAATATTCCTTGCTTTGAGGAAGAGGGAGGACAGCGGGAGGAGCAAACAAACATTGGTAAGGTAAGTATGTCACTTCAGAGCATTTTCAAATTTTTATACCTGCTGACCTGGACACTGAGACCTTGAAGATAATTCAGTTTAGAGTTTAACTGCCTGTCAGGGAAATACTTCTCTTCATGGCTAACACGTGGGCATCCCCCTGCAGTCTGTCAGGCTAATGGAAACATTGCTCTAATTATGCACAGAATTTGACATTATGAGACAGTAGAAAGGCTTTTCGTTTCTCAAATTCAGCAGAAATTTTCTTAATTCAGGTTTGATTTTTTACATAGTTCTTCAATCTCTAATGAAAACAGTTTTAGTGAGGCAGATAGGTGCTTACTGTTTCCTAGGAATTGCTCATCCTTCTTTTTGAAATAAATTTAAAAAGTGCTGTCCACTGTTTAGCCTCTTTCAGCTGGAGAAGGAAAATAGTCTTGAAGGCACGTCTGAATTAATGCTAAATAAGCTGCCTGGTCCATCCCTCAAAGTGACAGAAAACTTTGGAATCCACATACATCAAACAAACACTTTTCTTTCTCTTTCTGGCTGAAGATCTATGTACATGCTTCATTCTGGACTGTGACACAGAAACACTGTGCCAGAATCTCACTCCCCAAAATCCAGCTCATCAGAGTCCACTAAGGGTCCCACAGTGCCCTGGCACACACATAATGCTTCCATTAAGCTCAAAAGAGAAATCTGGCCTTAAAAGAATCTTTTCAATAGAATTTCCTTGATTGTGGTGAGTATATTGCAGGGTGGACCACAGCTTAGGAAATCTTTGTTTGAATCATGGAACTGAAGGGCTCAAACCATTCTATGATTCTGAGTGTCTGCAGGTGCTCCAATACACAGTGAAAGCACTGACTCTCCTCCTCCAGCCCAAAAATTTGTGAACCATTGGACATCCATGTGAACAGCCCTGCAGACAGACTAAGGCTCAAAGGCACTGCTAACACACACAAGATGAAAACACCCTTAATACATTCCAGTGTGTACAGCAAATGATTCCAGAGCTTTTTAAACAATACAGACTCAGAGCTGTAAACATGAAGCATAACTTGGTCACAGTTTACTCTTTACTATCATCACAACAACTCCATATAATAAAAATATATGTCAAGCCTCCAGAAGGTATTTATTTATTTTAAAACCAAACAAATCTTCTAAAAATACATACTTGAACTTTGTTACTTTATCTATCTTCAAAGGTACCAAGGAGTATAAAGACTTATTTAATCAAAGCAAAATTTATGAGTTGGCTGGATTTTGTGAAACAGGGGTGAAAATTTACTTAAAATGTGATAATAATGTGAAATTGTGTTAATGAGTAACATCAACCTAATTCCCCATAGCAATTCAAGGGTCTTTGCAAGAACAGGTTGAAAATAAGGACACATTTATCACACTGACTTCTTTTGCAGAGATGCAAAATCTCTGTGTCTCTCTGAATTAATGGATTGGTAAAACAGCCAACAATATAAGTGTTTCTCAGTGAATTATTAAAAAACAACATAACGACTAAGACATGGCATGGCATGATTGATGCATGAGCACTTCATGCACCTGAATTTCAGCTTCTTTTTGGGCAAGAAGCTGAAATTCACAGAAAACTGAAGTGCTACAGAGAACACAGCTGGTTTGTCTTCATCAACAACAAAGTTAGTAAAATTCCCCTAATCATGCAGTTGTTATACACTGGTAACTTCTCAAAGGACATGCCTGAGTCACCTTATCATTCACAGAAGTTGTTAATGCTATCCCAGAACTGTTAATCTCAATGAAATGAAAGAGATGAAAATTTAGCAAATGTCTTTTACAAAAAAAAAAAAAGCCACTAGTGGAAGTTGGGTAGAGGTAAACTAACAAACTCATACATTTGCATCTAGAAAACTGTATTTTTAGTATTTTGATGGATTTGGTGTTGTGGTTGTTTTGGCTTTTTTTCCTGTGAGAACAAAGACTTAATGCAACATCACCAAAAATAAATACCACCAAAAACAAACAAACAAACAAAAACCACAACAACAACAAAAACACCAAAAAACAAAAAAAAACAAACAAAAAAACCAAACCAACAAAAAAACCCACACCAAACCAAAAATCCTCAGAAAAAAACCATGCAACTCATTTCACCAGTGTGCTCAGAAAACAACCTGATGCCAGGGCTTCCACTCCTGTCACCTGCCCTTGGATGTATTTTTTGCCTTCAATCACAGGGGGTTTTTACCTGAAGAAAAGTTCTTATCAGAGATAATACTTTACAATTCATTTCTACATGGCTCTCACCTCAAAGATGAACTTGGAACTGCCGAAGTTTGTTTTCTGCTTCTGCCAAAAATTATCAGGTTTTATAATCAGGGCAACATGAATCTCAGCAGGAAAGGCTTCTTGAAGGGTTTTTAGGAGAGGCTTGATCAAATCCCATTTGGATCCCCGCATATCGATAATAACAGTGAATCCTCTTTTGCAAACATCTTCGCTGCAGGAATAAAAGCACATCATGATAATTAATATTGTGGGCAGCCACAGTGAGACTTGGCTTTTGTTGCTGGTGTTTGGTGCTCCAAAAGAGCAAAGCAAGGAATGATTAACATAAAAGATGAGAAATAGTACAGTATAAGGCTATAAGAAAGGTCATATTAAATTGACTATAATGTAATTTACTTGAAATGCAAGTGTCTAGATTACAGTTTAATCTCTAATTTTCCAAACACGTGTAATTCAAATACTCACTAAAAAACATACATACTTTCACTCAATTGGAAACAGAATCAAATACATCTGTACAGAAGCTCTTTAGGTGTACATACAATGGGTTCTGCTTTCAACATATTGAACCCAGCCAAAGTCAACAAGCAGGGTCCTGTGCCTTAGCATTACCGGCCACTTTTAAATTTGGGTGCCTTCATTTTTAGAGGTGCCTTTAAAAAGTTTCACTTCCAGGAAAGTGTCATGTCCAGAAAAATGCCTTGCAATTACTCCCTGTCAGGAAGGCCCTCGTGACTCAGCACGTGCACTGTTATCATTGGGGCCCTTTTCCCTCACGATTGATCTTCCAAATGCTGCAGGACCTTTTTCAATCTGCAATCAGACTTTTCCCCCAACCCATGCTCCTCCCTTCTCAGAAATCCATGGCAGTCATTTGGCCTGGCCACTGGCAATGCATGGGGCCCAACAACACCACAGCATTCCCTTGCAAACACATATCTTCTTTTTCCTCACAAGAAAGAATAAAAGGACAATTCAAGTCAAGTCTGTGCAGCTTTCAGCACAACTTTTCAAGGGACATGATAGCATTAATCCTCAGAAAAAGAGGTATGGGTATAATGTAGAAATTGTAAAACAGGTTAGACTCCAAAGAAATATTCCCAGTGCACAAACACACAGGAGGATTTTCACTGCACTCTACCTCTTTAACATCTTAAAACACTCTTTCTGCTAATAAGAACCATCTCCTACCTATTCAACAGAAAACAACTCTATAAAGCCTATAACTAGGTTTCTGGGCTGGAACAAGGTCAGGAATAAACTTCAGAGGAAGCACACTGGATGGATGCATGTTGAGAGTTTGCTAACCTGAACAGTCTCAACATAGTGCCAGACAGGAGCATTCAGAGACAACAAGCTTGGTCCTTTGCCTTAGCATTATTGGCACATTGAGAGCACACTGCATACAACAGTCAGTGCAAAGAAAAACTAGGGAGACCAGGCACTTCCAAACACTGTCAGGAATACAGATCTTTTTATTCTCCTTTTACCTACTGCTGAAAGGTCAGACATCTGATCCTCTCATAACTAATGCCAAAAAAGGCTGTAAAAGAAGCTTTGTTGGGGGTGCTACCACCTCTTGCCTTTTGGAACAAGACTTGAGACAAGGAAGCAAATCAGAAAGCAATGAATAGAAAGGGGTTTGTGTTTTGTGTTATTTTTCTTATTTTTCTTGCAAAGCTTTAGAGGATCTGTCAGGAACTTCTGCCAAATCACCGATCTCTGTTATCCTAAACACACTTTTCCAAGGATTTCTTCAAACACTTGACAAAAAGATGCAGGAGCCATACGGACACATGGAGAGCCCCAACAGGGGACAAGTAACAGGTAAGTGCAATCTGTCTTTTCTGATATAAATAAATAAATACACCACCACCATCCATTGCAACCACAGCAAGGTACAGACAGTATTAGCTTCATTCCAACTCCCCTCACCACTGCCAACCTGCCAATTTACCTAATTTGATGTATAACAATAAGCTAATACTTACTGATAAAACCTGTTTCAGTAAGCAGAACAGGAATGACCTAGAAAACTGAAGTCTTCTGTTTATGAACCTGAACTAAAGTCTTAGACACAAACAGATCCAAAATCAAACTCCAGGTATACAGCAAAGGCAGTGTGATACCTTGACACCCTTGATTATATACCACCATGACTAGAAATTCAGCCTGCATTAAAACAGATATTCCAGGTAGGAAACCAAGAAATGTAAATATGGGCTGGAGTCTGTCTGCTGAAGGTTTGCAGCTTCTCCAGGCCTGCGAGGTGCAGAGAAGCAGTGCAGGGAGCAGACAGTACTGCCATCCACTCCCATCAGCACATGATGCCTAAGGGTGTGTGTAAAAAAATGCTCCAAAACACCCCAAACTCCAACTGTCCTGGCTCTGGAGACTTCACAGCAGGTTTTCAGTAGAAGAAGAAATGGCAACAATTCCCCAGCTTTTTCTGGTGGACACAGGAGAGTGGTCATTGATCCTGAGGACCAGGCTGGGAATGCTTATTGATTCTTTTCCTGGAACAAGCAGTTATTTGCTAGCAGCACTATCCACAATCCTTGTAACTAGACCAAATTTCCAACAAGCTTAGTACATTTTCAAGTATGAAACTGATGGGAAAGAGGGATGGAAAGGGAGGAAAGGAAGAAGAATGATCACTGAATTCTTATGTTCAAAACACATCAACATGTAAGCACTCTTACACCAATAATACAAAACTCCAAACAATGCTCTTTATTATAAAGTTAACTTCCCTACTTCATGCATCAAATAGGCATGTAAACTGTATGAAATATGAGAGTGCAAAGGTGAATGTCCCTTTTCAATTGTAGTGCAGGAAACATACAAATGGATGGTATTTATAATTTTGAGAAATTCTAACTCTATTTCAAGAGTATTGGCCACATTCCTGCAGAAGTAATTCTGCTTGCAATTTTTTCCTTTAATGTGATGAATGGTACTAACCTGTAACAAGATCTGTGGGTCTTTAGTCTCACCTACACAATTTGATTCCCCTAGCACAGTGATAACTCCATATTGTTCTGACTTTTTTGCAGAAAATTAGCACCTGATTTCTAAACCTGCTTGTCAAAAGCTGTTATTTAATGGTGTTTAAACTGTTGCAAGACAGAAAGCTGCCTGCCCATCATTTCTACTTTCAGTTGCAGACCTTGCTGCAGAGAGGTGCCTTCGAGGGCACTTACCCTGCACAAACAGGTAGCCAGATACTAATCAGGTACTAATATCTCAAAGAAAGAAGTGTGAGATAAAAAAACTATTTAGAGTGTAACCTCTTCAGGACAGGGACCATCTGCCATGCTGTGTTTGTTTAAGGAGCCTGCCTTGCTGGAGGTCTTCAGCTACCTATATTCATACTACAGCCTTCAGCTGTCTGGAATAAATTCCAATAAATTACTTTTCAGGAAACCATAAATGCAAATCCAGGGACTTGAAAATAACGAGTAATAATGGCCTGCAAAACCAAAAGTGAACACGGATGTGAAAGCACAAAGGCTAACATAATTGTGGGGACACCTCACAGGCAATTTATTAAAAAAAAAAAAAAAAAGCAGCTGCAATATCCAAATATTATCCAAATATTTCCAGCTATTGACAGCATCCTAAAACAGTTGGCCTAGACATAATGAAGCTCTGATAAACTCTGGTGAGGCAATCTGTCATCTCTGACAGTCAGTCATTTTTCTTCAGTTACCTCAGCATGGATTGAGGAAATGATGAGAGGTTCCTTTTAAATAGACTAGCCATGCTTATTAACTTTATTGCTTAAAAGCAACAACTCAAACCCTTCCCAATTTAGCAATTGATCGGGAAAAGCATCAGTAGCAATCAAGCTTCCTCCTCATTTTCCAAGCAAGACATGCTTTATTCCTGGCTCCCAAGATGATACATCAATGCACATATCTATTATGCACAAGTAACCACTTTAGTATGGCAATTAATGTTGATTGTGCTGCTTAATTTTTTCCGGTATTGATATTTGACCAGAAACTGGAAAAAACACTCAAATCAAGGTATTTGGACAATCCATCAGTCTTTGGCTGTGCTCATCTGGACTAGATTTGCAATGGTGAGCAGAAATTATTTGATAGTTGATAAGGCATTTCAGTTGCTCTATTGCTTTTAAGCAAAGACAAAGACCAGCTTCTAAATCTAATAAAAATACCCTAGAATATTTGTGAAAATAACACTTATGATCTGGATTAAAAAAAAAAAAAAAGGCATACAACTGAAACTCAGAAGCAGATGTGATAATTTTGTAAAAACAAATGCCTCTATTTTGGTTTCTAGGGTACTTTCATAAGGTTATTTTCTCAAATTTCATCTTTAATTCAGGCACGCTCTAAACTGTATTTTCTTTGGCAAGAGCTGGCTCGCTGGGTACCAAACGAATTTAAGGACTTCATGCTTTCTGATTAATCTTTCAGATACCTATTGATTATGTGTATTTTTCATCCTTATGGTTTGGCCAAAGCTTCTGGCATTTGGAAGCTTCAGCACTTGATTAGCTGAAATAACATAATATCTCCATTCCCATTTTGCAGTCAAGAGTTAATGATGAAGCAGCACATTTAGCGTTCCTGTTGGACCGCTAAAAGCCCAGATCTGACATGTCCAGCATCTCATTTTAAATATGATTTGTTAACAGGGAGAGCAAGGTCTCTTTTAAGGCAGGTCAGCATAACCTTGTCAGGAGACACTGTCAGAATAACAAGTAGCTCTTCAGGCATCAATACATAGGAGCAAAATCTGCAGGAAATTAATTACATTTGAGATCACCCTTCCTTTGATAAATGTGGCTGTAGTCAGCCAATTGGTTCACAAGCTGAGGGTGGAAAAGGGGGAGGGAGAGGAGAAAAGCAGGTATGTAAAAGCTTCCAAGCACAAACTGTTATCCCAAAGGCCTCATTTCATATGAGAACTCACTAACTGCTGCCTAGCTTCCATATCAACATACACCAAGGATCACTTCAGTGATTTGTGTGTTAATATTTTTGATTAATTGCAAATTTTTATTTGTTTTGTGTGTGGTTTATTTACTCAGTTTGGAAATAAAACTAGACAGAGAGGTTTATAATCAGCATCACTTACTTACAGACTTTCATACTTTGGTTTCACATCACCATGTTGAGCCTGAAGCTCACCTTGTCAATAGAAACAGTCAGTACTTGTATTCATAATTTACTTTTCAGTACATTTAAAGGACCAGATAAAGCAATTTTTAGTAGACCTGTTTGCCAAGCATTCTTGAACCAGCATTACTTATCAAAATACTTTGTTCTATTTAATACTTCTCAGCAAATTGTACCTTGCTTATTATCCCAGTCAAGAAATGTGTTCCTGTGCTGTCAGTCTGAGCTGTCACCCACATCCCCAGTGACAGTGGCTGCTCAGCAGGATGAGACAGACTGTCTTTTCAAAGATCCTGGGACACTTGTGCCTCCAATCCTCACATCTCCCTTCTGTACTGCTATATCAGACACCAGGGGAGGAACTCAGTGATGCCCAACCCAAGAGCACTATCACTCTGGATGCAATTCACAGCAAGCTCTCACCAGAGAACTTCAGGTACCTAAAAGGTGGACAACCATCATCCTAGATTTTCCTTCTTACATTTTTGAACTTGGTTTCACAATCCTTTTTTGCAATTAGAGAAGAAACAGCTACCCAGACTCCACTTCCAATTAATCCTTTCTTCCTTTCTGTGACCTAAATTTGTTTATTCTCTTTCAGCTCTGGAAAGGAATCACCCATTATCACTTTTCTTTTTTAAAAAGAGAGAGAAAGAAAGAAATCAAAGCCAGTTTCACAGTGGCTGGAGCTGGACAAAAAGCAGTGATCTAGAGAAATTTCAGTGACAGTTGTAAAAAGACTTGGAGCCAGTGAGGTCCAGGCAAAGACAAACCTCCTGCCTCTGGTTTCCAGCCACTGCTCTTAGGGGACATGAGGTGTGTCTGTGAATGGCACAAGAATGCAGATGTGTGGGCTGCACCACATCCACATTGAACCCCTCCCTCTGGCCCCAAGACAACAGGAAGGGAACAGAAAGGCAGAAAAACCCATATACTGCAGCAGGAGCTAACTGGTGCCAGATGGGTTCTCCTGATATTCTCAAGCAAGTAACTCATTTTGGTATTTGATTTTTACATCTAAGAAAAATGGCTCTGAACTCAAAGCAATTCTGTTGCAAAATTATGTAAGGTAGGAAGAATAGACACCACCTAGGTGTAAGAAAAGCTTTTTCCAATGTGTAACCATGATTCCATGAGGGCCTGGGGGTAATTCTGAGAGGTGCAGGTCCCACTGGTATCTCTGGCAGGGTTCAGCAGGGCTGTGTTCAGCTCTCTTCTACCCAGGTAAAAATCCTGATCTGCATTGTTACAACCCAGACCAGAATTGGGACCCAAAGCTCTGCAGGGATTCAGCCTCCTATTTAACTGAGCAAATAAACACTGTTTGAGAAGCTTCCTGCCTTCATTCAAATAGCAAAGATATAAAATGCAGCTGTGTCCAAAAAATGCATGATCGCAGCTGTTAAAGCCAAATCTGGAGGACAAATGCTATAATTTTTCACATTCCTGTTAAGTTTCTGCTGGTAAATGATGCCTTCATCTAAACCCATTTACCCTCTTCCCCTGTTGTTGCTGCACATCTACTATATTTGGATCAATATCTGGCAGGTCTTCCTTGAAACAGCTGCTGAGATAAATATGAAATTAATCAGGACTTTGTTTTTGTTAAAGCAGGGCTACATTTAAAGATTTGTTACTACAACAAAGAAATATTTGAACAGTAAGTACTATTCAACTCTCTCTTGAGCATTTAAAGTCTTGTATTTGAGATGATTTAGCAGAAACAAAACAAAAATGCTTTACCAAATGAAAATTATATGTTATTGACATTTGCTATAAAAAATAAATATTAGGGTTGTGTTGAAATATAAACACACCATTCTTGAAAAGGTTTGGACGAGCAGAGGCTATTGGAAGCAAGTTTGAAGATTCAAATCCATTGGATTCCAGAGGAGAAATAAATATATAAGGCTGTGCTTAGCACAGCCAAACTACTAAGATTCAGAAAATAAATGGATCTTTCTGCCTGTACTATGAGTTTTTTTCACAGTTCAAGCAAGGAGAGCATGAAGGTCATTTCACATGCTTTCACTGTGAGGTTTAAGTTTAGTCTATGGTCAGCACTGCCAGATTTTCACATGAGGAAAGGGATACTTCATCTGGGCAACAAGTGCTTGGGCTCTGGGACAGCATCCTAATTTATCAGTTCACAACATCAGTGACTTAACAAGTGAGTGAATGGTGCAGGGTGAACAGCTCCAGGAATTCCAGTCAGTGCCATAAAACAGTCACCCCAGAGTGGAAAGCCTCCAGACTGCAAACACATACATTTCCTTGAAACACGTTGTGGGAGGCAGAGAAACCCATAGGGAAAAGACCTTTACAGCATAAAGAAGCCTGCAAACATGTTCAGCTCATGCAAAGAATGATTAATGTAGGTCTAGACAGTCAACAGCAGCACCTGGTAAAATCCAGTAATGTCCACAGGCAGACACCATGCCAAATTCCTTCCTGATGCTGGCAGGTATAACCACTCTGGGACTTGCACATTTGATCCAGAGCTCAACTGAGCTCAGAGATGACAAGAGGGAAAAAAAAAAAAAAAAACTCTTCAAAGATGGTAAAATCACTTTTTCTACATAGTACTGACATCTCTTACAGTAAGCACTCATCAGTTCCCATACCCTGCTCCTGGCAGTGCAGGAGAGAAATGCACACCCATTTACAGAAGAACTGTAATTAAAATAAGGAACTAGGGAGAGAAGATGAGATGCTACACGTCAATTCAAAGTAAGATATTTCATGATGAGTGCAGGTTATCATGAAAGTATTACTGAATTTAAAACTGAAAAAAGGCTTTTATAAGAGCAAAATATTCTGGTTTACCTTTTCAGATGATTTTTTTTTTCATTTTTTCCTCTTTTTTTTTTGATCAGTCTACTTAAAAAAAAAAGGATAAAAACTTCGAATTTTATCAAAATATTTTGACTGATATAACATTTTAGAGGTATGTTTGTGGGAAATTTCTACATCTTTCNTTTTGATCAGTGTACTTAAAAAAAAAGGATAAAAACTTTGAATTTTATCTAAATATTTTGACTGATATAACATTTTAGAGGTATGTTTGTGGGAAATTTCTACATCTTTCAGATTTTTCCTCACAAATTTGCACATCAAAATAGCAGATTCTTCCACAACTATCTTAGCTTCTGCCCACTTGCAGTGAAGAGTTCAGCATGAGATTCACTTTGCACTTTATGTCTCCTAAGCAAAAATGCCATAACTATTCCTTAAGACTTACAGGATTTTAGCCAGAATCCACAGACATAAGGGCAAACACTGGATTCCAGTGCATCTGTCAGGAGGCAGAGTTGAGTGCTCCATCCCAGAAACACTCCATGGGTCTGTTTTGATACTATATGAGAATTTCAGTTCTCTTTGGAATTGCACATTTAAAAAGCTGATGCCTCTTTTTCCCCTGGGTTGCACAATGAGGACTGACCATGACTAATAAATGAGTAGTACTCTTTTTTTCCTTTTTGAGCTCCACCCATACATAAACAAAGCAGGTCTTTGTAGGCACAATGATTTACCTAAAATAGTTCACTTATCAGATAGATGCTTCCTGCCATGCCAGGCTGGGTGAAGACTGCCTGTTGTACTACATCCAGAAGGACTTGCTCTGAAGCTACAAAATCAATCTATGTTGTAAGATACACTTACAAAATCAATTTTTGTGTATTCATTCATACAGCAGACTTTACTCATTCTTTCAAAAAACTACCATGATGGCATTCAGAGTGGAAAAAGTCCTTTTCACAGAGTCCTCAGGAGACAGGGGAAACTGATGAGCTATTCCCAACACAGCTCCAAAACCTCTAGCTCACATCCAATTTATTCTCAATCTGCCTCCTAGAAAGGCCAGGCTCTCTCACTGTGTCTAGCAAGAGGGGCTAAGCCATGCCAATGAAGCTATTGGATGTGAGGTATCATTCCTTTTCATGTGAGGAGACATAAATGTGGGAGAGATTAAAATCACTGGAGCTGACTGAGCACAAAGATGTTGATAACTCGTATTTCAAAGGTAGAAGAAGACCCAAAAGACACTGTTGGCACCCAGAGTGAGAAAACTGAATCTAAAAAGCTTCTGGAAAGCAAAAATAAATCCAACAGTCAAAACCCTGGCAATAAATGTGCAAACCCCAGGTGAGTCACTCTCTGAGTTAACATTCTCTGAGTATCTTCCCAAGATCACTTGAGGTATTTCTCCAGGCTCAGATGCTCTCATCTTTGCAGGAGACTGAGCTCCTCAGGTATCAGTGTGTGGTTTCCTCAGGTTTACCATCCATCATGCCAGGCACTGTCCCACACTGATGGGAACTCACACATTGATGTCACTGCAATGAAGTTTTAATGTTGCTTCCCTTACAATCCTGAACTTTGAGCATGATTACAAATAATTTCAGTTCTCCACCAGTACCTCTGCCTATCAGTCACCAATAACTGGAAAAACCAGAGGAACTCTTTTATCAGCTAAAGCAGGTTCAGATAAATGCTCTGAAAAGTAATTGCCCAGTTTCAACTGCCAGCTCCCTTTTCCTTATTAGCGATATTGCTTCTCTATCAAAAGCACAATAAAACTTCACTGGCAAATCCATCTACAAGTGCCACATCTGAATGATCATCAACCTATTCATCTCAGGAACCACATACCCCAGGTGGTGCTTTTCCTACTGACAGACCTGAAAATTATATTGACAAATTAACATATGCCAGGTTAGCAATGATAGGAATCTGCTAGTCAGAGAACTTACAATTTATTGTAGATGTCAGCAAGCCCACAGTAACAAAAATCAGAGAGAGCAGATTCTTGAAATACTGCACTAAGGATATTGGCCTAATACTGAACCACTCTTTTGGAAGAGGCACATCAAACACACATCAGGCCACATCTATTCTACCAGAAAAATGGTTTTCCTACCTGTGAGTTAAACTAATGCCAGTATTACATCCTGTGCAGAAATGGGCCCAATGCAGTGGGTTTCTGCAGCAAGTTGAACAACCATAGCTACCACTTCCCCACTCTGTTCTGCTCTGCAAACCCCTAGCCTCACACTGGACACATCTCCCAGCTTAAGAAAAGCCTATGGCATGTGAGTCCCTGATACTGAGATAACACAAATACATGTAGGTATTTCCCTTGCAATTATAGCTTCACAAGTTGTGCATTTTTTTAGACCTGGCTGGAGCACTGTAGTCCAAGGGATGAGACTGAGTCAGGGGAACCTTGTTGGGTTATTCACCCCCTTCTTGTGCATGATACCTTCTTGTGCATGATTATCTTTGTTGAAGCCACTGAATTCTTCCATTGAATATATTGTATCTACCACATCTTCAGACACAGCGAAGATCCATAATTGCAGAAAAATTGCAAACAGTTATGACCACTCAGAGTTAATTTAAAAAAGCTTAAGAGAGATCAGTCAATAATCTAACCATTTGCTTATTTATCTACGCTGGGATATATTCTCTGTTACAGGTGTGATGATTTTATACAGGAATCATTTATTGCTCTATACATCTGCTTATCTAATTGTACTGAATACACATGCTTTAATAAACTCATAAATGAGTCCATTTATGGGTCTATGTGAAAGTAGACCCCTTCATATTTTATTTATAAGTGTGACAATAGAATGGCATTGACATAGAACATCCATTTAATTCAGAGGATTTAGAGTTGTCCTACAGAGTTTTCTATTTTTTATGCCAGAATCAAAGCTTTTGGGTTTTTTAATTAGATTTCTAGCCCATCTGCTTGCAAAGATAGCCTTGACAATATAAACTAATGCACATTTGTCTTGCTGAGTCTGCAGCCAGTGGAAGAAACAATGAGACTAGAACATGAACTTGCATTCTCCATCTTATTTTCAGAACTGAAAGCCCAGTTCTGGCAGCCTAAATACTAGAATTCTTAACTATTTCACTACTGCTAATTTTGCCACCAAAGCTGCAAATACAATGTTTGTCAAAGCCATGAGTTATTCACAAAAGCTCTTGCCCATTTTGATGACCATGCTGCACAATTCAGGCTGTCAATTAGGACTGGGCAAGTGCCTGGCTAAATAAACATGCCTGCAATTATAATCAAGGATTTTGCTCTTTTTGTATTGTGTGGAGTAAAAGCAGTGATCACAGCATAATCAAACCAGCACTCGAAGCCTCTAGTGGAAAAGACTGTAAAAGCACAATTATTGGGGATTTGATGTAGAACCCACAGGAACATTAGCTTAATGCATAATTTTAAGTGCTTTATAACGTAAAACTAAGGAGAACAAGTTAAAACCTCTGTTGCTACAACAGGCTTGACAAACAGCAGAGAAAACAGCTCAAATACACTCAGACTTTTTCCTACCACTTGAAAACAAAAAGAATACTGCACTGGTCACTTATGAGGGTTATGCTACGCGAACTGTCAAAATCATCCACACAACTAATGACTCCAAAAAGAAAACAAACCCCTAATTCCAAATGTAAATAACTGTCTCTACCTTCTTTGATATAAACTCCTCTAAAATAATTGTCAGTGGGTGCTTATGTCCCTTAAGCAAGCTCAGGTTGTTGGTATCTGAAAGGGGAGGTAAGATTGAGTCTGGGTTTATGACAGTGGCTGCTGCCTGAATTATCACATTGTGGGGATGATGCATGGATGCAGTTCTACCCCAACCCTGGGGTTTTTAAGGACAGCAATGTTCAATGACCATGTTTCTTTAGTCCCATGGCTTGCCTGATAAAAATATCTTCCATCTGGTTCCTGTTTGTATGGTTGTGCCTCACAATAGAAGGAGCTTGATTAAGCAATTAAGATGGTGCATGAAGCACATGCTTGCACTTGCTAGATATGGATGGACACATGATCACACTTGACTGCTTTTCTGGAGGAGGATCACAGTAATTAAACAAGAATTAGTAAAAGGACACGGTAAGTAGAAGCCTGCAGGCCAGGCAGGCCTTTTACTGCTTTGGTTGACCTCTTGCATCAGTTTCCAATCTATTGTAGTAAATTAATGTGTTAGCCTGAAAAAGTATTGATATCCTCCTTTCATTTGGGACTAAGAGCAGACATGGTGAATGCATGTTTCCACCTTGATGATTTCCTTCTTATGCCCCTGGCACCTTACACAATAAATAATCTTTATTCTCTTTTAAGATGTACAAGACTTGAGGAAAAGTCTGAGAGCTTGGTAATGGCTGCCTAGAAAAATCCTCTCTAGTCTGTTGTCTTGAGATTCATTTGTTGCCTGATTCTGTTTGCAGAGCAAACAAGTTCATTCCGATTCTGTTGAAGTCAGCTGTAGCCTGGAAGAACCAACAGGGGAATCCTGTAATTTTCACAGGAGGCACACATCAAAGGTAGGAAGAACTAATGGTTTGATAAATCAATTGAGACTAACTCATAAAATTACCTCATATATTAATTTGCTTCCAACTACCTTAAAATCCACCTCAAAAAATCCTGTTATATCATCTGGTGATAATGATTTCTTTGATCTTCTCTCTGCCCTATCTACCTAAAATAGTTTATCATTGGCTTTTAGAACTTGACCAATATTTGAACCTATGTGATGTAGAACACAAAGCGTCTCAGCATTGGAAACATTCAATTTTAACACCGCAAGAACAAACCTACATTATAAGAATGCTAAAATAACCTGTTGTATCATCTTAAAATGTAACATCTTATGAAGGCTTTTAAAGAGATTTTCCATGAGTAACCAGGTGTTAAATAAAACAGGGTCTAATATTATGCTTTAAGTGTATTTCACTCAAAAACAAAACTGGAACAAATAACACCCCAGAAGGTCTATGACAATTTCCTCTGAAAAAGAACTTCTTAGCCAAGAGAACAAGAAATACAAAAAAGAAAGCAATGACACAAAAAGCTATTTGCCAAAAAAATGCTCACAGGTATAGGAATTAGACTTTCAACAGAATCCCTAATTACACATTTGACTTCTGGCATCTTTTCAAGGCAGCACGAACACAGTTAAAGTTCTTTGTGGATTTGTATCCTCCCACAAAAAAAAAAAAAANGACAATTTCCTCTGAAAAAGAACTTCTTAGCCAAGAGAACAAGAAATACAAAAAAGAAAGCAATGACACAAAAAGCTATTTGCCAAAAAAATGCTCACAGGTATAGGAATTAGACTTTTAACAGAATCCCTAATTACA
>VZRH01007627.1:401545-434024 GCA_013397555.1 Urocynchramus pylzowi
AAAAAAAAAAAAAAAAAAAAAAAAAAAAAAAAAAAAAAAAAAAAAAAAAAAAAAGGAAAAATATGCTTTCATTGTAAAAACAATTAAAAAGTCAGTTGCCTCTAAAAGAGCAATGTGATCACAGTATTGACAAAATGGACTTCAGCTTCTGGAAATACTGACTTGTCACCAATTTCAAAAGCCCAGAAAGGGAGATCAAGACAGACTTGCCTTGGTATTGTACCCAAAATATTAATTTGATTCATATTGCTCAAAGTTCTGTATGTTATTCAAACATTTCTGTCTTAATTTTCCGAGTGCCCTTGCGAATGTAAAAAATATATAATGAGGACAACTAGCATCTTATTTGCTAAGCTGAACATTTCTAAATCTAGTGTCCAAGTTGGAGCAGGTGGATTCTCAAATGGCCTCTTTCTCAAAGGTATTGAGTGGATTTTACCTAACAAAAATTTATGCCTTCTTTATATAATTAGTAGTGCCCAACAAGTCATCAGGTAAGTGCTGCTGATGCTAATACACACAGATAGAATTTAACAGCCCCTAAAACTACTGTGGTGAAGTGTCCCACAGAATTCGTTCCCCAATGAAAAACCCAGGAAATCCTTTTAGCTGACCCTATTTCCATGTCACCTACAATTTATGATCCGACACTGCAAAATAATTAGGGTGGCTGTTCTGGCAAGTGAAGAGAAACTGGGATTTCCAGTAAGCCTGGTAAGTGAGGAATGGTGTAACAGTTGAGGTTTGCCTTGTAAAGAGAGAAGAATAAAACCCAAAAAAACATGCACATACTGCTTGTGTATTTGATTCCTAGTCTAACAGTTCATTAAAAAGCAGAGCTCCCAGACATTCTTCTTATGGGTAAGATTTTTCACTACTTTCTTATGTACCTGATTTTTAATTAGATTTTGGAATGGAATTGCAGCTCCTACCCACAAATCTCTAGTGGGGAGCAAAACCTTAAATAATCTGTGATCCCAGAAATGTTTGCTTCTCCAGATGCAGTTTCTGAACTAAATTACAAATGTTGTAGAAAGAGATGAATGGAGAAATAAGGGGACATAACCACAAAATTGGATGTGATTAATCAGTGTTGCAAGAGTTTAGTTCTGTCTTTAGAACAAAAGAAAATAAAGAGGTCTTAAGGAAAAAGAACATATTGCCTACTCGAATAATTCTTAGACTAACAGTTTATTAACAAGGAAGCTTTTCCAGCCTTGCTTCCTATGTGCAAAATCACCCATTAGTTAATCAGATACCTTTGCAATTACTGTTCTCCCCTAAATTCTTCTTCCACTCCCTAGAACTGCTGCATGGTGAAATGGTACATTTCATAACGAGACAGGTTTTCCAAGTGCACTTTGTAAGGTCAGGCAGCAACACAGTACCTGGCCAATTTCCTACAGAGTGCTCCCAATTCAGGATTAGGAAAGGCAGCTTTAAGACCCTGCTTCCCAGAAATGAGAGGTCTAATCAGTGCACACTGTTAAAGGGATGTGTACTTCTGCCTCATGCAGCTTATCTATAATAAAACCACTTAGGGTTTTCTATCTTCAAGATGTAAAATATCAGTTAATATGGTTTAATATCAGTTAATATGGTTTAATATCAGTTTAATATGGTTTACCAAGCAAAAATAACTTTAATTAGTAATTCTTTCAAACTAAACTTCAAAAAGTAGTATTCATGAAATCCTCGATGAGAACATCCATAGCACAAGCATCTGGCTTGGCAGACCCTCAAATAAATAAACAAACTATAAAACTTAATTTATCCTTCAAATTCAAGTTTTCTAATAATACAGCATTAGTATTAGAGACTGTCAATTCTTCTTGTATTCCATGTATTTCCATGTGAAACAGGGGAAAGGGACAAGAAGGCATATGAGAGCAAACTGATCTGGCTGGAGATGAACTGCTGCTATGATTTTTGGAGAGAGATGCAATTATTCTACAAAGCCCATGCTCTATTACAATTTCTATACACTCACTTTAACCAAAAGGACCATTCAGCAAAGATGTCCCTTGTAAATACAGCATCAAGCTTACAGCAGGTTCCTAGTTTCTCTTGTTTGCACAGTAGTGTGGGCATGTTTAAGAGGTGGAAGATTTCCCTGAAAACAGTTGCAGGACAAGGGAAAGCTGTTTGGTGCTTTGCCTTGTTGGTGAAGTACCACAAAGGATCTTTCTAAAATATTACATCACTGGAAAATTCTCAAGAGACTAAGATTTCTCTTTAAAGTTAGACATAAAATAAAGCTCTGTGTACACAGTCAGGGAAACCAATCCTCCCCTGTTAATAGCAGAAAAATACACCATGGCACACGTTGCTGACCAGACAATGTTTGCCAAGCCAAAAGCATGTCTGAATTACACTTTGCTCCCTTTTACTGGGGGGAAGGGAGAGAGTCTAGAATTATTTCTCTTATTTATGATTTTACTTTGCATTAAAGTATTTCTTTCTCTTTTCTTTTTCCTCTTAATCTAAGTAGCCCAACAGTCACACACCGTAGAGTTACAATTATGTTTTGCTGCACGCGGTGCTGCAGGATCCACAGGGAACTCTGAAGCAGTGCCAGGATCCACAAGGAANTGCTTCCTATGTGCAAAATCACCCATTAGTTAATCAGATACCTTTGCAATTACTGTTCTCCCCTAAATTCTTCTTCCACTCCCTAGAACTGCTGCATGGTGAAATGGTACATTTCATAACGAGACAGGTTTTCCAAGTGCACTTTGTAAGGTCAGGCAGCAACACAGTACCTGGCCAATTTCCTACAGAGTGCTCCCAATTCAGGATTAGGAAAGGCAGCTTTAAGACCCTGCTTCCCAGAAATGAGAGGTCTAATCAGTGCACACTGTTAAAGGGATGTGTACTTCTGCCTCATGCAGCTTATCTATAATAAAACCACTTAGGGTTTTCTATCTTCAAGATGTAAAATATCAGTTAATATGGTTTAATATCAGTTAATATGGTTTAATATCAGTTTAATATGGTTTACCAAGCAAAAATAACTTTAATTAGTAATTCTTTCAAACTAAACTTCAAAAAGTAGTATTCATGAAATCCTCGATGAGAACATCCATAGCACAAGCATCTGGCTTGGCAGACCCTCAAATAAATAAACAAACTATAAAACTTAATTTATCCTTCAAATTCAAGTTTTCTAATAATACAGCATTAGTATTAGAGACTGTCAATTCTTCTTGTATTCCATGTATTTCCATGTGAAACAGGGGAAAGGGACAAGAAGGCATATGAGAGCAAACTGATCTGGCTGGAGATGAACTGCTGCTATGATTTTTGGAGAGAGATGCAATTATTCTACAAAGCCCATGCTCTATTACAATTTCTATACACTCACTTTAACCAAAAGGACCATTCAGCAAAGATGTCCCTTGTAAATACAGCATCAAGCTTACAGCAGGTTCCTAGTTTCTCTTGTTTGCACAGTAGTGTGGGCATGTTTAAGAGGTGGAAGATTTCCCTGAAAACAGTTGCAGGACAAGGGAAAGCTGTTTGGTGCTTTGCCTTGTTGGTGAAGTACCACAAAGGATCTTTCTAAAATATTACATCACTGGAAAATTCTCAAGAGACTAAGATTTCTCTTTAAAGTTAGACATAAAATAAAGCTCTGTGTACACAGTCAGGGAAACCAATCCTCCCCTGTTAATAGCAGAAAAATACACCATGGCACACGTTGCTGACCAGACAATGTTTGCCAAGCCAAAAGCATGTCTGAATTACACTTTGCTCCCTTTTACTGGGGGGAAGGGAGAGAGTCTAGAATTATTTCTCTTATTTATGATTTTACTTTGCATTAAAGTATTTCTTTCTCTTTTCTTTTTCCTCTTAATCTAAGTAGCCCAACAGTCACACACCGTAGAGTTACAATTATGTTTTGCTGCACGCGGTGCTGCAGGATCCACAGGGAACTCTGAAGCAGTGCCAGGATCCACAAGGAAGGTATAAAACACCACAGCCTTGGTTAGGAACACCTTGTGGAAAATGAGAAGAAACCATTGATGAGATTTACAACTGTCTACCCGACTTGGATACCAATTCTCTTTGCAAACAGCAGGGAACTGAGCATCCCAACCTGTGAGACAAATCTTGCCAGTCCCAAGCCATACTTTCCATGCTATAAGAACATCAGCCTGCTCAATCCCACATGTTACCATGAATTGGTCATTGTTCTATTTCGACATGATCAAATTTTCTCATACCATAAACTAGCATGTGCCTTTATGAGCATGGGAACTGCCAAACCCTTGCTAGTGGTTTGCACATTGACTCTCTAATGGTTAATAACAAATGTGCCTCTTACATGATCTAGGGATGCCTGCACATCTCCAGTCTCTGAGAAGGGCTGAGTTCAGTCCACCTTCTCCTCTCTGTGGACGCTCATTAGATCTCTTTCCATGATGCAGCTGTCTATACTCATTAAATTTGTAGGAATTTAATATTCTTGAGCATCTTCTCTGACAGATTTGGTTTAACAGTGACTGACAGACAGCATGATAGCATCAGCTTTTTATTATTCATTTGGAGATATGGCTAAAATTATATTCCTGAAAACATATCCTCAGTCCTACCCCAGCTGTGCACTGGGGAATCCAGACTTTGGAGCAGCATCCCCAACACCTCCATGCATCCACTGAGGATAAGGATCAGCCTGTCTAGGCTGAGACAACTCTACTCCTGTGTCTCCCATTACTTGCTTCATATTGGCACACAATAAAGGTCTCATCCATCCTCCATGTGAGTCTAGAGGAGCTTTCCACTGACACTGAGATGCCTTGGATAATATGCCCATTATAAAGCAGACTGCAAAGCACAGCAGTTGTTTTCCTGCTTCTAACGACATCCATGAGAGATGGCATAAGCCACTTCCCAATTGTAATAATTTCTAATAGTGAAAAGGATATAGCACATACTGGAGTTACTGATGAGGAACACAAGTATCCATAGTGGAATGAGACAAAAATTATTTTACAGTCTCTGCAAAAACTGTAGGAAAGAGATCACCTAAAAGAAAATTCAGGATTGGCTGAACTGCTGCATATTCCACTGATGGCTGCTGACAGCTCCAGGAGGGAACTGCGCACGGCCTGTGCCAGCTCTGCTGCCAGCGAGACGCTCCCACAAAACCTCTCTGCCTGCTAATTTTAGCTTCTCTGAATTACTGCTCACTTTAGCACACGCCTGCCCTCTCCAAGGAATTCTCCTAGTCACTGCTGCCTGGACCTCATGGAGCACTGTGGAGCCACGGGTCTGATGGTTAAAAGGCCCCTGAGGAACATGCAAGAGCTTTACACCAGCACTAGCATGGCCAAGGCCAGGGACGGCAGCATGGGGAGGTGTGCTGCAGAGACTCACAAAACACTTCTCAGAGAGCCAGTGAGGAAGAGGATGGAGAAAATGATGCTCTGCATAAAATTTATAGCAGGCTGTGGTGCCCGCCAGCTCCCTCACCAGTGAACGGGTGCAGGATATATCCTAGTTTACAAGTTTCTGCCTTTTCTCCATCACCTCAGCTCCTTCTTCCAGGCAGCAGATGCCGGTACAACCAACATGCAAAAGCCATTTAGGAGGAGGAACAATGCTGATCTAATCCCCAGACTGAGGGCCTGGACAGAGCTCAAAAGCAGAGTGTGCAGCACAGCTCTACGTGAGACAACTCAGGGGATGGGATCAGGCCCCAGACCCTGCCAGCACCACTGGGTGGCACTAGGCCACGGTGGACAACCAGCAGTGGTGGCATCATGCATGGTGACAGGGTTGTCTTGCTGTTTGACCCAGATTTGGAGAAATCCAAGCAGAATCCTTCCCAGCCAGAATCCTCTGTTGGAAATGCAGTGCACAACATTGCTAACAGAAATACAGCAACACAGGGAGTGGCTGCACAGGATGGGGACCCGTTTGGTGTGAGAGACCCAGAATCAGCATCCCACAGCCCCTGCAGGGGAGCTGAGCAGCACCTGAGGCTCCCCTGAGAAGACAGCTGAGGTTTTCCCAGGGCCTTAGCAAAGGCCACCAAACCTTGAGAGGACTCAGGTGATGCCACTGCATGGAATCACCACCCATACAGGAGGCAGCTGCCTCCAGGTCATCCCTCCTGGCCCTTGCAGGAAGCCAAGCAGCAGGTACTGCTAGAGGCAGCTGTCACTTTGCTCAGGGGGTTTTAACAGTCCTCCTGTGGCTCTTCTCCCAGTAACACACAGAGAAGCTAGGTGGGGTGGTACTGCAGAGCTGTGGCTGGGCAGCAGCACCTTTTGGCTATTTTCAGTACAGAGGACATGGGCAGATAGGGGCTGTGAGAAGGAATCCACTCACTGCCATCCTTCTGGCTGCTCTGAGCTTGCAGCCTGAATGCACTGCCTGTGGGGAGGAGAAACACTGCAGCTGAGAGGGCAGGGCTGAACCAAAAAAGGCCAGACCAGTAAAACCAAAAGGCATTGGACCTGAACTGGGTAGAGATGCTTACTTTACTGCCTGTGAGTAGCACAAAGTAAAATAGCAACCTTTTATTCCATTGGACATTTGCCCTCTACAAGCCCTATCCACTGACTCCACTGACTCCACTGAAGAAGGTACAACTGAGCTCCCACTCAAGCTGGGAAATAGCCAAGGAAACAGCCAGTGCCAGCAAAGGCAACTTCTCTTCCAGACCTGTGCATTTCCCTTCTATGCTAAACTTGGCCTGTAGGGCTACCCTCTGCAATCCTAAGTCTTCAAATTATTAACCCATTGAATTTGTATTGGAGATGCTAAATGAACCAAAAAGAACCCAATATGACTTTGAAATCTCAGCATGAGATTGGCAGTAAGAGAAAACTGAACTCCCTCCCCTACACAGTAAAATAGAACAATTGCCTTGGAAATAATTCAGACATAATAAATGAGGGATTCGTTCATATTAACTGTTTTCAATTGCAGATTTATAGCCTAAAATTAAGCAGATGTTGAGTGTTGAATACAATGCTTAAGAACACAATGACAAGTTGAATCCCAGTTTCTCTGCATGTGGCAATCAGTAACTTCAATTATTTATTGGACTACAATTAAAATATAATTAAATGGAGCAAGCTATATTTAAGAATAAAGAAATATTGTTGAACTTAATGGGGAAAAAAACAGTGAGATTTTCAGGTCTTCCAAAACACTACAAAATGTTTGGATACAAGATAAACAACTTAGAAAATACTTTGCAAATCTCTTTGCAAGTACTTTAAGGAATTTACTTTAAATAAGAAATTCACTCTTGTAAAAACATCAACCTTTATTTGATATATTTCAATTCTGAAACAAGATAATGAAATCTTCATAAGGTTATTTCAATATTAAGTTAAACTCATTTCTTCTATTTCACAATAAACAGAGACTTCTGTTAGACCCATATTGATGATTACTGGTAAAAGTGAGATGCAGAGCCCAGCTCACACTGCCTTTTATTAGTCTTTAGAGGGAAAAGGCTACATGAGCTGTGCAATTCACAGTACATCAACTGCAAAGCTTTGTATCATGCTCTTTGTGCTGCTCATCACAAATCCAGTCTGAAAACACTTGCACTGTTATGGAGCTGGACAGCAGAACAGGGCTCAGCAGGTAACCAGGCTGGAACCACTCAGAGAGCACTCTCAGCTCCCACAGAGGCCAGAGAAAAAGAGGATATCTGCTTTAGGTCCAGAGCTGTGCAAGATGGGGCCTTACACTAGCCAGAAAAACAGCAACAGGCAATGAAAGCAGGAAGTAATTCGGAAACAGATACCACAGCCCTCCCATTTACTTTAGGTTTGGGCTGATTTAAAAACAAACATAGGAAATTGTGTATCTGTTTAAAAACCCCACATCTTTAAACAAAACAGTATCACAAAAGCTGGAGTGACTATTGCTTTCATGCCTCTGTGTCAAGACAGGAGTGACAAGACCTGGGTTTCTCCTGACACACCTCCTAACAGGGTCTCCAAGGTGGGGAGGATACAGAAACCTGTTTCAGTTCTTCAATCTGTGATTTTAATCACTTTGTTTTTGTCCCATTTTCCACGTACACTGAGACTAAATTGTTTACTTTAGCTCGGGCTTGCAGAGTGTATTTTAACAGACCACTTTACTTTCCCTCTCTAACATAAACATCCCCAACACCTTCAGTCTTTTCTCATAACTCCTGCTCTCCAGGCTCTGACAGCTCTTGTCACTCTCTCTGCACTTCTAGGAAGTCCACATTTTCTAGCAGCTTCTGGTAAATGGGAGTTTCCAAGGTTGCAGCTGTAGACACTTGCTGCAGAATTTCAACATCAATTATAGCCACTGTCCACTCACCCAGGAATAAAATGCCTCAACAGGTTATTAACACAGCTGGAAGGACATCAGAGATCCTCTTCTGAAGTGCTGATTTCCAACAAGCAGTGAACGTGTAACTTGGCCCTGAGGTGGTCAGTAAGGGGACACAGGAAGCAACACAGAGCAGTGAGCTCTGAAGCCTTTCAGTAGGACCAAGTAAGAACACCAATATTTCAACAGAAGTCCCCAAATTCCTAACAGAGTGATAAAAACATAACACACAAATACCATATATGGTAGAGGCTGGATTTGAACTGGCTACAGAGTGGCAAAACACTCTTAAATTCACCAGCACTCATGTCAGTTACTTACTTCTAAAGAACCCCTTTCTCCAAAATACCTTACAATTATTTGTTAAATTGTATCTGAAGAAAATATTACATCTCCATTAGGCTCATTAGCTTCACTGCATTTTTTACTATATTTTTCACTGCTATATTTTGAAACAAGTGTATGGTGGAATAATTATCTTACTGATAGCACCAGATATTCAGTTACTAAAATTAGTATGACATCTCTGGTGGTTTTTTTTTAAATAGATGGCTATTTTCGTAGATCTACAATAGCCTCCAGGAAAAAAAAAGAAAGTCCTCAAAAGCTCCTTCTATGCTAAGATCACAAAACAGAAAGCAGAGCTCTAGGGTTTAATTCCTATCAATCAACAAAATGAGTTTCACACTACTCTGGGCCAGAGGAGTTAATGTACACAGTACCACAGGTCACCAGAGAAGAGCTTAAAATAAATCCAAGAGTGGGTGAGTATTGCTACATTTTGCCATCCCCTGTATTGTTCTCTTAATTTTACAAAGCCCCAGTCATTAAACTAATTAATAGGGACACTTCAGTTGTTTTACTGCTCCTAGCACCTCTCATCCAGCTTGGGCAGCTCTGAGGAGCTGTTCAAACACACAGCGCTGGCCCTTGGAAACACTTTGCTGCTGTTATGAGCCCTGGATGTCCCCCAGAACAGGGAAACATTTGAGCAGCTTTTTGAACAGAGCACAAATAAAAAGTAGATGTCTTTAAAAACACAGGCCCCTGAGGCATCTCAGGTTTCCCCTCTGCAGAGAGCACAGAAGATTGCTTATCTTGGCTCCAGAGCAGATTGATGTGTTCAGCCGGAAGGTTCACTATAGCTGACAGAGAACATTTCCTTCATCATATTGCTTCACCATGCGAGGAGATAACTCAGGCTAATAATATTCTGTCTCCTTTTCATCCTCCTATAGCCTACGCATAACTTAATTCGTAATTCCAAAGGGCTCGCAGAGGAGATTGGCCTGGTGCTAGTTTCATTTACACACACATAAATCAAAGCTCAGTTTACTGGAATAGATGGCACTGCACTGGTGTTAAAACATAAAATCTTCAGCAAGGCCAGAAAATTCTCCCTCAGCTCCCCTGATCATAAACACCATGTTATCCTATATTCAGTCACGCCCTCCAAATTTCTAAACATTGCATCCATTTAAATTTGCATGTAAATAGAAGCTATCCTGAGTCACAAGAAATACAGCTTTGCCTACCCAGAAAGCATTAGTGCAAATGTAAACCAAGCAGAAAATGGCAGAGTGGTAGAAACTTGGCATCCGTGGAATTATCTTTACATCTAATGAATAGTGTCTTCTTTTCTTAGTAACTAATTACAGTGGAACTGCTTAGAGAAAAGGACCTTGTGATGTGCCTGAAAGAGCCAACGTAGGACACCGAACCAGGACCACAATAGATCACAGTGTCACATTAGATCACCCACTCACAACCTCCTCCTCCTACCCAAAACTGCAGGATCAGGCTTTTGAACCTTCCAGGAGCCTTAAATTACCCCAGGCACTGTGGACTGAAAGGTTACCATTTCAGGATAGGAACAAGCCAAGCGGTGTTCCTAGATCTTCACCCCCAGGCAGTAATCCTCAACCACACAGGAAACCCCACTGCCTGCAGGCACCTGCCTGACTGTGGCTCCCAGCTGCATGAAAGCCCTCACTATTCTGCTCTAACTCAAGCACACATAGCTGCTTTCAGAAAGCCCACATTATTATTCTGGTTTTGAAGAAGGAACTGCAGAAAGCTGAATCAGAAATTTTGAAAACTGCTAGCAAGACCCTGGTTTCACTTACCCTAATCTATCATCACATTTCATCACCAATCTCATACCTGCTCCAAGCTCCCAGCACTGTGCCACCTCTGCCCCCTCCATTAAGATATAAAACAAGGGTTAAGTGACAGATAGTATCAACGTGGAGAGCAATCTGTCTCACTCAGAAACCAATGCACCAAGAATAAAGAAAGAATTATTATCCTGGTGTCAATATGATAAATTACAGTCTCTTTTTCCTCAATAATTTCTACTTTTTCAGCTAGCATAGAAATCTCCTCCTTTTAGCACTTGACATCCGAGCAGTTTCTTCTGACATCCTGTTCAGACTTTCTGCTAATGAAATAGTTTATTTTGGTGGATGGCTGATGTAGTTAGTTTCTACAGCACTCATCTTGGAATAAACATGAACTGAGAGCCAGTGATAGGAATTCCAACTGTTCCTTTCATATATTTGTTTCCAAAACATAAATAAGTTTGAAAGCTCTGCTGCTTGCCCTTGTTAAAGTGAACAAAATGTTTAGGGAAAATGAGTTTTCAGTGTTTCCTTACACCACACAGGTTATACAATCCCACGTGCCAAACCCATGAACTTTGTGGTCACATTTCCCTCCTAGAGCAGCAAGTTCACAGCTGTTGCACCAGACAAAACAGGACTAGGAAGAACTGGGAGAAATAAACTCCTGATCTACCATACTCCCTCCATAACATTTATATCAATGCCAGAGGCTTGTCTATACAGCACCAGAAGGATTTAAGAAAAAAATTAGATGTCTTATTGTGCTAATGGGAATCTATTAGAAATCTTTTCCTCGTATCTAGCTTAATCTTCACTTGCTTTGGTGTAACACATTTGTTTGTCTTCGCCCTACAAACCCTTTCCTCTTTCAGCACCACAACATGCTTGCACATGCTTTTCACTCTCTAGACTGAACAACCTCTACCCTTTCAATCCTTCCTTGAAAGGCCACATTTTCAAGACCTCTGATCACTCTTACTTTCTGCTCCACACTTCTCAATGTGCAATCATCCCAAGAAGGAGACAGTACTCCAGTTAATACCTCCAGAGGTCCAATCTGCAAGGACTCTTGGGAAGCCAGTGAAAGTGTGCCATGCATAGCTAGTCCCTCACTGCTGGGCACATTTTCATGACAGGAGACTGCACAGAGGATGTGCTCTGGTATAACTAGAGAGACATCCTCCAAAGGCTTCTCACACACCAGTATAGAACAAGGCCTTGTTAGTGACCAGCAGGAGGAAAATGGTTTTTAGTGTTTCTAGGGAGTCAGGCAGACAGGTCTTGTTTTGGCTCCTTCAGCATGTAGCTCTGACCCCAGGTTCTGCATCATCACAGAAAAATCACTGCTGTACTGATACAGAGTGAGGCACCTAAAAGCAGCATCAAAGGTTGAGCTAACTGATTCAGCTGTGTGATAGTGGGGAACAGAAAGGATGTATCTTTCTATTACTGCCACCTCCATGAGGGAAGAACAATTAATAGAAAAGGCTGACACGTTAGAAGGTCATTTTTGCTCTGCAATTTCTTCCAACACAGAGCAATGTCACATCTTCATACTTGCAACCATGCAAGAAATAATAAGATGTAGGGGACCAGTTTCATTACTGCAGCAGCTGGGGGGGGCACTGCCAGGCTCTGGTACACACACTCCCAGAGAGTGACCTACTGCTCCTCCAGCCCTGCAGCATGTCTGTAATCTCTCACACAACACAGTTGAAAAAGGAGCTGGCTAGAGGATGAAATGAGAGGAGGTAGGGAGAAAAGCAAACAGACTCACTTATTAGTAAAACCTTGATGACCAGAAGTTCAACAGAGCAAAAAGTACATCACCAGAGGACTTATGATGTCCAGGAAACAAACACTGGCAGATCTGGTACACAAGGCTGCATTTGCTACTCACTCTGCAGCCAAGCAGTTAAGTCTCCAAACAGCCCTTAACCCTCTTCCATACCAAACACAACCTTTGTCTTCAGCACATTGCATGTTTAAGGAACAGAGTGCATTTCCAAGACCCTGACCTCCTGACTTCCAGATAGGACCAACCCCTCTGCCCTTCATGTCTTAACTTCACAGTCTTTGCCAAAACATGAACATTGTTTAACAGCTCATGTTCTGGGGGTTTAAAAGAGAAGGAGCTCCTGGGTGGCACAGGATCCTGTTGTTCCTGCAACCCTGAGCATCCCTTCTCAGTCCCTCACCTGCCCTGGGGTAACACTCACCTCAACAGCTGAGGGTTTTGGGCAAGGATATTTGACAAGCTTAAAAATAGGAAAAGGAAGCTGGATGAGGGCATATGTAGTCTCACTCTCTGAGGCTGGATCAGAAATACCTCCCTGGGCACTGAGCCCTCTAAATGATCTCCCAAAGCTTGAAAAAAAAAATATGCTCTGGCAACACACCTTTCCTCCAGCATCCCTGGGAAAAGTACAGGGACTTGCTTGTTGGAAGAGAGCCACAGAGACTAATGCGGGGAAAGGTGGTGGCTTACATTCAGAACAATTTGAAATGCCTTTCTTTGAAAGCTTCCTCCTAAGTCCACCCATGTTCCTTCCCCAGCCTGGAGAAATCTCTGGAAAGTACTGAAGCAGGAAGATCTGCCTTCTTGTACAGGCACTCTCTCCTCCCCAGCAACTACAGCCCCCTACCCCAGCTCTCCCAAACCTCCCACAAGGTATTAAAAAGCAACAACAGACAGCATGCTCTCTCCAGCTTGCTATATTTAACTGCAGACCTCTAAGCATTCCTCCCTTTTCACTCCTTTAAAATAGTTGCACAGAAACATGGAGAATGAGAGCTGCTCCTCGAGGCTGTGAGGAGCCTGAAGCCCAGGATTGCTCCCACTGCCTCCTCTCTGGGGCTCCTGCATTGCCACGTGTGCCATAAAAACCACCAGAGCACACAGGAGGAGGAAGGGAACACTTTTGTTCCTCCGCCCCAAGAACTCAAGGTACTAAATGTTAGTACTTGGAAATCAGCAACTGCCAAGAACAAGCTCCCCACCCACCCATCCACCCCAAGCTTTGAAGTGTTTTCTTTCTAGCTTTACCTTGGCACGCTGGCCAAATAAGTCACAAGTTTACGAAGGTCTTCCTGCCTTATTCTGTCATGATTGCTGCGGGCTGGGAAGGTCAAGACGGGACCACCTCGTTTATCACGGCCACCTGTGGAAAATAAAGGATTGTTAGAAAATCAGACAGGAAGCACACATCAAAAAAACTACGTGCACTGAATTGATAAATATAAATTACAGCACATGCAAGAGTCTGCACACCCGTTGTAGCTTTCAGACTTGCCTAATTGAGGAAGACAAGCTTGCATTTGCTGGAGTTCCAAATGGGGGATATAAGAAAAAAAAAAAAAAGCCCACACAAGGAAAATTGCTACTAGCACTTCTTCTTTCACCTAAACCCATCAAATCTAATATATCTGCCACTCCAAGCAGGAGATACTAATGAATCCTACTGTGGGGATAGTTTTAAACTGGTCAACACCAAGAAAGGGAAAGCATTTTTCACTGTTGCTGGGTGTGTTGCACTGTTCATTCCAAGATAGTTTACCACATCCTGCCAGTTTGAAGCAATGTATCCCAGTAATGTGTATGCAGCACAATGTTCTAATCCATCAGGTACTTCATTTGAATTAAAATTTTGATTAGAAGTTCATGTCTTCTAAGCTTTTCATTTATAAAGTGTTGCTGGCAATCAGAATATTTGTTTTTGGGGGGGTTTCCTGTAGCTTTCCTGTCTCAAAAATCACTTATTTTAAAGTGTCAGTGTCTGGCCCTTTATCTTTTACAACAATAGTCTAAAGGATTAGCCATAAAGGAATAACTCTACCCTGAACTATACAACCATAAATACAGGGGCAAATATAATGTATTCTGCAGCACCTTATTTTATTCTCTCCTGTAAATAAAGTTTAAGAAGAGTGAAACTGAAATCTAGTACCTCATTCAATGTTTAGTTCTTTCTTCACATATTGTCTCAGGGTTTCTTCCAGGAATTGTGTTGTTAGATACATGTTTGCACTGTTATCTAGGGAAAAGTTACAGCTAAACTACAGCTCAAAAAGCTAGTACAGAACTGCAAGGACCTCGCAAACAAGCTGCAAAAATGCACATGAGTTTGCACTTCTCAATGGAAAGTATAATCCCTTTAACAGAAATATCACTTCTGAGAAAGGAAACCCATGTGCTTTCTGAGCTAATTTACTTGGCCAACAAGAAGAAAAAGCTACACAAGGACATGAACATCTCTGGCACTGATCCACACTGTGCTCTCTCATTAAGAACTTGGGACACCTGCAGTCTGTGCTACTGGCACATTCTTGTTACTATATATGTTTTCTTAAAATACAGATAATTTTTAATTGCTAAGATCTGTCAAAAGAGTCCTCTACAGCACTGCTGCCTGACCAAGACAGAGTGTCTTACACAAACTACACCCATACAAATAGAGATGCCACTGGTACCCATGGTTTTCAGTGGATGCAATGCACCTGAAGGGTTACATTGTCCAAGTCTCCATTGGAGCCAGGTTGTGTCTGGCTCCAGGTTGTATCTGTCAGGGATACAAACGGAGAGGCAAACAACAGATGTCATCTTTATTTTGAGCCCTCATGCAGACAGGGGTACATATGGAGTACAAAAACTGTCCTGCCTAATCTCCACCCAAATCTCTGTGCTTTCTATTTGCCTTTGGCTTTACACCATGAAGGTGAGGAAGGTCCATTGGAATTCAGTGTCACCTTGGCAGATCCATGCCTCTACCACATAGCATGGAAATGGGGACATAGTGTAAAAAAGGATTCCATTTACAAGGAAAAAAACTCATCTAAATATTCAGACCTTTTTATGAAAAAGAGCTTCCTCATTTTAAGCACATTTTCCCTTTGTTGAGATTATTTCACACACCACATCAATGCCAAACCATTATATCATGCATTATATGTGTCCAACAGAAAAGCAAGCCAGCCTATAGAATGGCAAACCAATACAAGCAACTAAAGCTAAAGGGAAATATTTTTTCAACACAAGAGGCTTTTCAAGGTTTTGAAACATTTCCCATCATATCTAGATGTAACCAAGGTTTTCAAAATCTTCCAGATATTTGCTGAAGCAGAGTTCAACTTGAACTGCAGTTCAATTTGAACTGCATCCCAGAAGAACACGCTACCCACTACTCATTCAGGCTCCCTCTCCTTCATTCACAATAATTTAAATATTTGTACAACATGGAAAAGCACTAAGAGTTGAGATCAGAAGACATCCAAGCCCACATTTATAATCCTCTCTGAGGATATGAAACACCTGGAAAGGGCCATGAGCTTCCCACAGCACTAATCACTCTGATGCTGCCCATTTACCTTGGCTTCGTAAACCAAAAATTGTGTTTCTGGTCAGGGACTCCTTTAACACCTACCATTTCACCAAAGTGAGCTCTACAAAATAAATAAATAGAAACCTGTGCAAATTCTGGTAGGCTGAAAACATTAAGTCAGAAAATTCTTTCAGTAACAGCAACCCAAAGATTTCAGCTACAGAAAAGAAAATAGGATCCAGAACATTCCTGTCCTGTCTTTGCTTCAGGATAAAAAATATCCCTCATCTAAACTGTCCTCAGGGGAGCAGGACAAATAAGGCTCAGGCACAGGGTCAGAAGTTACCAGGACAGACCAGAGAAAATGGGTTAATTCTCATTAGAGGAAGAAGGTTACATGATGACCCAGTTGGACGTTTCTGGATGATGGAAGGATAAATAAGCATCTGAACTGATTCCTTCTAGTCTTACAGCACACAGTAACAAGAAGACTTGGGTAAAATATCAAGACATGCTAAGTTTAGAAACAAATGTTTCTCATTTGTGATAAAAGTGCAGCTCTAGGCTTTGAGCAATAGAGTGAAGTTATTACAAATACATCGTACATATTAGAATCCTTCAATTGCTTCCTTCAAGTCCATGCAATTCTAATTACTGAGAAATCCCTAATTTTTATGAATGCCTACGTAATTTACAATTTTACCAAGAGCCTGTATAAAGAAACATCAGATTTCTTCTAGAACAAACCACTGTATGCTTAATTCACCGTCAGACTTACAGAGTTCAGTAACAGTGGTTTACTCTCTTAAATACTGATAATATGCAGAGTTTTTGTTACATTTTGTAACTCAAAATCTCTGCTTTTCTAGGAAGACTGAAGGGGATATTGCCACCATCAAACATGTCTACATAAGGATGCTCATCTCCTCTAATGGAGCTTGCTGAGAAGTAGCAACACACAATAAAAGAGAAGAAAACCTTCTGGCATTGGCTGTGCAGGGAGTCTGTCTATACCACTCCTTTTCTTTATTATTATCTTTTCACTGAAGGGAATCTTAAAGTACTAAGAGGGGAAGAAGTTCAGCCTAGATGCCACAGTGAGTCACTTGAAGAACCAGGAGGAGAAATGAAGTTTTCTGACTTGATCCACTGTATTGGAGCTTCACAGTGCTTGAGACTCTGCTTGTTACTAATCCACTCAGGGAATCAAATCCTGCCCCAAGTCAGCCATGATCTCCACACCAATTGTACATGCACAGTCTTCAGAGAGCTACTCAGCACATTGTTTTAAAAGACAATAAAAACTAGAAGGAAGCCAGGAGTCTCAATTGCTCTAATCAATAAGTCCCATCTCCTGCCTCCCCCTGGACTTGAAGAACTGTGATGAAATAATCAAACATGTCATTAGGTTTGCTAATTACAGTTATTAAATGCTAAAACAAACAGCTGATAATTTCTTACTGTTTTTCAAGTTGGGTTTTCACGAGCTTTGCTCTGATTTAGAGAGGCAAACAGATGGTCTGATTATTAGTGCTCTGGAAAAAAAGAGTTAGAAAAACACATGTTCTTCAGGGCACAGAGTACACTGAGAACAAATATTTAGCCATGTATGCCTTGCATTTCTCCTACAAAATCCTTTGTTGATGGCCTTTCCCGTCAGTGGCTTCCTTGCCAGTTCTTCCCATCTCCCTTTGTTCTATCCTATAAGAACCCATGGCTAAATTCAGGGTTTATTCCCAGAAGTAAGATCACATAATTCTTCCTCCACAAATCATCCAGGGGACATTGCAGGGGTGGCACAAGGCATTGTGATGCATACCACATTAAAAGCAAACCTTAAAGAATGCTCAGAAAGCCTGCATGCAGGCAGGCAGGCAGCACAGTTAGTGGCTTTCTGATGACCACTTTTCCAGTCAAGCCTGCAACCAAGAGGAAAGAAACTCCAGTGACAAGATTCCTGTTCTGGCAGCTGCCTGAACACCTCTTAGTGGTGGGCCCACATGTTTCTGCCTCCAGTAGCCCCAAATGCCCACAGGTAAGCCAAGAAATTGGCCATTCCAAAGTGTTAGTGATAGGAACTCTGTGTACAGGCTTTACCAGTCTCTAAATCTCTGTGTCCTGAGGCACAGCCATCCCTGTTAATACACAATAAACTGAAATTCCAGCTATGTGTAGTCCTGTTGAGGACAGGAAATTATTAGTTTCCGGTAATGCAGACTTCTTGTATACAGCAGATAATGATTTTATCAAGCTCTGTTTTCAAGCTGCATCCCTCCAGTTCTGTCAGCCCTTGCACCACGATCCTTACCTGCTGACAGAGATCCACATTTAAGGGTTTCAAACCCTCTGCTTCCTTTTGCACTCTCTTCATAAACATGGATTCACAAGGATTAGCCAGAGACACAGGCAAATGTCCACACATGTAAAGGTTCCCAAGAATCTTGTCTAACATCCTGCAGCACAGCAGCAACGGAAACAGGAGCAGCACACGGTGTCTCTGGCCCCTGCTCAGATGTCTACTGCAGTTCAAGTGAATGCGCCACTTCATCTGACCCTGCAGATCATGAGCTGATCAATCTTGATGCTGTAGACTCTGCTGAGGCCATAAGTGAGTTTCCAGAGGAGCTGAAATAATCCTCATCAGGTATTTCAGTCCAAAATATGGTGAAAAAATGAATTATAATGAAGAGAGCCAGGAGACAGACGGAGCTCAGCTGATGTCAGGCACTTCAACACAGTGATAAACAACACACTCTGGATTTCTAAATCTAATTGACAGACTTCCTAGGAAAGGAAAGTATCAAGGAATTGGTATCCAGAGTCTTAAAATAACAATCCTTTCTCTGTCATAGCTGAGCTCTGTGAGAGTCTGCTTGCTACTGGACCTACTGTGAGCAGACTTCTGGACTAAAACTCCTGCAACTTCAAGATAGACTAATTTTTTGCAAGGGTCATACACAGGATTAGCTGTGTGACCACCCTCAGCTCAGTTGGTTCCAATCAAGTGATTCTAGTGCAAGTGATGGAAATTTAAGCTCCCACAATTAACAGAGCTGCAGTGCAATCACCAGGGCCTGATCATCCACAGTGCTGCTCTTTGCAGCATCTATGTCTCAGAGTCAATTCCCCAAATCAAATTCTAATGGCAAACTCTCATGACAAACATTCAGGGTTTATGACTCCAAAAACAAGGCTAATTGTTCTCACCAGATCTCCTGGCAGAGCAAGTCAGAGGCTATAGATGGGATGCCCAGAGCAGCCACTGAGTGACCCCTTCTCCTACCAAGTAGATTTGTTCTGCAATCACCCAAAGCCACTGCATGGATTTGAAGAGACAACCTGTTGTGTCTTGTAATTAATTTTCATTGCTTTATGCAAGTATTTTGGGGTACTTCTTTAATTTTAAATGTATACTGGCCAATAAGCCACAGCACATGGTACAGACAGACACTCCAAACCCACACCCCAGGGCACAGGGCTAGAAGCTGTACAGAATAAGGAGAAAAAAAGAGAGGACAGATTCACCCTGATAACACACTCTTTCTCTCCCTCATTTGAGACAAACATGGAGAAATAGTCAAGGAATGCCATGTTTTTCTAATAGCAGATTTCCTTTTCTTGAACTCTGTTGATTTTAAACTAAACCAGGGAATGGTATAAAAAGGAAGACATTTTTCTGTAACAAAATATAGAAGAATTGTTGATGTTTCATTTGAAATTTCCATTCCAGAGGAAAAGGAGAATGGAAACTTTTATTTTATATCAAAACTTTTTGTGTAAATACAAAATGTTTACATCAACCAAAAATTAGATACTTTGGTTAATTTTATTCCCAACCCAATACAAATTCCATTGTCCACAAATCAGCATTTGTGACCTCCTGAAACCAGGATGTGAACTCTTTTAGTTCCCAGAGGCACTTGGGGTCTCATTTCAACCCTTTCTCTGAAGACTGAAGTGCATCTACTGCAGAAAAAGAAAAAAACATGCACCTCCACACGTGTATCTCTGGCTCTAAGTGACCTGGAACCTAATTGAAAAGCTGTCCTTTCTTTAGATCTATTTACCTTAAAATTCCTTCTCTGAAAGACCCTTCAGGAAATCTCTGCTTTTCCTTAAGGCTCTCAGTTAGGTTCAGAGGTTGCTGTCACCCAGATCATGAGGCCCCACCCGAGATGTGGGGTTGGTGACAGTGGGCTACCAAAGGATGGAGATGGCTGAGCTGTTAGTGCATCCACTTCCCTGCTGAGCTGTTAGTGCATCCACTTCTCCCTGCTCTGTGCCCTTTTGGTGCCCAAAGCACACAGAAAAACCTCCTGCTTTGCAGGCACATGCTGGGAGCTCTGCTTGTCACAGCTGCAGCAGCTCACCAGCTTATTACACCCTTCTGCTGCTGATTCCTCTGAGCTCAACCACGCTCTCAGAAACCTGGCCAGCCTCCTCCTTTGTACTCCTGCCTCAGAAGATGAGCAGACAGTACCTGGGTGACAGCAGGAGCCCACGCGCCACCGCTCTTCTGAGCCCTCCAGGGAGCGGAAATACCGGGAAGGATCCTGAGAAACTCTTCTGGATGGGATGTGGGGAAATGCTTTCAGCAAGACCCATGACATCAGTCAACTACCAAGCTTTTTATAGCCTAAGTGCATGAAAATTTCCATGCATGGGAAGGTAACATGGTAACAAATTCCCTTCCCTTTCCCAAAAGTTCATGTGCTTCATTCCGTACTGCCCCGATCAGTAGAAAATCTACCATAAATATAATCAAGCAGCTGAACAACGCCCCAATTTACACCACTCTTCTAAAACAGCATCTGTTTCCCAAGAAAGACTATAAGCCCAGTTTCCAAAATATTTCACCACCTCTCACTGAAAAAAAAAACCACCTAAAATAATCTACAACCTGTTTTATTTCTTCTCCTCAGCATTCATCTCCCTCTCAGAATACAAAAATCAGTCTCTGGCTTGTAACTCACTCCCTAATGGCTCCCAAAGCCATTCCATTGCTGGAAGCAACACACTGAACCACCCAGGCAAAGCCAAGATTTTATTAGAGTTTAGACAACAAGCAGGTGGCCAAAGCCTCCCCGCTGCCAGCCCCCTGCTTAATCAGCTTCCAGGAGGTCAGCAATGGAAGCAATCAGCCATGGCTGGGATGCGCCTCACCCACAACTGCTCAGTCCATCGCCCTGCATAGGAGCTATGGAATGGGGTTTTCAGGTATTCTTTAGACACACATGTGAACTTTGCTCAGGTTCAGTTTAGCTCATAGATGAGATCACTGGAAGAAACCAAGAAACAGTTCCAGGAAAAAATCCTGATATTATCCACCACCCCTCAACTTCCCTGCGGTGCAGGGATGCAGATGCAGAGCCCTGCGCCTGCTGCTTCCCGCCGGCTCAGGCAGCTGAGGGGAAGTGCCAGGCACAGAGCCCCAGACAGCACTTAGGCTGGATGAATCCAAGCCCAGACAGAGCTGTATGTCAACTCTGAAATTAAGTGCACTTGTGAGAGCCTGAGTGCTCCTCTGAGATGACACGGCTGTGCAGGCAGGTCCTGTTGTGCCCGCTCTGCCTTGCCTGCCTGTTCTGCCCTTTTGCTTTGCAGGGCCCAGGTGTGGAGCATCCACCACACTGGAACACAAAGCAAAGTGTAGTCCCTGCCTGAAGGGTCTTCTGTGTTCTCTGCAATTTTCCTGTTGAATCACAGACAAACAAGCTGGTGTGCCACAGCTGATGAGAAAAGCAATAAACTTTGTAACTGACATGCTCAGCTGAGAGTTTTTGTGTGTGCTGATAAATTCTGCTGGTGTAAGGAGAAGCCCCTTGACAACTTTACTCTACTGTTATCATTAAAATTAACTGTAGTATTAAACTCTGAAGAAGGTTCAATAAAACTCTCCTGTTCCTCAAGGAAGCACGATTAAAACACGGTGTGCTCTCAGAGTCTGTGCTAACGACAGAACTTTTTTTTTTTTAGTTGATCTTGGAAAATACAGGTATTTGATTTTTCTTTTATGTCAAAAATTTTCTGCTGTGCTCAAAGAATACTCTAGCAACTTATTCCATTTTAATTAAAAAAGAACCTAGCCATCAGCTGAAATGTTTAAATAATTTCCTTAATCTGCTTTATTACAACAGTCCAGGGGAACATTGGGCAGTACTTACACTGTGGGCTGGAAGGGGATGCTGGGGCTATTGCAGTGAGCACCAGCAGCTCAAAGTGTTCTGCCTGCAAAGGGAACTGCTGCCTGTAGTCATTGCATTTGGAGACCATGAAGAGGAGGTGTAAATCCTAGGACCTCTAGCTGTGTCAGGAACGGCACATTTTGAGCAGATCTAAGTCTGGAGGCTGGTGAGTCTATATGGAGCAAGCTGTACCCTGCCTGCAGCAGATCATGGTGTGAAAGCCTGGGGGACTGTGCTGGCGCTGCTTATTTAACACCCCCCTCCACAAGGCAGGCTTGGCACAGGACAGTGTCTAACGAGCTGATGATTTGATGTGAGACCCTCTGGCTCAGAGCTGAACACAGGCACCATCAGTGGAAGGGGCTACATAAACAATCCAGACAGGTTGTCATTAATAAATATTCCATGAATTACCAAATGATCCTGCAATCATTTCCATGCAAAGCAACAGCAGGAACCAAGAACTAAATTGCAGTACAGTCTCTGCATAAATTCCTCCCCTTCACTTCCCCAGAGCACCCAGTTCAGCTTTTGTGTCTCAAACAAGTGTGCAGGTACGCTGTGTTTTTATGACTATGCTCCCCTCTTTGGAGCAGTGAAAGCCAACCATGTAAAACATTTCAGGACATTCAGAATGAGTCTTCAGTGCAAGATAAAGTGCTCCTGCATGCAAGTACTGTTGGGATAGTCTTGGGTTTTCACAAAAGACTTCTGGTGTTTCAGAAGCTTCCCTCAAACTCCTGGATTTTCATGTAATTGATGAAAAAGTTTAGTAAGCATTTATAGATCCTCAAATTGTTTCCTCATATAGATCCTCATGATCCGTGGGCCATTTAACTGTTAAAATATGGGAAGATATCTCACACCAGCTATCAGCAGAGGGGAAAGCTTTTCTTGCCTGGATGACACCTCCATGGCTCAGCACAATGATGAACCCTATTCTTATGGAACTGGGGGCTCAACTCCTGTGGAGAGAGCCAGGGAGGAAGAGACCAGGCACCAAACAGCCCTGCTGCAACCTCCTCCCTTCTGCAGTCAGCATTCCTGTGGAGACGAAGGAACAAAAAAGCAAAGACTGCAAACAAGAGGAGCTGGCTATTCTTGATGGAGGTTCTCTCCTTGCAAGCAGCCTGAATGGTTTATAATCATCAGAAACACTGCCACTGGAAATACCCTGAGTTTCTGCTGCCAATTTGAGTGACTTCATGCAAGATTCTGATTGCTTCAGACTTTCTCTTCCCCCTCTCACTGACAAGTTGTAATTCACACCAGAAGCAATATCATCCAAGCTATTCTCAAAGCCTCTTCCATATTGTCTAGTCCTCATCCACCCCCAGATCCTTGAGATTTGTCTTCTGAATGAAGGCTGTAAATCTTTGTACAGAATGTTAGGAGAAGTTTGAACATCTGAGTTATTATGTAAATGCAGCATCAATGGTACTTTTAACTGCAAGCTGATTGGGACTTTAAATGGAACACCAGTGATTTATAGGCCTGAGTGCTTCCTACATACAGGAATTGAATGCTATTCAGTGACCTTGAACCAAAAGCAGGATCCCTAAATTGTCCTTCATGCTGAGACAGCCCACATCTGGGCTGGAGCTAAGCAGCTGCCTTTCATCCTACCTGCATTGCTCATTTATCCTTGTCTTAAAATATAAAGAAAATGAACATGGACCAGTTTCCAATACTCTGAGTATTACTGGATAGTCCTGGTCCACATACATCCCTTTTCTTAGCAGAAGAGCCAATTTCAGTACTACCAAGGTCAAACATGAAACCAGTCCCTTGAGACCCTGCAGCATCATAAGGACCAGGATGTGGCAGACAGTGCTCATGATGGGCTGGAGGGATCAAGGAAAGATTTGCTCACCTGACACAAAGGCCACTTTCTCCTTCAGTATAGGAAGGACATCAGCAGCTTTTAAACCATCATTTCGAAAAGAACCTGCAAAACAGAAAAACAGGAAAGTCACATTAAAAGAGAGCATGTTCTTGTTCCCAGCTTCATACCATGTTTCTCAAAACCAGACTGGAGAAAGGCTATAAATTACATAAAAGCACCAACAAAGAGACCCAAATGGCTGCTGAACAAACAACATTAACAAAGAAATGTTTGTTAAAAAAATTAAATACAGAGAATCAGCTCATTGCTCTATCCTTCAGAAGTTCTGAAAGGTTAACAAATTTCCTGTCACAGCATACATCACAGATGAGACAGCCATGATGCTCAGAGTATCATCACACAATTTCAGAAGGCTTCAATCCATAAAGAGTAACACCAGACCACTCCAGAAGGCTTCAAGCATCTGCCCTGTGTGCCCTCTAGTCCCTTTTGTGGTTGGTCAGTGCTCCTGGGCACTCCATGGCTCATTGCCTTCTGTGCTGTTCTCCTGCTTTTCATATCCCATTGGGGATGGGGCTCAACCACAGCCCCACTCCCAATTACCACAAACTGTGCACCTACAATTTCCCACCAAGCAACCAGATTAATCCCTGCTGCCTTTTTCACAGACCATACTATCACCTGGGAGATCCCCATCTTGCAGGGCAAGCCAGGAGCCTTCTTCATTCACTGTTCTGAACATAGCCAGGCAAAATTGCAGGGAATATTACAGTATATACACATCCATTTAGTATCAGCCTTTGAGACAGATTTGCACAGGGACTGGCCTAAAAAGGGCTTTTCCCCTTTCTGCTGTGCACAGCACAGCTGGGATGCTCAAGGTGGGACCACACTCAGAGGGAGGACACACTCCTTAAGAGTGGTTTGAAGCCCCAGCACGTTCACAGAGAATTCATGCTGATTGATTACACATGAAGCATATCTGTACAGGCCATTTGCCTTCCCTTAAGTGCCAAATTACTTAATGTATCCTAAATATTCACCCAAGAAATCAAAGACTTTTACTCTCTTGGGAACAGAACTGCCCACAGTTTCAGGCTCCAGCAGCATCTCTCTGCTCTGCAAAAGACCAGCAGTAAGGGATCACCCCAGATAAAGCCAGACACCGCTATTCCCAGAAAAGTGGATTTGAAGGACACCTCTGCAGTTCCCCTGAAAAATAACTCATCTATCACTGGGTAGTGAATAATAGCCATCATGACAAGTGATCTTCCATATGGCCTTAGATTTGTTCCAGCTCACCAAAGAATATAACACATTTGAAACCCTGTATTTTCACTTTCTGCCTTTCACAGGCAGGCAGTAACCATCATTCTTCTGAGATGGTGCCAGGGTAAGAAAGTCTTCTCACTAAGCAGTTTTCTAGAAACAGGGCAACATTGCTGCAGCCATCACACCCTCCTTGCTGAACACAGCAGATGGTACCTGACCGTTTGGGTGTCAAAGTGGGACTGGAGATAAAAGCCCCCCCNCCCCCCCCCCCCCCGCTTTACATCGTCATTTATTGCTGCCAACATGCAGCCTGCAAAGGCAAAGTGGTTCAATCCATGCAGACATTTGGAACAGACAGGATGAAGACCCAAACATCCACTTTCACCTGCAGCCAATCTACAAGTGGTAAGTATTATTATGGTTGAGTTACTGGTTTTTGCCAGTCACAGTCAGATTGTGCAACAAGGCTGTCTTGTACATGTAAATATGTCCCTTCCTGGTGACTAAAGGCTACAGCTACCTCTCTGTGTCCCCACTTGCTCTCAGGTGTCACCTCTGTGACACTCAGCCCCAGGAGATGTGTAAGCTCACCAGCTAAGCCTTAAGCTAGTGAAAACTAGCACTCAAAGGAGTGAGGTAATGTAATGCAAGGCCAAGACCAACGTAACTGCAGTTTGAACAGGCACTGCAGCACAGTCCCAGAGGATGCCTAAAGTGTGCATTGTGTCAATAAAGTGTTTTGGGACCAGGGAAATGAGTCCTGATTGCTGAACTCTTTCTGTGTTCAAGTAAGCAGGACTTTGTGCACCCTGTGTCAAATATATAAGACTTTGCTATTAACTTATCCTCTTAACAAGAATAACCCCTCAGATCCCAGGCTGTGGCTAGTTCTCACATCAAAGGTAGGAAGTGCTCAGCCACAGGCATCATTTGGAATTTAAGAAGCTTTGTATATAAGCATCTCATCCAACCATGAAGCAAATGGAACAGCCAATGTGTGAGACACATCACGAGGGTTTGAAGACACTCAAGTGGAGTACTGGGCCAAATTTATCCAGCTGCAAGATCTACAGTGTCACTGCAAGTTGAGTTTTCCCCAATATTTGTTAAATTTGTCAGGAAAAATGGCAAAGTCAATTCCAACTGTGCAGCAGACAGTATACAACTGAAATCTCTCTGAACATTGTTAAAAAAAGCCAGTGGGCGTATGTAAAGCACACCATAAGGACTTTTTAGCAAGAACCCACTATACTGAGGGCTGAAGGCCAATTTCAGACACTCTCCTGCAAGGAAGGACTGCATTTCACAGAGGAAATGCATGGAGACCAGGAGAAAAACATATGACTTTAAAGATGGTCATGTCCTGAGCTATAGCAGGGCAGGCTGTAGGCAAGGGGCTCTCTGGTAACAGCCCCAATGTCCTGGCTGTGCACAGGAGGGGCAAGGACACTTTTGCATGGGGACAGTGCTACAGCAGGTACTTTCCCCTTTCTCAGTACTGCCCAGGACAGGTCAGACATACTCCAAAGTAAATGATTCATGAATTGAAAAACTGTGAGCCTGTCTACAACCAGGGAATAAACAAAAAGTCCCAAGAGCTGCAAAACTTCCCTCAGGATGAAGAAGGAAACTCTGAAAGACAGATCAGTGCCTAAAGCAATGCACAGTACTTAAACAAGTGGCAGCTCATGACCCACAGATGCAGCCATGGCCAGTGCTTTCAGAGGTTGCTCCAGTTCCTGACAAAATCCTTGCATTGGAGGCTACATCTCAGAGCATGCTGTCAGGTTTCCAGCAAGAGCTGGGGAAAGGTATGCATAAATGGGAAAACCAATGGCTCTAATAAAGACTCCCAAAGCAACAGCCAATCTGTCTTCAGGAGGGGCCAGCATAGCAATGATGCATTCCCCAGTTCATAAGTTATTATAAGCATATCCCTAATGATGCTCATTTTCATCCTCTTCCCCAGCTGTTTCCAATACATTTGTTTTGTTTGTTTCCGTGCTGGATCCAAGACCATGTCTGCAGAGCACCATCTCATTTTGCTGCAGAGCCCTGTGCACACAAAGGCTTTGTAGCCTGCCCTACACCTCTCTGCTGCCCCTCTCAGACAGCCCTTCTGGAGCAGAGGACACAGACTGAGGGATGAAGAAAGGGCAGGCTGAGCCAGTGTCCATGCACTGGTTTGCTGGTTCACCATCCTCATAAACGTGGGACCACACAACAGAGACCCTCTTGCTTTCTACCTGCATGGTCTGCCAAGACACTCGAGCACTGCAATCACCTCTTTACCAAAAGAGAGGCACAGACAGCATGGTGCTGTGACCCAGTCACCCTGCAGCCCCTCACACCTTCATCACATCCTGGCTTGATGTGCTATCCATGGAGCAGGGACACCATGACTGGCCACAAACTTTTATTACTCCAGTGACCCAAGAAGAAAGTACACCATGCCAGCCTGAGCAGCTGACAGCATAACATGTTCTTGGAAGCACTGAAGAATTAAGAGTGGATCCTCAGCATGGCTGATTCACATTTCAGGGCAGAGCAGCATCGCACGTGCACGGAACATCTCCTGTCAGGGATTCCCTGGGTGGCAGAAGCAGCTTACAGTTTTAGATGAAATGCTGAAATGAGAAGCCAGATGGGTGAGCTGAGAAGCTTAAGGCATGCTTCCATGGTAAATGCAGCAATCTTGAAATTGAGAAAATTTGTTTTTCCCTTGCACAAATGCCCCAATTGGCCTGAAGAGCTCGCGGCTGAAGGACATGGAGGTCGGCAGCTCAAGGGGCTTCCTGAACAGGTTGGAGATCAGCAAACAACCATCTCCAGAGAACCCTAAAGATTAGTAAAATAAGCAAGAGTTTTGGAAGGAATGTAAGCCTACACACTTTGAAGTGAAAGCCAAACTCTGTTCTTGGAGTGAAAAATAAATGATCCCCAGAGAGAGTCCTGTGAGCTTTAGCATTTCTTTCTCAAAGCAGAGTGCAGGGTCTCTGCTGGAGACACCGTCTTGGGCTAGATGGATCAATGGTCTGCTCCAGAGTGGCTTTTCCTAGAAAAGCTTCAGTTCTAATCTGAAAAATGCAGCTCTTGGCTTCAAATAAAGATCAGCTGCTGGAAATATGGAAATACTTTCTATACTTAAAAAAAGTATGCGTAGGCAAGAAGAAGGCCTCCTGTCAGAGCACTGCATGGGGCTTAATCACTTGGCTCCTGATGCCTTCAGCAAGAGTTGTTCATCCCAAGTCCCATGCAATGTTTCAGGAAAGGCAGCCCACATTCTCATAGTTCTCAGAACAGATTTGACTATTTAAAAACTTTGGCATAAAGTTTCTTTAACCAAACAAAACTGAACTCCTTGGGCTAAACCCATCCCTCGAGGAACTCCACTGGAGTCCAGGATGCAACAGTAGGATTAATCTGGTCCATATTTCTTCTTCCCCCAGTAAAGGCCTCTCTTGTATTTCTATACCTCTCCTCCCACACCCCAGTTTTTGGGGCTTTTATCTCCAAGGTTTATTATAGCCTATTGCCTTCCTACCTTTTTATTCCCCCTCCCCCTCCAAGTCTCAGTGGAATTTGTTTGTCTTTGCAGTACTGTAGCGTCTTGGCTTTCTACAACACACAAACAGAAGGGATGTCTGATGTGAGCAGAGAGAGGCAGAACAAAGGAGACTTTAGTATTCCCATTGTAGCCTTTGCAAACTGAGACACAGAGATATTGACTTGTCCAGTGTCAGACAGAAAGTTTGTACAGAGCTGAACCCTCATTTCCCCACTGCTTTTCTCATACAAACATCCCTTTGTTTTCCAGCAGAATATAATCCTCCTTTTTCTTCTCTTTACACTTCTGGTTTCCTCCTCCTGCCCTTCTCTCTCCATTATTCTTTCCTTCTGCATTTATGCCTCAATATTTACTTTTTGTGTGTGCTAAACCTTCTTTAACCCCTTCCTCCCCTTCCCAGAGGCTATTGTCTGTCCCTGCAGGGCTGTGAGCCTTCCCAGTTTGATTTCTCTGCTTTTCCACAAGCCACACAGAGAGGCTTAGCCAAGGGCTGCTGGGGCCTTTGCCTCTGGGATTTTGCTGGCTGAGGCTCATTGGTTCAAAAGCAGAGAGGCCACAGCATGGCAGAAGCATTTGGTTGAATAGAAGCAACATGTGCTCTGGACTAGTATTTTAGCACCATCTGGCAGAGATAAATGAGGCTGGACACTCTGCATCTGCCAACCGCTCCTCTGTGGACAACAGCCTGATCCCCGACGCAAAGAAAGAGCTTTGGTGCCCTGAGCTCCCCAGGAGCCTGCAAGGCTCTCCTGCCATCCTTCCCCACTGCAGGCAGCAGAAAAGCAGGCTTTGATTTCACAGAGGAAGGAAGGAAAGATTAAATTGAATTGAATCTAAAGACAGCACCAGAGAGAAAAAACCACAAAATTAAGCTATAAATATTATTACCAACTATTACTGAAGACTAACCCAGAACTATATACTTCTCTATAGTAACCAATAAACAGTACTCCCTGGTCTCACAGGAAGCATTTAGGACTGCAGATTGGAGTGTGGCAGGGACAGGGTGGAAGGCAGGTTGGATTAGCACCACAGCCCTGGGACAAGGATGGTGGCTGTGCCCCTCTGTGCTCCTATGTTCCCCTTCTCCAGCCACCAGATCCAGTGTGCAGACTGACACACAGATCCATGCCATAGCTTCAAAAGTTGAAAGAACCTTGGACACCAAACAGATAGTCTGTACAAAAGATTAATCCCACTGCACCACATGCCACACTCTTTATCCCAGCTGAGACAAAAGTCACATGCATTACATTGCTGCATTTATTCTAAAATTAAAAGATGAATGTTGGGTTTAGATGTAATAGTTAGGCTCAGTCCAAGACTAATATTATTTCCTCTGTGTTTCTTTATACTGTCCTTCTTTTTATTAATTATACACCACTCCTGCTTGCTGAAATATCCTTCTGGTCACATCTACTGGGTGGCAGTACTAAAGGCTACTTCCCCTTCCAAGTTTTGCCAGTGTATGTCAGAGGTCTGGGTGTTTTTCTCCCCCTCTATACCAACAGGAGGGTCCCTTTGATTTCTCACTGCTCGAATCCCCACACAGGGACAGCCCCTGCCAGCACAGCCCCTTCCCTCCCCTGCCCCCAACACTGAGAGAGGCAGGGCTGGGCTTCGGGGGACCTTGCTAATTGCCGAGATTGTTATTCCTTCCACGGGGTACTTGGCAGCGTTGAGCCTCCCAGCACAGCCTTTGAATGTCCACACTTTTAAACAGTAGCCTCAGCTTGAAACCAAGCCAAAGAATAGGCACGGCCTCAAGGAAGATAGAGCGGCTTGCAGCAAGCATGCAAATTCATGAGCCTGTGTGCACGTGTGGCCTCTCAGAAGCCGTGTTCAGCATCTGAAGCCCAAAACATCCCACCCTGTGCATCCCACCTAAGCCATCAGCCAGACTTTGCCTTTTCATGTGGCACAAAACCATTCAAAGCATCACAAGGATACTGAATTTATGCTCAATCTGCAGCGGAGGCTCTGCTTCAACTTCATCCATGGGGGATTTTACTCATTTCATTTTAAACATATACTAATAGAGATGCCAAGAGAATGCAATGGCTGTGAGTCAATCTTTAGCACATTTCTTTTTCATTTTCATCAAGACTTTGGAATAAGGCTGAGATCTTTCACTTCTTACACTTAACAAAATAATTAGACATTATAGGTAGCCCTGTGGACAGCACATCTGACTGCTAGTCAAAAGACTTGGCTCTATTTGTGGTTTTGCTCCTAAATTGCTTTATGATCCTGAACAAGCTGTTTTAACTGTGCCAGATCTTGGTTTTCCTCTCTACAGAATGGAAATAATGACTGCCCACATTAGTAAAGCACAGTCAGGTTCACAGACCTCAAAAGCACCTTTCAAACATGAATTAATTTTGTCTGAAAAAATCTCTCCAAGTTCTCTGAGGCAGGGAACTGTTGCAGTGCACTTTTATAGACAGGCAAAAATGAGGCATTGACAATAGGAAAGACTTGCTCTGGTGATCACAGAAAGGACTTTCTGGGCAGGAACGGGAGATGTTAGGAGAACTGGAAAAAGTTAGATCATCTGACACAAAATCCTGTGTTTTATTTCTTAAGTGTACAAGGGATAGATGTGCTGCCCTAGAGGGAAATAAGTATATTCAGCACCTTGAGCTTTTAGTGGTTAAGTTTCTTGCCATCTACATAGTGATCTGATCTACAGATTGTTCTGCACATCAGTGACCACCCAGATGCAACAGTCTTTTATGGTGTTAATAAACAGCTATGGGTCATTTGTAATCTGAAGTCACATTTTAAACACAGCCATGGTCTCTATCCAGGCCAAGTGTGTATGAATATTTTCTTTTCATTTCACTCCCTTCTCAATTACAATTTGGTTTCTCATGGAAACATTCCTCAGAATTTTATAATCCCATAAAAAGTTTAGAACTGCTGATGGATTCCTGCATGAAGGATGCAGGCCCTCTTTGAAGCTGTAGAGGCTGGGTAACCAGGGTCCCATCCTCTATTAAATTCTGTAGGTTAGAATAATATCCTTTAACTGGCCCTGGTTTAGTCAACAGGCTTCTCCCAAAAAGCTGCAAAAGGGCATCTGCAAGCACCTGTCACATGGCAGTGACGTGCTTAGGGTTTTACACCCAGATCCCAGAAAGCCTCCTACTCACGTCCTGGAGGTCCCCAGCCATCAGTAACTTCTGCAGGACAAAAAAAATAAAATAAAATATCTAATTATGTACAACATTGAGGAGGCACTTTGCTGAAACGCCAGCCATACAAAGGAACCATATGCCAGTGCCCCAAGTGTGCTTTGCAAACATCTGCCTCTCAGGGGGATTTCATGCCAGACACTAAGAAAGCAACTTTAATTAGAGGCCAATTGAAATCCTTGTCCCAAAGCCTGTGACTGCCCTAAAAAAGACAAAAACATCCTAAAAATATAAGGCAATTGCATTTACCCCCATGTTTAAAAACACTCCATATTTTCTCTTTTTAATTTTTCTGACAGAGTTCAACATGCCCCATCCAAACAGATTGACAAAGTTCCCACTGCCTTCAGAAAAATCCCCATCCAGGAAGGATGGTTGTGTCAAATATGAATGTCAGAGTGGGTTTTAAATTAGTCATTTTTGACTGTGGTTCATTCAACATTCACAAACCAGCACCTCACAATTAATTAGGCTTACATTTCCCCTGTCTCACGTCGCCTCAAATCCCTTCTGACCGGATGCATTTCTGCCTTTGCTCATCTCCTTTGGTCCCTCTTTCTTTCTGCCAGGGCTTATGATTTCAGCTTGCAGCTATTGTGTCATCCTGGAAAGCTGATTTGAAAAAAAAAAAAAAAA
>VZRH01007627.1:434063-448119 GCA_013397555.1 Urocynchramus pylzowi
TAAAAAAAAAGAAAAGAAAAAAAAAAAGGAATAAAAGAAAACCTAAATCTGCAATTCAAAGGGGAGTTTTCCCTTCCTTTGCATGAATTCCCTGGTTAGGGATAAAGCAAGATCCATGCCCTAAGCCCTTGACACAGGGCAGGCAAAAGTAGAAACCTCTGCAGAGGGGTGCAGGGAGAGTAGCCAAAGCCCTGGTGGGATCACAGAGGCTGCTCCCACCCCTGAGCAGGACACAGTTCATCCAAACAGGGCAGTTGCAGGTCTCTGGGTAATGCATCTCTGGACAAACCCAGCAAAACCAAGGCAGCAAGAAGAGCAGCAGAAAGCACTCCAGCTGACATCAGGCAGAGCTCAGGGGCACATCAGGCAGCTCCATCAGGAGCACAGGGAAAGGTTCACAGGCTGCACTGTGATGCTGGGCTACTTCAAGAGCAGCCTCCACAGCCTTTACCTGGGGAGCAGGACCTCCTGTCACATCCCACTCTTCTGTCTTTATTACAATTTCCCAGGGTCTGCTCCTCTGCAAACCAATCCACAACCAATGCCAGCCCACCAACAGGGCCTGTGCACGACCCACTGGCAGCTGGCTTCAGATTGCCCAGACCTCTCTGACCAAGCGCTGAACTGCGAAGAGGCAGCGGCAGCAGCTCCTCCGAGGCTCTGGCCAGGAAACACTCAGGGTGTCACAGCAATCCCTTCAACTCCCCCACCAGCATCCCACATCCAAACAAAACCAGGGCAAACATTTTACATACATCAGCGGGAGGGGGAAGGCAAGACACTCACAGGACTAAATAATTTATCCGCCTCTCTTACGGATGCTGACATTTTTGACACACATTAAACATTAATGAAAATCATTTTATGGATGGCTGAGTCATGCCAGTCAATGGATAATCCCCTGCCTCTCCACCTGCCCCTTTCACCCTCATCTGGCTCCTATCGCAGAATGCAGCCACTTGTAACTCTGCCCTCTGAAAGAGGCCAGGCTCCCCCAGATGCCAAAGAGCAGAGCAAAAGCACTGAGGGGGCTGAACAGACCCCAGTGAATGCCTGGATGAGACCGAGCCCATGGAGCCCTAACCCCGCTGCAGTTAAATTCACAAACCTGCTGTTTTGTTAATTAGCTAACACGAGATGCTGTGAATCATTTTGGAAAGCAAATTACCTCCCTGATTTCCAAAAGCTTCCTAGCCGCATTTCTTTTTTTAACTTACTATTTTTTCCTTCTCTCAACGTATAAATGCCAATTAAATTACTGCCTGCCTCTGTTTAATCTAATGTTAGCCTACTCATATTTTCAGCTGCTCTCTGATGCCAGTATGGCCCCTTATGCCCAAATCTCTTTAGCATGCTAGCATGAATGTTTACAGCCCTAAGACTTAGTGCTGTAAGAACCCTGACATTTTTGTGCTAATAACTGTGATGTTATTATAATGTTGAATTTAAAAGAATCACCACTAGGTTGAAAATGCAGTTTTCCTTTAGTTTGTTCCAGCTAAGGACACATATAAAGAGATGACTGGGATTTAAGTCTCACGAGCTATATGCATCTCTTTCTGGACAAGCAGCTCTTAAATTTGCTGAAATGATGTAACTCACCAGAAGGCAGCTACAAAAATCCACTGGGCAGGTTTCAAACAGAGGGTACACATTCAATCTCATCTCATCTCATCTATCATACAACCATAAAACCACTGAAGTTGGAAAAGACCTTTAAAATCATGGAGTCAAACTGTTAACCCAGCACTGCCAAATCCACCATTAAACCCACTGGACGATGAGTCTGGATACCAGAGTTACCAGGAATATGTTCTTCATCCCAAACATACCTTTCTTTAAGGAACAGGCTAAAAGATTAGCACCTAAATGCAGCAAATTGCCTTCTTTTCACTAAGGGGGAGCTCAGAGCTGCACAAATAACTGGCTACAGGTTAATGAGATCTGACTGATCTCCAGAGGGTACAAGCTGCTGCCCTATAGATCCTGGACAGCTGGATTCAGATGACCATCCAACTCCTCCCTGAAACACAGGGAAATAGTCTGGGGCCCATTTCCAGCCCATTGCCAGGTTGAATTTTTTTCTTTCAATGGAGGTGACAGAAGTGCAATATGTTGGCAATGATATTTTAATTTCACAGACTGAATTATAAAATCCTTTTCCCACACACATTTTCCCTTCTTCTGAACGGATTTTACTGGTTGGTGGTTTCACTGAGCAGCATGCCCTGCAAAAAACAGCAATTCCAGGCAGGAGGAAATTGTCACATTCAACGTGTCAGTAACAGTCCACCAAGTTTATTAGATAGGTTTCTAAAGATAGGGAAATTATATTTTGATCTGAGATGACCCATTGCACCCTTGCTACAAGTGGTTGTCAAGCCTCCCTTGAGTATAACATTGTGGAGCAGACCCCAATCTAAACCAAGCTAAATCAACCAAAGGACATTTCATACCTTCAGTAAATAAGAGATGAGGAGAAAACAGTTTCTCCCACGTTTCCTACTTCAGGTGAGATTTCACTCCTTTGGCTGCAGCAGTTTTAATAACCAATTTTTATATTCTTCCTCAGCCAGGAGGTCATCCTTCATAAACATCTACGCCAGGCATCCCTGCCCTCCCACACAAACATGTAACCACACACACCTTCCTGTATTTGGCTTCTGGCTTTGCTGATAGAAGAACAGACCATGTATACATTTCCAACCTACAACTCAGCCCAGGGTTTCCATGACCTTTTCCTGAAAGCTCCAGCTCTGCTGCTGGAATGACTTGTTCATTATGTTAGCTGTTCAATAACTCTTAGGCACTTAATACTGCTTTGAATAAACAAGTCACAGTCAGAAGTCAATGAAACATTAGGAGCGATGACAAATCAGAAATAGCAAACTAACTGCACAAAGGAAAAGAAAGAAATGCAGTGATGTTTTTCTGCCTGCTTACAAAGAAAAGCAGAGTGAAAGATGGACTGGAGAGAACAGATTCATCATGCTTTGGCTTCATTACTATAATAATTAATTTATATTAGCAGGTGCACGTTAAGAAGATTTGTTTCCACCCCTGTGCCACCACCAGCTGGTGCAACATGCATGTGTCAGTCATGGGAAATAGTGGTTGTGCTGATGCCCTCACCATCTCTTGTGTCTGCATCCTGCAGCTTTGTTATGGGTCCAGTCAGCAGCACTGGTAGGGATGCACAAACACATCACAGAGAGCAGTTTTATCCCAGAGCCAACTATGGTGGGACACAACCAGATGCATAATTTCATTTCCCATATTTCATGGGAGCTGACTGATGGCAGAGGGCACGTCATGGCCACAGGACATTTATATTAGCCTTTTCTAAACCCAATATTTATAAAACTGCACTGGAAAAGTAGCTATGACATTCCACCCAGAGCTTTTGCTCCTGAGGAACATAGCATGAAAATGTTCATGATTCCACAGATCTCTGGTTTATATCTCACCCAGTGCGTCCCACTGCAGGATTTGGCCCAACATCAGAGTTCTCAGATATTACTTGGGACTGAGAGGTCCATAAAAATGTCCTCTTGATAATGCCTACTTGCATCTTGTGATCTGGTAGAAATTCAGCCTGTGGAAATATGTCTACCCCCTCTCTCACTTTTCCTAGGAAGCCCTATCAAATGTAGTGATATCCATTTATAGCAACTCCAGAAATCTGAGATACATGACACTAGCTGCTAATGAAAGCTGCAGGATAAGGCAATAATGACATCTTGGGAACCAGAAATTCATACTGAAATATTATAGAAAGAAAGTTATCAAGCAGGAGATGTACAAAATTCAATTTTCTGAGTGCTATACTGGCTTAAATGATACAAAAAATCTTTTCATGGCCATCAAATGAAGCTTTTTTTGCAAATGTTTTGTGAACTCACAGAGAAAAAACAAAGAGATAAATAAACAGTGTCATCTTCCCCTGCACTGAAGTGCTACAGTACTGAGTACACTGCCTGCTATAAGACTACTGACAATTAAGGATGTATCACCCTGAGCAGTATCTCTGTCTGCACTTATCTGATCTGCTCATTACCATCATCCTCTGCCACACAGCACAACCAGGCACTTCATGGAATAAATATCCATTGAAGCCAAAGTGGCAAGTCAGCTGAGCACATAAATTGCCCAGGTTCTACCCGGAGACAAGAACAATTATCTTTCCAAATCCACTTTAAAACCCTGACTAAAGAATACTTTCTGAAGAGGTCAAGCCCTGATGATAGCTAATACTTTCAAATGAATCTTTGTTATTGCCCAAATACAAAGAGCTGTTTTAATGCATCACGACAGCAGAATGCCTCTTCCAAGAGCGAGCTCACCCGCATTTCTGCAGATCATCACTTAAGTGTTCCCTAAGTCATACAACTTTCTGGCTTTGAAAGATTGCCCTTTGATGTCCAACAGACAGATGTCAGCATAAAAAGATAGGGAGGGAAAAAAGTCCAAGCTCTGCACAACCAGCAGTAATCAAGAGAACAGCAGTGAGCTTGTCTGTGGAGACCAAGCAAGCAATAGCAGCTGAGCTATCTCCTCACCCCTTTGCTTCCAAAAAGTGTTTAGCAATAGCATAGCTACAAAAATGTCAGTAAGGTGAAGTGCTCTAAGTCACCAGTACCTGTTCAGTGGCTCTGCAACCACACAACAGCACCACTAGCTCAGGAGCACGCAGCATGGATAAAAATCCCAGCAAAATAGTGCACTTGAAGCCATAACACAAGTTAGCCCCTTGGGTGTCAACTGTTTGGGGAACAGTGTGATACAGCTTACACTACCACTGTCACTGCTGTTCCAAGGACAAACAGAAGGCTTCTGTCATCACTGTTTTCAATCCAGTCCTTTTCATAAGCATTGCCATTCAACTATAATGATTGTTTTGTTACGTGTGGTTCTACTCAGAAAACTGACTCCATAAAAACAGAATCATGGAGTTCATGTTTATTGCATCTCAATGATTTCCAGATCAAATGCAGTCACTTTACAAGTAAAAAACATGTTTGGTTTGTTTTTCCAACTACCAGGTCTACAAACTCATGCTGGGATCTAGAAGTTAAGTTGTCATCTTTTTGGCTTGTACAATTGCAAGAGGAATGAAAAAGAAATCTGCTTGCCTGCTCCTGGAGCAGCTGTGTATTTCCAGCTTCAACAGAGATAATAAGGAATAAAAATGAAGACAATATTTTCAAACCCACTTATCTAATTCTGCGCTTCAGGGCTCTAGAAAGGTAATCTGATTTTAAAAGCTACTCCAAGGGCAATTCAAAGTGACAAGACTTAAGTACCACTTGAAATTTTACTGCATATTTAGGTACATAAATAGTATGTACCTAACTTTAGACACCCATTTTTCAAAACTGTTCCCCTTAATTTAGTCAGCAAATTAATCAGATTTGCATGTGATTACACATAGATAGAAGATCATTTCTGTAGGAAGGTGTTATTTTTATATAGACACTTGTCGGAGAAGAATTGCACGTTAAACTAAAATTTATGAGTCCACAGGCTGAGTCGACATTAACTATTTGACAGCTGCAAATTACTGCATTACAGACATGGCCAATTTGCTTACAGAGAGCCATGTGCTCACATGTAACTTAACCATTCCTCAGCTGTCTGTCTGTAAACCCCAGTATTGTAGGGGTCAGCAGGTTTCCCTCACGGCAACTCTGACAGGTTGCAATCAGGTTTCTGAGCTCCATTATCCTGCACATGAAAGAAACAAGATGTTCTAGGGGCTGAGGAACAGATTAGCTCTCTACCATGCTGACAAACAGATCCTCTAACTCTTTGTCACGTCTTCTGTGAGTTCCCTACCGCAAAAATTTTCAACCATGACTTGGCTTCTCCTCATTTCATCCCCCGATACATTCAGCTCTTTCCTCTGGGCTCCTGTGCCAAATGGTTTTGGATGCCACCAGTCAAACACATATACCTGTAGGGCTGCTCTGTGGGTCCCAGAGTGATGGTCACCTCGAGCCTTGCAAAGGCTTTGCAGAATTAGCTTTGAGGTGTTTGTGAAACACAGATTCACGGAGGGCAAAGTGAGGGAACGTTTGCTCTGTTACCCATTTGTCACAAAGCTTTCCTTCGTGTACAGGTGCACTAATGCTGACCACCCCACCCGGATCTGCGCTTTGCCTCCTCCAACCTTGTGCCTTAGGGAGTTAATGACAATGTCTGATGGCAACCAAAGAGAAAATGCATAAGAGCTTACAGGAGAAGTGGGCTCAGAATAAAGGCTGGGAACATGGCCAACATTTGCAGACGTACTGAGTTAGCAAGTTCTGAGGAACGTTCCAAAACATTAGCCAGTGTCACACACACAGCCTTTCCATACTGGTTTCATAAGCCAGAGGTGTCTGCTTGCAAGGGCAGTCCTGCCAGGCCACCCCTGCAGCTTTACTGTGGCTTTCCTCCCTTTGCTATCTCCCTCCAACAAGGACAAGCAAGGGTGTTTAATTAAATCCAAATGCTAACATTTTTAGCGAAGTGTAAAATTGTAGATTTGGAAAGCACCGCGCCTGGCTTTCATCATTAAGGAGCTCTGTGATCAATGTAACATCAGGCCAATTATGGCTGTTATGGTGCTGAGAGATGTATTTCTGTTCTCTGGACCTCTTTATGCATTCAGGTGTAAGCTAAGCAAGTGCAGCCTCAAATGCTAATTGTGCTGCTTAGGACATACTCACTCCCAAGGAGTCCCATCAATCACACAACCTTTTAGTGCCGGGCAATTGCCAATCCTTTCCCAGCCAGCCCCAGCCAAGGTCTTGCCCATGATGATGAAATCTGCCTGCAGATTTTAGAAACTCCCAGTCACACAAGGCAAGGCTGCTGCTCCTGCAACAAGCCACTGCTGACTTGCCTTCATAAACTGCCAAGGGGACTCTGAAACAAGCACAGTGAGAAGGAATGGGTGTACTTGCGGCTCACTTCGTCCTCCAGATGATATTTTCCCAGCAGCAGTCACAGCTCGTGCTATTTGAGTCATCCTCATCTGAGAATGCAAATAGTTCCCAACCAGTAACACAGTGCTTCTGCTTGCAGGCTGAGAGCTCAGCTTCTCTCCCAGTGCTCCAAGATGTGCCCAGTCCTGGAGAGCTACAGGCTGCTCCATGTCAGGGAAGGGCCTTGTACAGATGGCGTGGAAGGATGGCAGACAATGAAATACTTGGGGCTGGAGGGAAAATTGAGCCCTCACAATAACAGTAGCTTTAGACTTTGGATTAAACCCTGTCCTTTGTTATGTTGATGCAGACAGGAGCAGCACTTGACAATATTCAGAGAATTGTAGATTTACCCCACTGAAACCATCCTTCAGTTCCACACTTCTATGTGACTTTCATCATGGTCTCTCTGCAAATTATTTTAATTCTTTATAGGAAGAAATGGATTTGCCTTGTCATTTACAGCACAGAATGTTACATAGTTACTTGAATTTTCATGAAAAAATAACATTTAATTGGAATCTAAGTTGAGTAAATTCAGATATCTGAAAGCAAAAGCAGCATTTTGTGGGAAGTTGCAATTATTCCAGGCAACAAAAAAAAAATTCCAGAAAATTCAGAACTGAGTCAAATTTAAAAGCAAACCACTATGGCTGAAGTATGAAAGCAGTGTCTAGGCACAGTAGCAACAATGCAGAGCCTCCAGCAAGGAAGGAGTACACAGCTATGGCTAGTGCACAGTACTATGCTAGCTGCAGATTAAATTGATATTGAAAGCCCTTTGCAGATTAAATTGATACTGAAAGCCCATTTCATTTTTTATCTTTCCCTTATTAAATTATTTTAGGATGAGGAAAAAAAAGACCACATATCCGTCTGCTAAGAGGAACACGGAGGTATGCTACATTAATCTGGCAATAAAGCCATCATGGACAATCCATTGGCTGAAAGCCTCAGGATGTATATCTTACTCAAAGTTGCTTATAAATTAATTTAGCCAAAGAAACAGTTACTGCCTTATAAACATGGGATGTTTCTAACCATTCATTTAACTGTTATCCTGCAAAAAACCAGCAGATGATAGAGATACCCAGACATCAGTGCAGGTCCCAGTCCACTTTTGTGGCTTGTTTCAGAAAACTCTCGAGAAATTAACACTGAATCTACACTTGCATTTTACTCCTTGGAAGGAAACAGCCTTCCCTTCCTTTGGTGTACCCTCTCTAAAAGCCTGTGAAGAACATAACCCGTGTCACAGTGAGGCAGAAAGAAGCTGCAGGCGGCCCAATATGAGAAATCTTCCCCCGGCCCATGCAGCTCTGCCTGGGGTCTTGCTGTGCCAGCTCTTGTCTCCAGGAAACTCTGATATTTTCCTTGGTGGTCCCAAGATGAGGAAGGATAATGGTTCCAAGGGTTATCCAGAAACATTTGGTTTTTAATCCTGGCCACTGACATAACTTGCGATCACAAGCAAATCCTTCAGTCTCCCAGCATCTTGGTTCACCCATATGCTAGGGACAGTGTGTTTCCTTGCCTCCTGAGAGCAGCCACAGAGCCTGGAAGCTCTGGAAGATCCTGGAAGCATCTTGTCTTTCCACTGGCCAAGAAAATTTCTTACCATCAGTGCTAAGTGGGTGTTTTTTCTGTATGGTTTGCTCAGAGGGAAGTTAAAAGGCAGAAAGCAAAGATATAAAGCTGTTCTCAAAAGAAAATGTCCATCTCTAAAAAAGTGAGAAAGTATTCAAGTGCCACACATTAGTACTGCTGCCAAGTGAAGTCTTGAGCAATTAGTCTGCTGATGGCTTGAACTTCACTGGGTGTAATCTAATTTACCAGCAGTGCAAGCCTCAGTATGTTTCCAGCACATGGTGGTCAGAGAGAGCACCCAGCTCTCTCCCAGCTGCCCCACTGCCCTGTTCCGACCCAGTGAAGACCTTCAGTTGCAAACCAGCACTCAGTGCAAACATTTAGTGAAGGAAATGAGAAATCAGAGTGGTAAATACTGCAATCAGAAATTCAGAACAAAAACCAGCTTGTCTGAGTCATCCCTGAGCTTTCAACACACACATCTGAGAAGGGCTGCTCCTATTCTGGAGCAGCCACCATGGAGAACAGTAAAACAAATCTACAGTGTGGGTGAAGGGAGAGAGGCATGGGAAAGCCAAGTATCTCACTGGGGTCGTACAGGGGGTTATCACAGGCTCAGGATAAACCCTTGTCCCTTGCACAGAGCCCTGTGTCATGCACTGCCTGACCTCCCCTGACACAAACCAGGACCCAACCAGGCACTTGCTTATCCTGCAAGCTGCAGATGTTTATGGGTGTTTTTACTAAACACTTCAAAAAGGTGCCTGTCTCAGAAGCGTGTTTTCACATTCTCAATCTTCTGAGCTTTCAAACATTTCATTAGATCTGAAATTCCCACCACAGCAAGTGGTGATCCTCAGAAGGTACAGATTCTAGTTGGTAAAAGAGGCATTTAAGCAAAGAGTGGGTGTTAGCCCAAATCTATTCCTCCTCATGTCTTCCTTATATCTGACAAAGACTGCACAAAATTTCTGAGTACCAAAGTTGGGAGATTTAAAAATAAAGCATGAAGCCACATACCTAATCAACTGGGTACTGGAGCATTAAACTCCTCCATCTATGAGCCTGAAGGCTGCCAACACAGTTGCAGAGAGGAACTGCAGTGTGGGGCAACAAGCACAAGTCTTCTGTACAACAGTTTTTACAAAGCAGGAACGCTTGGTCACCAAACCCATCACCTTCAACTTTTAAGGAATATGCCCCAACTCAGTGTGGCATATTCAGTGAAATGTGGATGAAAATTTGGTCCTCAATAGGAAAACCTACACACTGAAATCTGGAGTAATCAGTTGTTTGTCAGGTGAACCAGAACTGATGCCAAATTACTTCTCACTTAAAATGCTTGTGCCATATGGTTACAAGTGAGGTGCTAAGCAGGACATGGAGAGGGAGCTGGCAGTCAGCAGTGTTTCATGTGTGGTTCAAAAACAGAGAGCTTCAGAAAGACTCCCCCTGCTCCCAGTCTTCCAGCCAGAGAATCACATCTGACCAAAAACCAAAGAGAAGACTCATCAGAGGCACCACAGCTTCCTACCCTGGAATACTTGGTTTATGGAGTCTGTGATTGTACATTGGATCAACTAACCAATAACGTGGCTAAAAAAATGAAAAAGAAATGCATACCAAAAATAAGGAAAAAATAGCAATGGGCAGAAATGTTACATGATGCTATGAATGACTAGGTTATCTTTTGTTGTATATAGGTAAAACCTAAAAAAAGGAAGGCCTTGTAAAATAAGTAACAGGCTCAGGCCTGTTACTTCAGCAAAGCAGAAAAGGACTATGGGAAAGTGATTCAGCTGAATTAGAGGTAGAGAAATAAGTTATATAACCACTGTGTGTTCATATCATGGAGTATTGCATTTGCTTGAATTATATTTGTTATGTTTTAAAACCATGTAACTGATATTGGGCTAACTGCTTAAAAAGGCCTGGTTTTTGCAATAAAGCAGCCATTCTTTGCACCTGCCTGGGGACTCTGCCTCACTATGGACCCTCACCCACAATCTGTGTCCTTCATCCCGCTGTCCTGTAAGGGAAACCAGGACTTGTAGCTGTGACTCAAATCTGTTCCTCCAGACAAGAGATACATCCAAGGCCTCACTCATATGCATCTCCATTACAGTGGGTCCCAGCCACATGTTCTTCTGGCATAGAAAGCCTAATTCCAAGGCCTTTCTTAGGCCAAGACCTGCATCTTGTTATGAAGGGACTTGTGCTGAAAGGCAGTCAAGAAGTCATAAAGAGATGTGCTCATCCCCAATCTCTCATGGCTGGAGCCAAACGTCTTTAAAGAAGCTTTCTGTTAGAGAACTGGTGTCATTGGGAGACAATGCTTATCATTTCTTCAGGCTGAATACATATTTATTCAAGTCACAGACACATATTATATATTGAAAACAGGGTAATCTAACTATCCTATGATCTTCCTTTAACCCAACTGGAATTTCTAAGAACTTAATGCAATATCTAGGACTCTTCTAAAAGAAAAAGATTGTGTGATAGCTCAAACTACCAGGCCTTTCCAGATGAAAGTGAAATGGGGCAAGAACAAATGGCTAATAAGTGAAAATGAGGACAATGAATTTTTAAAAAAAAGAGAAAGGGAGACAGGAAGACTACTTTTAAATGAAAATATTATCCTGATAAATTATATTATTAGAAGTCCAAAGAAGAAAATTTGAATGTGGCACAAGTTAAAAGAAGTACATTTTACACAGATTTTGTTTTTGTCTTCTAAATAGTCAATGATCTGTTGCACATAAAGCTGTAGGATGGTAATTGGAAACAGAGTCTAGTCCCATGACAGGAAATAAACTCTTATCAATGGCCTTTGCAAATCTCAGGCAAACCATTGGGAAATTGGTAGTCTTGTAAATTAATACGCAAGACCATGATCGTAGAGATGGATGTAGCAAATACACTTATCTGTAATGAGTTCATACTGGTTTTTTGCCACAAAGATAACCCTTGAATAAGAAATCCAGCCATTTCCTGGTTTGGACTTTGTCAGGGTTCCTGGTAACAGCATTGAGGAGAAAACCTACGTAATTTGCTTGGCAATCTCAGACAGACTCCAGCTTCCAAGCAAGCGCAAACACGAGATTTTCTAGCATCTCATGGCCTGAGCTAAAGACAATAACAGAGCCTTATATAACATGACAGAAACCCATTTTCACCACGATCCATTAGTGCAGTTGAATCACTCAGTTCTGCAAACTGCACTGATCGTTCAACATTAATTGGGACAAATTAAGTTATAATTTATGACTCTTCTACTTCATAATTACTTATGGAAGGAAACAGTGAGGAACTAGTAATTAAAATGATGAGGAAAAGCTTTAGAATAATTTGTTAAACCAGAGTGTCCTTTCTTTTCCTTCCCCTTTCTCCCTGCTTAGAAACAGCCTAGTAACTTACCTCTTGGTTTCCTGGGCTTTCTTTCACAGCTTTGCCTTAATACCCAACTCACGGGAACAGAAAATTCACAGCATACTTTCTCTGGATGCATGGATGGGACCTTTGTCCATGTTGGTATGAGAGACACCCAGCAGCCAGTGGACATCCTCGGATGATACAACAGTGAAAAGTGTTTTTATAAAAAGAAAGGAAAAATGAAGAGAAGAAACCAGAATAGCCATGAGATCTGGAAACCAAGGGAGGAATCCCTGAGTTTGAGGCAGATGGGAGGAGTCCATGAGTCTGAAGCAGACAAATCATTACAGACCAACAGTCCAGGCACAGTGTGACTTCTGCACTGGGCCTGAACTTCTCTTTTTCCAGAATGATTAGGACCCTTGATGAAATCAAGAAATCATTTCAAACAAGACCAATAATTACTGCTTATCTTATATGCACGGAGAAGGAAATTTAACTTAGGCTCAAAGGCAAATTATAAAGAAAAAGAAAACAACTAGCTATGTAACCTCATTCCTTTCACAGCCTATTATTCCTTGCATATTGTCAGTCTTCTTCAATTAAATGCCCTGTGCTATTTTAAAGACTATTAATCAGTGCCAGTTCAAATAGATGTTGTAAATTCATGCAGATGAGGAAGAGAGACATCCAAGCCATAATTCTTTACTTCAGGCTAACTTGCTCAAGTTATAAACTGCCTTTTTGAACATTAAACAGGCCTGAATGATCCATTTTTCCACGGTGATCAGAAGACAAGGTGTGGGGTTGATAAGAACATCCTGATAGTTGGCAGCAAAACCTCATCAAACCTTTCCAGACAAGATAATATTCAAATCCAGAATGTGAAATAAAAGCAGTATGCAATTTCTTTCCAAGCTGAAAATCCATGATCATTTTGTTCCCATTTTTCTCCTGTCAGACACTGTTTTCTTTAAAAGAAGATATTTGTTGTAGAAAAAAAACCTAAAGGAGTTGACACACATAAAAAGACTTTGTTTCCCACCCTGCTTTCCTGTTTACCAAGTAGCAAATCTTGCCTGAATTTCTCCACAGTACACAAAGATAACTAGCAGCTAAATAACACACTGGCAGCAAACATATCATTACAAGGCCAAGTCAGGTCATACTATCCATGCATGAAACACCCACTGAAAGAAATGGGAAATCTTCACACAGAATCACTGTGGATTCAGAACCAGGTGGTAACGTGGAGCGTATAAATCAGAAAAGCTGGATCTTGATTTCTATTTTTGAAGATAATACGTCTTTAAACAAAAAAATGGAGCAAGCTAGAGATTGGTGATAGGCTCAAATGATGGCTGTTTTCCCAGGGAAGAACACAAAACCATGTTAGAGTAAAGGATGATGATGGCTTTTCACTTTACAGGAGAGGCAGAGAAGGATTTTGAGGACAGCTCACAAGAGGATGTCTTCATGTCAAAGAGCAGTGGAATGTACAGATAATCAAGCAGTTATAAATGCACTTGATAAGCTGTCACATTAAAAAGCTTGGCAGAGCCATTACCCATCTTCTAGGCAAGAAAAATGTGTGCCCCAGCCTGTTCAAGCACTCACTGATGTTCAAGCTGGCCCCATCTGAGTCAGCCTCTTGGCCGCCTTGCCACGGTAACCACAAGAACAACTCCACCATCTGGAAATTCTTCCTGGAACCTATTCACTGTAAGAATTTGGGTCTGTAATGAAGATACACAGGGCAGTGAAAAAGCAGAGCCTGAACAGCAAAAGCTGGACATGACTTCAGGATAAAGATGCTCCTTATTCTGTCCCCATGGTCCTCCCTCACCTGTATTAGCCATGCAGGCTTGGAAAAGAGACCTGAGTGAGGTGAGATTGTGTTATGACACACAGGTGTACATGGACCATTTTTCTCATATTATAAAAGCAGCATCCTCCTAAGCCCAGGGATGATGAACATCCTTTCCTCTGCCAAATTTCTCATGTCAGGTGTCTCTACGTGAAAAGATGGTTCTTTTCCTTCTTGCCCACAGCAGCAAGCCAAAATGACAAAAATAACAAAACCCCCAAAGAAACAACAAAACCCCCCCCGCCACACAAACAGCTCG
>VZRH01007627.1:448174-554884 GCA_013397555.1 Urocynchramus pylzowi
CAAAACAACACAAAAACCCTATACCTACCAAAACCAAACCAAAACAACAAACAAACAAACAAACAAACAAAATCCACCAAAACAAAAGATAAAACTATTCAGCATTTTTTGCCTTCTTTGAAATACCACAAATACTTCTGACAATAAACCAGGATTTTCAAAGGGATGTCCATTTGGGGAACCTAGTTTCTTAGCAACTGCAAGACACCTCTTAAGGAGTAGAGATTTCAAGAAGAGAAGCGATGAGCATGCTCTAAACCTTGCTTCTTTTTAGAAGGTTTCAGAAGGGAAATTTGAAAATATAAACCCTCAAAACATCTGCTTCCACTGGCAAAATTTCATCTCAGTGTCATATCAGACACAGCTTGCTGGATCCCCTGTGCATCCTCCTTCTGCTTCCACTAAGGTGTTACTGTCAGTGCTGTAAGCAGGTCCTGTTTACATTAAGATCATTCTTTCAACATGCTTAGGAAGTTCAAACAAACACTTGGCTTTAAATCTGAGAGGTTTACCCAGACAATGTTGTTAGCTGTTTGTGTGTGTAGGAAATGCTGCAGGTTGACCTAACACTTCTTCTGAATAGGAGTTTTACTACATCTCCTGTGTCAGTCACAAAAGTGATGGGTGGAAAAAATTTCATTGTTATTAAAAAAGAAAGTCAGTTCCCAAAATAAGATCTATCACACTCCATCACTTCTCTGCCAAACACTCCTGTGTACTTAATGACTCCACTAGGAAAAGAGATTAAAGAGAATTGTATAGATTGGATTATCGAATGACAAACTCTTTCAACTTGCAATTCTGAAAGCAGAAGGTTCTGGCATCCCATCCCACGCTTCAGCAGCCAGAATATCAGATACATCCAAGGCTTGCTTAATCTACTGCTAGTAAGAGATGAGAGTTTCCTTTGCTGTTGGAGCAGAGTTTTTCTATTAGTTTAAAACAGAAAGCAGTACAGATGGGCAGAACATAGGGCAGTTTTGTCCTTTTCACTTGCCCTGCTGAATGGACTGTCAGCAGTTCAGTCTATGTATCATGAATGCTAAAGCACTGCTTCAGAAGGGAGTCCTCAATAGAGCTGCTGTGGTACCAGGCAGCCTCCTAATTCCCACTGCTGCAAGAGCAGCACAGCACAGCACACAAAAAAATCCTCTCCCACAAAAAAACCCAAACATTCTCCATTCCCCCACATTTAACAACCTTTCTGCTCTCCATTTCTGCCTCTTCTTTCTGCATTGCTGAATATACATCTGGGATGGGATCAGTCACATTTCAGTGCTGCACACTTTATTCCAGCTTTCCATTGGGAAACAGGAATCACTTTAGGTGCCTCTTCAGGCAAATTTCTTTAGTGGCCTCTTGTTTCCCCCTTCTCCCCTGCCTCCTAGCTTTTTCTGATTTCTGAATAATTTGTTCACACAGTATTGCTTCCTTCGCTATTAGAAGCCATAAATCAAAACACAAGCACTACAAGGTCTTACACTTTCAGAATCTATTAATATTTTGTTTCTTTGGAAAATAAAAATCTATGTGACAAGTATGAGGGAGTTACAATTTCTCTTTTAACACAGGCTGATGGAAATGGAATTTAATCCAAATTTCTGCCAAAACCAAACATTTTTTCCCTATTACTTTAAAAACAGAAGAGTTCCCTGAACCTTGGCTCATCAGGCTTGTGTTTGCAGATGCTGCCCAGTACGATGTGCTTACATGTTGGGCTCCCTTCCTCCACAGTCCCACCCCAGCCTCTGGCATCTCTTGACCCCAGGACAGCAATTTGAGGAGGGTTCTCCCTGGGCAACGGCCTCTCCTGTCAGCTTTGCTATCTGTCACCACAGAGCAGCATGGAGTGACACTGTCCACAAGGAAATCATCACTACAAGCCTGGCTCAGGGGACCTTAAATCAGGTTCATATGGCAGGACAAAATTACCATAGGACAGGGAACTGCTGAACCAGGCAGCAGAGAGATTTTTTCTGGTAGCTGCTCAGCAAGAGAAATGCTTACTGTCCCCTAAATTGTTTTTCCTGGTCTTCTGGACAAAATTTCCTTTTGCCATTAAATTTATAAGTCACGTTACTTTGCAGATGGCTGTTATTCTGGATTGCTTTACAGATGTCACGATTATTTACTACAGAAGTTCCTTTCATTAAGAAAAGAACTTTTATAGTTAATTTCACTAGTTGCAAATAAGTGAGACACCATTTAAAGCACCAAAGAAGGGTTTTCACCACTTCAGAGCATTGGTTGTTGTAACCACTTTTGCAAGTCTGCAGAATTTATGGCTGAAGTGTGTTTGTATAATGTGATCCCAGATTCCAAGTAGTAAGATTCCAAATAATTCAAAGCTAAACAAGGTCTCACACAAATTATAAACTGTGAGGTTCTGTAGTGTCTTTTTTAGTCAGGGAGCTTCTGAACATAAAAGAAAGTGCAGCCAGGGTCATTAACAGCTGTCTGTCTCTTCCCAGGTACTCACTGGTAGGAACCACTGAGGTCCATAGTCGCTGTTGGAGGATGCCAGCACAGCTGAATGCTCCATTCATCATCTGCATGCCTTTAACAAAGATTATACACACTCACACACACACACACACACAGACTTCAAAAGGCCAAAGGTTTAGCCAATCTGTGAAAACCGGGCAATTAGTGCAACATCTCCTGTTAAAAGCTGGTGTCCTCAGCTAACAATCCAGGACAGATCACTGAAAACAATTAGGGCTGTTAACATACAAGACACTAATGACATTTACAGTGTGAAGTCATGTGGCACCCCAGCTTGATGTCGAGATTTTATACTAGAGGATACACATGCAAGCACATGTTATAAAGCTGCTCATTAGAGACTACCAGAAATATCACCTTAGAATCCCCACTCCTCTGAATAAAAATGTGAAAGGAGCCATATGTTTTCTGCTGGTGATGTATACTAAAGATCACTGGAGTTGTACATTTACACACAAGAAAAAGAGAGAGACAGAGGTCCCTGTCCTTATCTGCCACATTTGTAGGGACAAGGAATGGGTCTTGATGGGCTCTGAAGCTAAATGCAAAGAACCAACAGCAGTAACAGGCCATGGAGATGGATTTAAAATTCTGTTCAATCCCTCTACTTGTCTCATCTTTTAGAAAGTAGTAGAGTTCCTTCTGTGCTGCCAATGATAGCCTGTAGCCTTTCTGAGCTCTCTCACACTTTTTAATGATGATGGAAAGATGTATTTCACCTCTAGGTTTGCAAATTCTGTTCTAATGGGAAATTCAAACAAGGTTGGTTTTATTCAAGTTTTGAAAGAAAACAAATTTCGTAATGTCAAAATTTTTCATGAAACAGACTTTCAAGTGTTCACTAACTGTCATCCTGATGCTTTAGTGGGCATTTAGCAAAGCAAATTTAAAACAGCTGAAATATCTGGAAAAATTAAATAGCAACTCTTGATCTAAGAAAAATATAAATTGATGGAGCAACCTGAATTGGATGCAGAATTAAAATGCACATGGGAAATAAACTGGAGTAGCTCACTCAATTTTTGTTCAGCACAGGTCATCAAGTTAAAATGAGAAAAGCAAACTTACAGTGTTTTTACTAATCTGAATTATGGAATAGCAAGTGGTCTAGGACTGCTCCCATAGAAGTTTGGAAAAAACATGCATTTTAAAAAGACTGATTCTTCTGGCAAATTCATAACAGAATATGGCAATGGGCCATAAAGGACAGACCACACACACACTTTCTGGACAATCAATGACTGGACAAAAGTCTTCACTCTGATTTCATGATACAAACTTAATGGTTACCAATTATTTACTTACTCTGTAAATAAAGGTCATGATTTGGTGATACTTCTCTGCTCCGCATATGCTTAAACAATATGAAAATCAATGCTCCATAAGGGCAGGGCCATGGCCTTTTTTCAAGCAGGAAGAGTTCTTTGTCACATTTTAAAAGCAAAAATCCAAGCCCAGAGGATCACAGATGAGAAGGTCTTTGAAGAGTTCAAACTGAACGGCAGCCCAAATGCAAAATACAAAAATATTTTCTGTCAAGGCCTGAAAAATGCATTTTCCTTACTGGCTGGTGGTGACTCAGTGACTTTGGCTGGTACTAACATGTCACGAAGCCATCACAGATTTCTACAATTTTTGGATTCCACCTTTAAAATAACCTCCAAAATTGCCAGAAGCCCAAAGCATAATTCTCCAAACTGACACATCATTTGAGGTCTTTTACCTTTTTTTCCTTTATCACATGAAACGCATCCACTGATTTGCAGAGCGTGGCTTTTTCAGAAGCTTTATTCTATAATCACTCTAGGAAAGAAGAAGACACCTCGCAACACCCACCCCACACCAGCCAGCCTTTTCTTTCTTCTTTTGTTCCCTTCAATGGCAATAGCAGGAAGGAATTCCATACAGCATTGAGGATGAACAATCCAGTTAATAACATTGCTGGAAATTCACACATCTGGGACAAAAGCAAGCTTCAGCCTGACAGCTGTTTGAAACATACAGATAGTCTCATCCTGTTGAACAAGAGCTCCCCAGTACAAATTTTAGATGACTCAGACAACGTTTTATTCAATTTTACTAACTTGGGATTTAACACTTGCTTGTGAAAAACCTGCAAGGTAATTTGCAGAGGCCTGAAGATCTGTAAAGATTAAAAGACCTTCAACTAACCTGCAGTTAGGAGAGAGCACATCTGAGCAATGTGAGTGTCAATCTGGTTTAACTGCTCCAAGAGCTCCAGGTTTACACCACCCAGAAGAGGACAGAGCCTGGCCCTGGCACTCTCCTCTCATGCTCAGCTCCATGAGGGATCACATCCTGTTAACATCTGCTGCCTCAGGATTCAAAAGGCAAACTGGAGGAAGCCATCAGTCATTCACTATATCTGTCACACCTGTGTGAGCTGCTGATGTCCAAAGGAGTTTCTGTACCCACAGAAATTGGGTATAAATTTGGTATAATGCACTTGCAGATCCTTGTCCTCAGCTCTAATAATAATAATTGTGCTGTGTACAATCTGCTGGCCAGAAAAACCACTTTCATTTACAATATGAATAATAATAAGCCAAGAATTTCCTCTTCTCTGCTAAGCAGACCCACTTCTGCTCACTTTTGGCTCTGTCTACCCAATGTTTTGAGCATTTCCTGCATGTTTCAAGAAGGCAAAAGCTGACCATTCCACTCACAAGCATCCCAATAAAACTTCTGGTGCTACAAACCACTCTACACTTCCTTTAACAACAGTCAACAAAGAGACATCCCCAAAAACCTTTCAGCTGTCCCATCAGTAAAAATGATGCTTTCAGGAGAGGTTTCCACCCCGTTTTTTAGGCAAGAAAGATGGATCAGATCAAACCAAGTCATTTCAGCCCAGGGGAGGGAATAGGCAGGAGGCAAATGTGAAGGCATACAGGGAAAATACACACACAACCAGTATTTCACTGCAAGGACCTATAATCTGGCAGTTGGACACGTCCAGCTTTTTTCTAACCTTTTGTTCATTGTTTTAGTAATTTTATCTCTTGATGACAGATGAGGCGGATATTACTAGGAAACGAAATTATTTCTTTGACTCAGTGTTCTGCAGGGAGAATGAGGGAAACATGCCAAAATTGGAGAGAAATTTCCCGGGGGCAGAAAATGAAAAATTAATGAAATGCTAGGCAACATGCAAGTATGTCAAATGACCAAAAAAAAGGAATAAGAACAATTAAAATCAAACAATGCTCTGGAGAGGTCAGGAGGATCAGCAAGTCAGGAGCAAGAGCCTGAAGAACCTTTATGGAGGAAATCCTTTAACTCCCCATGAGGAGCAGATGAGAGACCAGGCAAGCTCAGGTTCAGGACAGAGAGTGAGGAACATCAGGCTCACTGAGCCTGGCCTGAGCACTGGGAAAAGTTATTGGCAGTAACTTGAATAAAAATTGACACACATTCACAAGAGGGGTGTCAAGGTGAACAGACTAATTTTTTTTTCCTGTAGAGAGGTGACAATGAGGACAGATCCAGAATGAATAAGCCAATCCTGCTGAATTAGTTTTCAGCAGGCAGGTACCTTCTCTACAGTCAACAAGCAAGTGCAGAAGACAGTGTAGATATGCAGTAACTTAGCAGGTAGGAGGAAAAGTAACATGTGGGCTAATTTTCTTTATTGTACATAAAGCTGTGCACATATTATTGCATATGGAGGTGTTCTGCACCCATGATCCAGTTACTGAAAGGCTGTGTCAGCACCAGGCCCAAATTTGCTGCTCCCATTTTGCAGTCACTCAGCTGCCAACAGCTCAGAGTCCCAGCCTCTAACCCATTCCCAGCTTGGGGCTGTCAAACTGGCTCTGTGCATGATCCTGCAGTGGCCCCGCATTTGTGACTGCAGTCCCAGCTTGGAAACAGCTCTCTCTTGGTGGGAGACAGCAGGAGAAGGCTATGGATTTAGTTTTAAACTCAAGAAGGCAGTTAGGAATATGGCTATGCTACTTTGGGACAGGGCTGTTTTCCTGGATTAGTGAGTGACACCTCTGCCTGCTGATAAAAAACTGATGTAGAAACACAAAGAAATGAGAAAATAGGTCAATCACTCACTTCTGAGAACAGAAGAGAAAGGGGATAACACTGGAAAACAAATAGTTGAAAGGAAATCTGACTAGATGATGGTGCAGGATATTGACCAAGAAAGAATTACCAGTGACAGCAGAAAAAAAATCAAAGAGGCCAATGATGGAGAACAGAAAGCACCTGCTTTACAAAAAGCAGGAAAAGGCTTCTTGTGGTCCATATCCCAGAAAACCAACATGTTTTGCCAGGCACAGTAATAGCCTCCAGTCTCCTTAATTCTCTTTTAAAAGATTAAAAGGATTAAATTTTCTTTCAAGGCTGCTTACCAACAGGTCACATTGTAAGCATAGAATATCTGCTGGTATCAACTAGGCTGCATTCCCCTAGTTGATACCAGCAGATATTCTATGTTCACAATGCATAGAATATACCACAAGCAGCCAGCATTTCTGTTTTACAGAAGCAGAGTGAGGAGAATTGTCAGATGGTGAGAAAGGTGCCAAGACTTCTTTGATGGAAGGTGATAGACAGGTCTCACACTTCCATACCAACTGTTTCAAAGCCTGATTTTTCAATCGCTTTTAATAATTTCTCCTGGATCCAAAACGAATGTGGACAGATGACATGATACCCAGACAAAACCTGACTCTCCCACTGGGAGGAGGAATATTCCTGTGGTTTGTATGAACTCAACTTTTAAAGCCAAGGAAAGTAACATTTTTCCTATATGCAGCCATTACATTTCCTTTCTATGCATCTCCACCTTCCTGTAAAAGAAAAACACTCATGAATAAGTGAGATCCAATATATATACATTTATGTATATATATAAAGTGTGATGCTGGAAGAAACCTGCTGCCAGAAAACTTGCATGCTTTGGGACTGAAGCTGTGCTGAAATCCACTGGAGTCCTTCATTCACAGCTTGGTGGGCATCTTCCAAAACCCTGCACAGAGCAGTACCCCAGGGCCTCTCCTGCAGGTGTGAGGAAATTCATGGATTTTACATCATGAATGGCAAAACATGAGAAGCAACTCCATTCCTACCAAACTGACTGGCAGGCTCTTCTCCCACCTGAGCGTTTCACCAGTTCAACAAGAATAAACACGTCGTAAATGGCTGTCCACCAGCAGTGTGGGAGTAAAGGGATGCCCACCAAACCCAAGCCAGACAAAAGGCAAAAGGCCAGCTGGCACCTGTCAAAGGAAGCCAACAGTAGGCAGAAAAAGCATGAGGTGGAAAGGGGAGTGCCAGATTTTGACCTCAGGTATGTCTGTGCAGCCTTTTGAGTGCTTGGGTTTGGAAATAGATTTGTGCAGGTGTAGCCAGCACTTTCACTGTATTTATTGCAGCATCAGGTTTAAAGCACTGGTTCAGGGGCACAATGATGAGCAATGACATCACAGCCCAGATTTGCTTTTGGGTCTACAGCTGCTCATCTGAATTTTTGGCAGCCATCTCTATGAGCTAAGGTTTTCATTGGGCTCTTTGTTTGGTACCGGCTGGATCCTCAGCAGCTGGAGTCAGCAGCTGTAATTTCACATTGCTGCAGTGAAACCCAGGGGAGCTCTTGTGATTTGTCCCAGCTGAGGATCTGGCCCACAGAAGGGGAGAGATCACATCATAAGGGAAGCAGCTTTGCCGAGGAGCCATTGAGTCTGCCATCTGGCTTTGCAGCACAAGGGGCTGACACTTTACCAGAAAGAGAGGAAGGAAAGACTCCACTGACCCCCTGTCTGGATGTGCAGCCCTGCACCAAAGTTGGGTGGGGACATAAATCCCTGCATGGGATCCTTTCCTACCTGGAAGCACTGATCTTTGCCCTGGATAGTGCTATGCATTTTCAGCAAATAAATCAGCTTCATCACCACAACTCGAATTCATTCACTGGCACAAGTGAGTCCTAAATACAACTCGGCCCTTTGCAGATTTTAATTTTACATACATAATCACACAGAGAGAGAGAAAGAGAGGAAAAAAAAGCAGCCTTTTTTGCTGTCCTCCAAAAACCAACACAAAATAATGACCAGAGGAGGCTGTGAGCTACATGGGAAGTAACATCACACAGAGAGATGAACCTCAATGAAATGGCCATGTGGGGAAAGGAAGCATTGTGCAGGGTCTGGCTGCCAGGCTCTTGGGGAAGAAGTGTCTCCAAAACCCAGGGATGAACCCACCCACGGATGGAGCCCTGCTATTCAGGGCTCTTCAGCAAGTGCAAGAATGTGTACAAACCACAACAGTTTATCCCTGGGCCCCTTTTCTGCATTTACACCTTAGATATCACATCACCTTGTGATGCACCCTGACCTTGGAGTGTCCTGCAGCCTCTGTGTGGTCCTGACATTCTTGCTGAGTAACATTAGAGACAAGCCTCTGAAAAACCCCAGCAAGAGGCTGGTCCATCAACAGACATGTCCCCAAGCGAGCCCCAACCCTCACTGTGCAGCTCACAGGCCTCCTTGGCTCATTGTGTAATTACAGAGAAGGCCAAAAGAATTGAATTTGGATAAGAGGTGTACTTGGCGGGCAACCACTGAAATAATATTTCAACTTGTCAGAGCATCTCCTCATGAGAAGATCTCAATATTATGAGGTTAAGAAAATCTGAATGTGAAGCGGAGCCACAACACAAAAGCTGTGCTATCTGTCAAAGTCATCAACAGCCTTGTCGGTGGGATTTAACAGTCAAACTCCCAGCCCAGGGCCTGTCAGCTCTGTTTCCCACAGCAGATAATACATTCAGCAGCAAAACTCTTTCACATGAGACAACAAATTATTTGACCACAGAAGTGAACTTTGGATTTTAGATTCTCCTTCTCTTCATTGGTGATGAGCGTGTAATAAGGAGGTGAAAAAAAGAACTGCAAAACAACAGAAAAACAGATGTAAGTATTTCTGAATTAGATGGGAAGCTTTTTCTGCCAGAGGATTGTACACATCCTATCTGCAGTACTTCCAGGACTGCATCCCTAAAAAAATTCCTAATTTAACAAGTAGGTTTGAAACTTCTACAGAGTAATAGCTGACCTTAATAATCATTGATCAGAAAGCACTTTAGTGTGGAGTAATCCCCTTGCAATCCATGTATAAAGCTTTTATAGAGCTCTCACCATTGCTGAAATGGTGGGCTGGTATGGCTAGAAGAAAACAGAACTTATGCTCAGCCTCCCCATTGTCATGCAGGAAATGACAGCAGAGCATAAAATCAAAAATTTGAATTAACCAAGTCTGGGAAACCTCTAACTGGGGAATTCAGAATGTCTGAAATGGAGTGAAAAGCTGCTTCCTGAATGGCTGCACTCAGTGCCACAAGCCAGCCCTGTCCTGAGCTGAGGGTGGTGAGCAGCACACAGGTTTGCTCTGATGACAGTGCTATGAGTGTCATCACTCATATGTCATGGTGACATTCCCTGCTTAACTGGGAGCGTACGGTCACCTCCAGCTGCAGAGAGCTCAGCCTGAATTCCTCCTCTGCCCAACTACAGTCAGTACAGAAATTCAAACTCCAAAGACACATCATCATATGTGATTTCACAGACACACCTGAGTTGCTAGAGGAGCTGATGTCCTGCCTCACCAGCCTGCACAACCCCAGTGCTAAACGCACCGACAGTGCTGCTCTGAGGGCTTAGGTACTCACTGGAATCACTTGCTACAAGCAAAGGAGTATATGACCTTTCTCTCCAGAGGAACTAGCAAATTAGCCCTCTAAACCTGCATCAATTGGGCTGTGTTAAAAGGGAGAGCCTTCAATCTCTGCAGTAAATCTGTAATTCAGTCAGTGTGCAGAGCAGCAGGAGAAGGGGGGCATCTGACAGCAAACAGATGTCAGATTCTATCCTTTTTTTCTCCTCTCTGCCTAGTCTAGACAGTGGGTCTCACATGCTCCCACTTGGGAACACATCTGCTTGATCAGGCTCCTGGAAATGAGCAGTGATGCACCTCATGTGGATTACTCAGAGAATCTTCTCTGAGAGATCTGATGCCTACATCATCGAGTAGTGACAGTGACACCCCAGCACAGGCTGCAGGCAGGGTGCCCAGGTGAGGGTGAGCTGATCTGCTCTGCCTTTCAAACCAAGCTGACAAATCCAGAGGCAACACACAGCAATGTTCAGTGGTGGAGGGCAAGTGATCACCTCAATGCCACAACACAGGCAGTGGAGTGTATCCTGCACCAGGCACCCCAACCAGCCACTGCGATCCCACTGATGAGGACAGGAAGAAAACAAGCCACAAATCTCTCCCACCATCTCAGTCTGAGACATCTGAAACACTATTCTAAAATTCTTTGCTCTTCTCAATGTTTGCAGGTCACATCTTTGTTAAACTATTTTCCAGCTAAACTTTTGATGACTAGTGAGGCACTTGTCATTAAGGCACTCATCAGTGCTCCCAGGGCAGGGGAAGTCCCTGGGCTTGTGCCACTTCACAGTGTGGTACTGGAGGGGAGGCTGCTGGGCTGGGGGCCCCAAATCTCCACCAGCACCCCCTGCTCAGCTTCCAGAGAGTGCAAACATTGCACCCTCAAGCATAACAGTAGGAAAGAAATTTAAGATGTTTGAGATGTTTGAGATAAGTGGGTCAGTTAGCAAGGCTGCACAAATGGCATTTCCAGAAGGGTGTTGTTATTTATACAGCACCATAGGGGACTCCAGAGATTCAAAGACAAATAAATCATGACAGACTCCTTCCCCAAGGGACTCTGTAATCTACAGTTCCAACCCTCAGGGATGGTAAATGCTTCCTGTGAGGTGATTAGTGCTATCAACTCCCACTGACTTTATAATAGACACAAGGATGCTTAACACCTTGAAAGACAGCACTTTCAAATTACTTTCATCTTCAGCACTAAGGCCACTTACACAAAAACATAAAGTTTAAACATAAATCAAGTAGCAAATGGTAACTATACCAAAGAACAATATTCTGCAAAGGACAGGTGGAGGACAGGACCTCCTAGATTTTCATCTCCAGCTTCTACACCACAGGGATTTGCTGATAGGAGATGGACATCTCTGAGGGGTTGAACAGAAAAGTGACCTCACATGAGAGTGAAGCAAGACACAAGGGAAAACACCACAACCAAAGCTGACCTTCAGCACTGGCTGAGGCAAGACAACTCGCTGCTCTAAACTGCTTCTGGAGTATTTCTTCATTTGGGGTTTTTAAGTGAGTTTCTTTACCATTTCCATCTCAGTCGCTTCATAAATGTTAGTTGTATAATAGTAAACCATCTACAGCAGAAAAATTCCTTCCCTAAAAAATAAGTGATCCAGATGGAAGAGATGCAGGAGTGTCCTAGATCTTCAGACTATAAATCTGACTCAGCTGCTGCCTCCAAGCTCAATCTTTTAATTAAATTTTCTCCTTTTATAAGTAGTGTTGTGTTTGGAAGGGGAGAGGGGGATTTCTTTATTTTGAGCATCGAATCTTGCAGCAATGAGGTTGCCTTTTTTTTCCCCAAATCTTACATCTCCAGGTAATTTAAGCTGCTTCCCCCATTTAATGATTGGCATGCTGTAATTCAATAAAAATTTCAACAGAGAGACAGGTCAATCCTTATAATGAAGCTTATCTTGCTGAAGCTGTATTATTTGAGGCAGATAATCAATGTAATATTTATCTGCTCTAATGATTAACACCTTTGATGACTAATGGTGAAGGTTATTTGTGTTTGTTGTGGGGTTTTTAATCAAATTGCCTATGTTTCTGTATAGGCAGGAAGAGATTATGATGCTGTTCTGCCAAGTGGTACAGAAACAACCCTTCAAATCACTAAGAAAAATAAGGACATTATTTTATATGCAGGAGGGAAAATACTATTCACCTTTTTAGCACTTTTCATTTGGAGAACTCAAAGTGTATTGAAGAGATGAAGGATGGGGAAGAGACAGTGTCCATTAGAATCAATTAAGTTACCCTTTAAACTTCAAAGTGATCTATGTTCAAGTCTTACAAGCAGAGGGACAGAAAAGTACAGCCACTGTGGGGTTTGACACCACAAATATCCCATAAGAACCTCACTGTGAGCAATGCATACCTGTGGAGAAGGGGACACAGGCCCTGCAGCCTACATGCCTCAGGAGCAGAATCCACTTTCCTGTGCTTCCCTTTCAGCTGCAAAACTTCCCCAGCACACATACATCACTCATATTACCCTGTTCTACAAACAGTTGAAGGTGTGAAATACATTGGGGGTTTAACATCCAATTAACTCTAGAAAGGGACAGGACAACTCTAATTTTTAATGTCCACAGCTCCAAAACGTTCCAAAAGTAAATCCTGTTAGTACAAGAACTGCTTCTAGTTCCAGAGACAGTAACATAAATACAGGTAGTATCCTAAAAATAAACATCTTCCCAGGGGATAGAGACAGGAAGAGACAGAAGAGAGGTGTGAGCTTATTTACAGACCAGTGTGAAACTGCACAAAGCTTTCCAGCCTCGTCATCCTCTGCTTCCCAAAGGACTCCTTGAACATGTTATTGTTTTCACTAGGATTTCATTCCAATGGGGGGAAACAATCAATCAAAGATATTTTCTGCTCTAAAATTCTGCTTGTCTTTATGAGCTAATAATAAACATATTCATATTAAGTTTTATTCCTGTGAGAGATGAACAGCAGCAGCACATATACGAGCAGTTCTTCTAACTTAAGTTCCACATTTTCCCAATTCACTGAAAAAAACAGATTTCCTTTCTGTCTTGCATTTCAGACAGGGCTAGATTTCAAATGAGGAATGGCTTTTGCAGGTGCAATTTTTGCATAATTAGGGCACCCTCATTCGTGTTGCAGCCTTGAGAAGACAGACAGGCTAAATCTTTGTGTTTCCTTCTGCCTCTGTGTGGCTGCATATCAAAGACCTAGAAATACTCTGCACCCTAAATTCAGTTAGAAGGCTGAAAACCTCAATAAAGGCTCAGGGCTTCAAAAGCCATACCTGAGTGCTCTGCATTAAGCATCACATCTTCCATTCAATAATCTCAAATTACTTTAACTACTTGCTACACAGATCAGACTCAGATTTTTGCTCCTGCATTGTTAAAGCAACTCTCAATCACCAGCACTGCTCCAAGACAGCAGTGAGAGCACTGCTTAAAAACTCATCCAGACAACAAGAAAAAAAAATATAAAAGAACATGTGTTATATATGCATTACTCAGCCCACTTGCAAAAGTCAAGGAGTTGTGAAAGCCAGAGAGAGAAAACTGAGCATATATGTGTATGTAAATGTTTATAGTATCCATACCTAGACAGACAGAGTGATACACACATATAGATGTGGATGGTATAAACCTGTCAGATTATCAGCCTATATAAAAGAAGTGCAACACCACTAGCAGTTGAGATAGACAATTCTTGGAAATACTTTTGTGTGGAAGGAAATTTTTGCTTTGCCATTCATATCTGTGAGATACACAGCTTTCTACAAGATGTGGCCTCACTGTGTGTTGCTCTGGCTTCCTGGATGCCATATGTTGTTTGTCCAGGTCACATTGCATTGCTCTTTTTGGCTGCCACCTGATTAAGATGTTGTGAGTGACACAGTTGATTCCAGGGGCTGAGTAATGCTGTGCTCTTACACAGCAGATGAAATGTGTGTTCCACTGTAACTCCTGAAAACTTCTAAGTCCCCAGTGCACTTTCACTTAATGTCTCTGCAGTGGAACTACCACCCCAATTTTACAATGGATTTGCTCATACCTTGTACCAGAATACAAGACTTTCCTGTACACTTGTACCTCAGTATGTGACAAGCAGCTGAGGAGCAAGCAGCTTTTTGCCACCTACCTGCCTTTGTGTGCTTGGAGAGGGACTCCAGTGCTGTTTCACAGCATTTGAACTGGGCTAAGTGGCTGCTGCTGTGACAATAATGGAGATGACAACATTTTTATCTAACAGCACTTGATTTGTTTCTATTGCATATAGTAATAGAGCCCCATAATACAGGCAGTTGTATGCATGCTGTGCCCTGCCCAATAACCCAGCTGAAATTTCTATGAAAAGACATAATATATCCCATCTCCCCGTCCAAAGAATTCTTCCTTTGTCCATAATATGCTTTTGAACAATTTTTATTTGCAAATGAAAGTGTTTGAGAGACATCATATTATTTAGTTAAGCCCTGCAAACAGCAGATATGGCTTGAACACTGGCTGATAGTCATCTGTCTTCCAAATAGTAACTGCTTGCAGATCTAGGAAAGCTGTTTAAGTGGATTTGACAAGACACACAAGGTAATGTTTACACTTCTTTGTACACAGATTTGTCCTTGATGTATTTAGGGGTTTTTTTTCCAAGTCTAAGAGTTATGATACTGATTTGAAGACTCAAAGGTCCTCTCTGCTGTTGAGCAGGCTTAAAGGCCACTATGCCATGGGCTCTCCAGCATCCAAATAGCACAGTTGTGGTCTGCAAGCAGTTGCTGGATTCTCCAATTTAAATTGGAGAAAGTAAGAGATGCTTGCAGAGCACCCATCTGCACAGACAGAAGTGGAGATCCTTCTTGGTTTAAAGCAGTGCAGAGGACTGAAAGGTACCAAACATCAACTCATTTTTCACACAGATGGAAAATGCAGAAAAACCAGCTATTTCCTGTTTTCCTATGTTGTTGGTCAAACCTGGCAACAGGAGATGCTTCCAAGCCTCCAGCTAGCACTACCCTCCTTTCTGAAATTGTATCCTTCTACAATGGATTACACCAAAAAAGAAACAAACCAGAAAATATAAAAAGACACAAAGGTCAATAAAACCTGTTTTGGAGTATCCATCAAGTGATGTTTACTGTCATGAAAAGGTGCTGTTTCTCTAAGAGCATTACAGACTGAAGCAGTTTGTGCTGTGATGCATGGGAAGCATCACAGATGTTGCAAACAATCCACAGACTGGAGAGCAGCACTCCACCTCAGGCCATCCAGGGCAGGAGGACAATAAATCCTCCTTCAATCCCATTCACAAGTCTTGGCACATCAGACTGAATCTGACTGATAAAATTGCCAGGAGTAGCATCTTATAAACCTCATCTGCTGCCCAGCTTCTCAACACCCTCAGCAGGAGACTCTGCACATTCACCTGGGCATCGACCAGTGACTCTCACTGTCCTAAAAGATCCTTTAAATTTTGGAGCTGAACCACAGGGCAGGAAAAGGGATAAGCCTCATCAATTAAATGGTGTAACTCTGAATGGTTGGGTCACTTCTAAGACAACCTTGAAAAAAACAGAACCAGGGACCTCAAGACCTGATTTGGTCCATGCCACCCCCACAAGTGGCAAAACCCTACTCTTCTCATTTAAAAATTCACATGGACATAGCTCTCAGTTGAGAAGGGAGCAGTCAAAAATTAGGAGCCCCCTCCTCACCTTTTTCTTGTCTATAAGGAAAAAATTCCCTCAATTCCAACACAGAAAATTTACTTCAAGATCACATGTATGTGGAAATATCCAAGTTTTCAGTGAGGTGTACACCTGTCCTTCTACTTTCTTACTATCTCTTGACTTCCACAAGGATGTATCTGGGTTTGGCTTGTTCTGCTCAGGAAAATTGTCATTTCTATTTAAACTACAGCAATGGAATGTTAAAGATAAACTAATGTGCCACTTAGACCCCTAATCCTCACTGACATTCAGGGCTCCTTTGTATTGAGCTGACTGTCCTTATTTTCCTGATTTCCAGGCTCAGAGTTGGCATTCAGCACATCACAGGAGATGCTTTTTGTTGTTTACTACTGTTGCCTTGAATCCATAACAAGATGACTATAATCTGGCCCCAAAAATATTCACAAACCCCAAATCTGGTTGTGTATCTGTAGCCACAGAAAGCAAGAGGAGCAGGCAGCAGCAACACAGGACAGAGTATAAAAAAATACCTGGCTGGACTTACCAGGGCATGTGCAATTCCTGGATTGGTGCAACTACAGCTCATTCATAATAAAATTTCCAGAATCTCTGACAATTGAGCCCAAAGCATAAGAGAAAATTTTTTCCTCTTAAATAAGGCATCAAAATGCAAAAGTACAAATCTATTCTGCCGTAATGCATGGGAGCATAATATACCTGAATACCCAAACATCAATTAAAAGTCAGGCACATCAACCAGGTAGAAAATATGCCTGGATTGACTGAAAGGATGTCCACACTTAGTAAGGCTCATTTATTCACTTAAAGAAATACAATCTTAAAAAATTTGCTCTAGCCTTTGATCTCCAGTCATCAGTACAAAAGGCATTTGGAGCACTGCTCAGACTTAATTAGCTTGCTCCTTTTTTATACATGATCTCAGTCACACTCTAATTAATCCATTTATGGTTTAAAATCTATCAGTCAAATCCCATACTTCAGTCTCAAAACAAGTTCAGAAAGAGATCCCTCCTCCTCCTAATTTGTTGCACTAGAAGAAACATCTACCCCTCCTCTGGACAGTCCCCCTTTCCCAGCCAAGGAGAAATCCCAGAAAACAGACACCTCCAAGGAGTAACTGAACTTGGATCACCCGGAAACGGGGCTCCTCAGTACACACAACAAAAAAGGAAATATCAGCCTTATTTTGCAAAAAAGGGGAATGATGAAAAGCTGAACTCCACCTCCTCTATTGCACTGAGCCACTGCTGCACATAATGCGGAGAGCCTGTCAAGAGATTTAATTAGGATACAAAATCCAGCAATTTAAGAATTCTCTCTCCTTAGAACATTCTTAGGGATTTGCTCAGAATTAGAGGATGGTTTAAACATTAAAGGGTTTTTTCCCTTTAATGAGATCAGCTGCATAGTGGAAAATGAGACTTTATTTATCTAAATATCACATGAAGAACTGAATAATTTAATAACCTCGCTCAACTAAATCCAACTCAATATATTTACATGTCTTTTTTCTTCTGCTTATAAAATACTTATTTTGTGTTTGATTTCCAATGTATCAACAATGCTTAGCTTTACAAACCATAAAGATAAATAATAAGAATTCTGTACTAAAAATCATCAGCTATGTTTGGTAAGAATAAAATCTCTTTCCGTTTCTGCTTATAATCAACTCCAAAATCACATGATTATTCATTTATCTAGATCTCAGTGAATATTTCTGGACATAAAAAATTTTCACCTCATTTAATTGTGTTATGTAGCATTCTAAAACCAATGATTGTCCATTTTAGATCAAGAATAGGACTGGGAATCAATAACAATCAATTGCTCATTAGGGATCTAGGATTGACTGAGTTATGCATTTGGTTAAATACAGTTTTACAGAAAACTTAAACATTTCAAGGTCTGGAAAATAAAATCTAGTACTTCTATTTCCTTTTGATACTGCTTTATCTATCACTGGGGCCAGGTTGGGCCACCCTGGCAAACACTGTCTCAATGAAATGATCCATTTAGCTTAGGTTTATATTTAATTTTAGTTCAGTAAAAGCAGAGCAATCAGTTCCCCCAGCAACAAGAGAAGGACTGAGTATTGGGAAAAAAAAAAAACACAACAGAAACATTTGTTTTCCCTTGCTGTTACATCAAAAAGAAATTACAGTGCAAAACCAGGATCTAATAATTTGGAAAGTTGTCCAAAAATAATCAGTCTACTTTATTACATAAAAATAGTATTTTAAACCTTTTGAAATACAAGCATATTTGGATTAGTTAAAAAACTCAAACATCTTCATCCAGCACAAGTAGATTTACTTAACTAATACTAAGACAATTTCACAGTGCAGGTTCTCTGCATTTTAACTGAAATCCAACTTCCATTCTTAGCAAGTTTGGTATAAATTATGAACGAAAAGTAACTTGGTAAATAAGAATAAAATTGTTCACTATTTTTTAAGTGATTAAAGCCTAAAAGTTGCAAATAGGAGAAAGAAATTTGAAGCTATATAGTTGCTTATGTTTGAGTATAATGTATTCTCTTCCTGGCAAAACTGCCAGATTTGGTGCAAACTATGTACTTTGGCAAATCATCATATCCTAAAGTTTACTAAACCAGACCAAGTCTCACTGTAAAAAGATCAAAAAAGTAAAAATAAAAAACAAAGACAATTCTGATGTTAATTACAGAGACTGGATGGACTCTGTGGTGTGATGACTTTAGGGTGCATCTGCCCACTTTGTGCATCTTCTTTCCCCATGTAATTTTGTGGCCACGCATGAGCTCAGCAAATGGAAAAGCTTAATTTGTGCACAGCTGCCAGTGTGCACTCTGCTCGCCAGACAACTTCTTAGCAGAAAGCATGCACTTAAATTAATATTTATTAAGGACCCCTAATGGCACTGGCCAATTTGTGTGCTTCCACTTCAGTCCATGGCTGCCTCACAAGAGCATGGTATGAAATAAACCAGTGCATGGTATGAAATAAACTATGTAATATCTGCTTCCCTGGTTGTAAGATACAGCTGAGGGGGGCGTCAAAATGCAAGTGAGGAAGTTTCCACCTCAAGTAGCTTCCCCTTCCAGCTGCCAACAGCATGTAGAGTGGTAGAGTGTGGATTGCTGCTGTCTCTCACTGCTCCCTTCCAAGTCAATGATGCTTCCCAGTCAAGTAAAGCAGAAGAAAAGTAGGAGACAGAAATAGAAAGGTTGCAAAGATGCCCTGCACAGTAAGTAATAAAGCCCTAGAGCTTTGTGTGGGCTCAGGAATACCTTCAGTTGTGATTTCAGTCTCTGTTTTTTCAGGAAAGAACACTTTGGAGCATTTCTAACTCACTGGTTCCTGCTGATTCTTTACTTTGCATAGGGCTGGGGCAGGTGCAAACTCTCCCTTAGCAGCACAGTGTTGGAAGACAACTGGAGAGGCAAACATTTGGTGGTTTTGCTCCATGGGCTGCAAATGGCTTAAAACAGAATCAAAGAGAACAGAGAAATGGCACAATATAGGGGAGAATTAATCTCATTTGAACGACATCTAAAAAGAAATGGAATGCATCACTCTCTAAAAGCGTCTACATCTCAAAATTAACAACAAAGAGGCTCGTGATTAGCCCAAATGAAGGTGTAAATGTTGTAAACTTCTGAAGTAGGATCTATCAATCCCACCCACAACACCTTCAGAGAGCTGAGATCTTTGGTTGCCTTTGAGTTTCCTCAGCACAGAGTTATGCCATCAGTAGCAAACCAACACACTTAGGCCAAATAGCATTGTGCTTTAGAGGAGGAACACTGGGAAAAAAGCATGAAGCATGAAGGAATATGTTCAACAGTTTAGGCAAAAGCTGATGGTGTAACCACCATCAATACATTTCAAAGCTCTGTGCTGACTAATGTAAGATCCCAAACTTTGGGTGCCTGACACTCAGCAGACACCAAAGTGCACCACGCATTGCCTGGCTGTCTGGGCACCAGCACAGCAAGAAGCTTTGCTCTCCAGCAGGCTCACATCTAAAGGTTTGTCTGTAGCAGAACAAAAGCAGGCTGCACTTGGGATGAGGGACGTGCCAGCCCCTCCTTTAGCAACCTCTGCTTGCATTAGCTTGAAACCTGAGGAGGTAACACTTCCCAAGGACAAGACAATCTCTAAAGACAATGCACTCAGAGTAGGAGAAGGGAAGGTGCACAATCCTATTTATGCCATGACCAAACTGCAGCATCAGAGAGAGGAAAAGCTGGGAATGAAACCATCTCAATCCAGCATAGTCAAAACTTCAAGTAAAGGGCTGTCCTTTTTCAAAATAAAAGAAAAATATTAAAATTCTAATAAATATTTGTGGTTTTTTTTAAAAATAGAGTGCATGTATATAAGATTATAAGCAGTGAGAACACAGCATCAATATTGGTATATAGATATTTAGAAGATTGATGTCCTCAGGATATAAGTAAGGAGCTGACACTTTCGCAGTGATACCACAGCACAGTCTCAAGATGAAAATGAGACTATGCTATCAGTAGTTCACTTCTGATGCCAGGTTCTCATAGTCTGCTTTTCATTTTCATCAAGGCTACTTCATTACCACTGCCTTGATGCAAATTAAAATGAAGTCATCATTCTCTAGACAGATATACAATTTTTGTTAGAAAGGCGATGAACCCAGTTCCTGTTCCTGCAAACAATTATGCAGTGAGCAGTCTAATTCTCTACAGATGGCTTAATGAGGCTGCATATGCATAAAAAGTTACCCTTAGGCATATTTGCAATAGAAAGGCCATGGTTATCTCTTAGCTGCAGGGTCTTCCAGAAACCCATGTGATTACCATTGTTGAGAGCAACAAAAGCAATGCTATGAATGCATCTTTAGAACAAATATTTCTTAACTGGGATTTACTTTTACACCTGGTGATAATATTCTTCATGATGGATTAGTATTCAGAGGAGAAAGTTCCTGCACTGGGTGGGGATGGATAATGAGCATGGACACAGCCAGCACTAGCCTCTGTGATGACCAGAAGTTCACAGAGAGTTCTGAGGCCAGGATGGCATTGGTGGCTGAGCTGCAGAGCTGGCACCATACAGAGGTAGGCAGGGCACCCTAAATCCCTTCTCTGAGACCCAGAGAGGGATGGACAGAACCAGGTCCCTCCATGGACCAACTAAGTTGCCACTTCTCAGCTTCAAAAAACACCCTCTTGGCTGTATGAAGATTTTGGCACTGAGCTGCTAAGGAAGGATGGCCACCTCTGTAGGATCAACCACCCCAGGATGGTGGGCTGAGTCCAGGCAAGGGCAGCGTCAGTGTAGGGGGGACACCAGCCATGTTTTTGCCATGGAGATGGGACTAGTGCTTATGGGGACAGCTCCAGCAGCCTGCTAATAACCCCAAATGCAGGACATGCCCAGAAATGTACCAGAGGCCAGTTAGGACTTTATCCTAGCAACCACTTAGAGTTTTCCCCTGACTACAGGGGAATGTTTCCAGGACCAAGTCCAGCATTACCACTCCTACATTTCTTCAGTGGCTGCTCTCAGCAGGTGTTTTTAAACTCCTTGGAGGCTGAGCACATTTTATCTGCTGTAGCCCTTTATTCTGACAACAGACCAGCTGTGATAATTTCCACCTCTCCTGTATAATTTTTGTCCAAATTCTGACTGCAAATTGCATATGAATGCATTTTCTCACTTTGCTCATGTTTTGCCTTGCTACTCTTTACCATGGAGGCCCACCTCACAGGGATTGAGAAACAGGAATTTGTATCACTGACAGTCACATAGATGTCACGTGCTTTCACCATGGTAGGACTGGGATGACCGAGTTGCCCCAAGTGAGAGACAAGTCAGCCCCAGGTACTCTTGGGTGAGACTGAGAGGCTGGAAACTGTTCCCTTGCTGTCTGCATGAAGCATGAACCCTGCAGCTACCCAGGAGCTGAATAAGGAGTACATGGCCCAGGGATCTTCAAAGAGATCTTGAAAGGAAACAGCTGCTGTTTCAAACTCCCCTGCGTGTTTCTGAAAAGCTGCATGAAGCATGTAAAAGGAAAGGAAATATTTGTCTTTAAAAAGAAAACAAAAAGTCATTAAAATCTTGGAAGATGTGACACCATACAAGAAAGTAGATAGAAGTACTTCTTGGAAAATACATAATTCAATATTTGTTCCATAGGTTCCCACATTAGACCAAGAGCCAGGAAGACACTCTGCTTTGCTCAAACACAGACCAAAGACCTGGTAAGGGCTAATGGACGAAGTGATTACTCTGAGCTGGAATACACCCAGGTAGGAATGGATAACAAAACCACCCAAAATCGGGGGAATCACATTTAGGAAACAGTAGTGATATGAGAAATGCTGCCATATTTGTATACACAATGCAACTGTACTGAACATACCTATAGAAACTGGAACTGGAAGAGATTGATTGGATAAACCCAGTGTTAACAAAAATAGCACTGTAAAGCACACATAAATTGGAAAGTTGTTCTGTTATGTAGAACAAATAGATCTCCTGGCTCTGGACCCAGAGCTGTTGTCGAAATAATTATGAGTGAGCGAGGCAGAATCCATGGTCTGTTACACAGATGAGAAGGAACCTCTCAGGGCCCATTACCAGCCCAGGGTTAGACCTCATTAACCCTCGTTAAGCCAAGGCAGATTATATGTTGCAAACCACATCTGAATTTGGCTTTAGATTTACTGCTTATTTACACTAGCAGATCAAACAGCCTATTTCTGCTTCCAGACACCCTCACTGACCGCTCCATGCTTCCCTGGGAAAATTCTAATAAAATAACTGTGCTATTCTGCTTTGGTACAGCACTTTCGATCCCAGTCAGACTGGTCTAACCACAGGTCTCATGGCACTCTAGACAACTGTGCTCTCCCTGCCCATCTTGCAGGATCTTCTGGAGAAGTTTGGCCTCCTGGAGTCTGCATGAGCTGAGGAGCAGCCAGCTCCTCTTCCCTCCTCCAGAAGCTGGAGTAGATGGTAATGTCTTTGAACTGTGACATCATGGGTTGCATTTGATGAGTAAACTAAATGCAGGTGGGAAGTCCATGCTCTCTGCTGCGGAATAAATGGTGCCTGGCAGGATTTTAGCTTGGTCTGTTCCTAAACAATTTCCTAGCAGGGTAGCACAGGCCATGTACTATTTCTAATACATACTAATACATACTATTATGCCATGTACAGGAGCAATTTGCATGTAGCCACCCTGCTCTGAAGGCTAAACCATGGTATCACCACAAACCTGGCTGCTCCATGCCAGATGCCTTCACTGCTAGAAGATAGTCTGAACCACATTCAACTTGTTGGTCCAGATGCACTCCCAAGCCAAGTTCAGTGGCTTTCTAAATAAGATGGTGATTAATTAGCCTTATGCTGCAGTATGGGAATTACTTCTTGCCATATCTTGTGAACACACACACAGAGACTCTAGCTTCTGATCATGGCTCTCCTTCCCCATGCAGAGATCACAGCATGTAGGATGGAGAGAGCAGCCCTGCATAGCCTCTGTGTCCAAATAAACCAAAGTCCTGCCCCCATCACTTTGAAAACACAAACCCTACAGCCCTCTGGAACAGCTGAGACAAGGCAAAGGAGAGGAAGGGACAGGAGGATGATGAGAACAGGAAGAATTCAGGTGCAAACCAGATCTGCACTTAAGCATCCCCCAGGCTCTACTGCTGGGGAGCTTCAGCTCAGTGCTTTTCTAGGGTGACATATATCCATCCCTCATGCTGTGCAAACAGCCAGTGACTCCGAGGGTAGCAGCAAGACAATCAATCTGCCACAGCTGAGAGCATCCAGGTCTGCTGTTGTCACTGGGGGATTCGAGCAGTTGTGCTTTGGGAAACAAAACAAACAGCAACACACTTCTGTACACACCAGCTCAGACAGCTCATCAAAATCAAACCAGATGAGCGAGGACTGCTCAACCTGGAGGATTTAATTAGAGTTGGCCCCCCTCCCCAAACCATCTGAAGGGTTCAGTTTTATTCTTACTAACTTGCAAATTTACTGCTCTAATTCGAAAGGAAAATTCACGATCTCAAATGTCAAGAAGTTATGTTCAATTTCCTTATGGTGTTTTGACCTTCTCGACATGAAGGAAGTAACCCTTAAAGAGCCAGTGAAGCAGGGCTGCAGAGAATATTTATGTTGAAAGGCTTCTGTAGGCCTGTCAGGACAAGGCTCCATGCTGGGGACCTCTCATCCATCTCAGATCCAGAAGATACCTCCTCATTTCAATGGACAACATAGAACAAATATCAACATTTTTCACAGAATTTGCAAACACAGTGAACAATCCAACCAAGTTGAGTTTAGATTTCAAAATGGAAAATCAAAAGCAGTTCTTTTCTAGTTTAAATTATCTTTTTAATTCACTGTAATAAACCAGGAACTAGGTCCTCAGTTCTTCTAGTTTTTAGTGAATTGGCATCTCATTCAGCTGAGCAGGGCTATAACATAACTCTGTGAGAAGCATTCTGACATTCCTGGGTGAATTTTGGGTAGCTAGCAATTTCTAGAAGTAAATAAATCTCTGAGTTTCACTTTGAGCATTGCTGAAAATGTCTTCCAAGCTGAGACGGAGTCCATATTCATTAAATAGTAATTCAGTTTGTGAAAAGAAGAGAGGGATTTCACCACACCATTTGTAGAAAGAAACTTAGCAAGAAAAATACAGAAAATGTGAAACTCTCGTCTTGTCAATTATGAATACACTCTAAGATGAAGAGGAGAGTTCAGTGCAACTGCCACTGGAAGTGCATTTGTTTGCCTGTTGGGAAGTAGCAATCAGCCAGCACAGTGCTCTTTCCACAGGAGTTCAAATCCAACCTCAGAAAATTATCTGCATGCAATATCTGGCTTTCATGAACTTGTATCCATCCATCCTTCCATTGGCTTTTGGAATGGAAGGCTGCCCACATGCCAAAAGCCAGCATCATAACCTGCATCTGCACCTGCATCCTCAGCTGCAAGGCTGAAGAAGCAAATGTGCATGGAAGATGAGCGTCTCCCTTCTCATTTGAGCCCAACAGCTCCCTCAGGGCCTCTGTTGTGTCTCAACCCAGAGGTAACGCTGGAAAATGTGCCCAAATGTCTTGTGGAAGAATGTGAAACTGCAGACATTGCATGCCAACAGCTTACAGCCAGTCACTTCTAAACTGTCTGGGGATTTCCACAGAGATAGCATAAGCCTCACTTCCCAATCTGTGCAGAGTTATTTCAATGATTGTCACCACCTTTGCATGTTCAGCCATGTCAGCTATTCAGCCTTCCTTGCAGGATGTGATACTTGGAGAGAGGATCGCAGTGCTAAGGGAAACCCCCTCTTCCTGTTGCAGCAGTGTTACTGCTGCTGTGGTACAGCAAGAGGGGAGTGAAGCTCAGCTTCTGCAAGAGATCTGTGGCACCAATTTGTGTTGGTTTTCACCCACTGCAAGAAATCAATGAGGTGCAAGAGTAAAAGAAAGATGGCCTTCACTGGCATGAAGTTTTATTAGCATCCTCCTGCCATTTCAGCAGTTTGCACATCTCATAGCATTGTGAAGTTTAAATGCCAGGGGATAGATCTGTCTGGCAATAAATTCAGCCAAAGGCAATCTCTTAAAAAGTCATAATTACGTAAGGGTGTGCTTGCTCATTACAATGAAGGATGGAAAATACAGTATGCGTCACATAGCGTAATTCAAAATTGATTTCCTATCGTGACACATTTTACAGAGACTATTCTGCACACAGTTTTTGCCACGGTCCTTTTGCCAGGATTTTTCGTCCTTTTCTTCTTTTCCTTTTTGCCCAGTGCAGGAGATATTTCAAGGCAATGCCTTCATCTTTGCTGCACATCAAAAGCAAAGATAAGGGAGGAGTGCTGCTCCTATCCTGGCAGTTCTCCATCACATTTTAAAACTCCTTGAACCAAAAAAGCACATCACTCATTTTATTTTGCTACTCGTCAAAGAAGAGCTGGTTGCTAACAGCAAAAAGAGCCACTTGTGAAGCATGCCAGCTCCTGGTCTCATCCTGCCAGGAGCTCTGTCATGTCAGCTCCCACCGACGCTCTGCTTCCTACAAGAATCTGGACCATGCAGGATTGGCCTCTCTTAGAGACTCAGATGGTGCTACAGTTATATGTTTCTATTTGAAGAATGTATAAAAACCCTGTCACAACACCCTCAATTTTTCTTTCTGTTTATCTAGATTTTACCTTTTCAGCTGCTTCAAATTTGTAATCTTTTTTGTGCTGATGCTACTAAATAGGTCTTTATATCCCAAAAATCACTTTAGCAACAACACTGCTTGACACTCTTGTCTGCAAACTCAACAGAGATGCCAAGAGCTATGGTGAAACCTGTATTTCCCCATTTGATCTTCTGTTGGATGCTGCCCTTGACATTACTGTACCTGTACAACTTCACAGGTTTGTCAGGTTGGTGTTAAGTGCACACCCAGCCATGGTCACACCTACACAAGGAATGAGCTCCAGCCAGCGTTATACAGGTACAAACTATAAGACTGGAGTCCCTGTGGAAACAAAAGCAATGAGCTGCCCATGAGGAGCCACTTGAATAAGGTCACCTGGTGCAAAACCATGCTATGCCATGCTAAAGCAAACAGCCAATGGGGCAGAGCGGCCTTGGGTGGCTCAAAGCCCTCTTTGCTCCCTCCAAATCCCAACACCTTGGTGCTGGAAAGGCCATGGGCATCACTTGGTGATGGTTTCTCTGGGTCACAGCCTTTCCTGGAGCCTGCTCTATGAGGAGCTGTGGTTACACTGCAGTATGCAAAATACACAGTCACACCTCCTTAGTAAATCCAGGTCCCTTATATGCCCTTGCCTCCTGCACAGCACACTTCAAACCCTTCCTGCAGGACCCTGGAGAGGCAGCTGGGTTCCCAGGTAGGGAAAGATCTGCCCCAGCTGGGCTGAGGCACTGACCTGCTCCTTGTACCAGAACAGGGCTGCCAGGCCAGGACTGAGCAGCTCCTACAGACACTTGGGCTTCACCTGCAACAAAAAAGCCACAATTCCCCATCTTCAGAACTTGCATAAATCATTAAGAGATTATTAAATGCCTGGGGTCCAACGAAAATTGGAATTTCTATTATTTCTATATTTAGAAATAATAATTGAACTATTATTACTTCTATTCTGTAAGACAGAAAGCTCACAAACTCAGCAGTTGAACTGGAGCAGCTCAGGAAAACAAAGCAGCCTGACAGCCACACAAAGCCTGTTGGGGTGCAGCTCTTGAAATCCTGCCCTGTGCTTGAGCTACAGCACCATACTTGGTCCCTTTTGTCTTCCCAAAATAGCAGCTAGCAGGGCTGGAGAAGAATCAATTCCCAAGTAAATCTCATGCAAATTGGAACCACACAAAGGAGGCTATTAAACTGCAATGGACATCAGCAGTGCCACTCTCAGACCTGCATGACATGTTTCATAAGAGGCTGATATTAATTAAAAACGGGTCTCGATTTATTTATGTTTCTTTCCACTGTGCTTTGTTATTTTAATCACTGAAATACTGGCCACTCATGACCCATTCCATTGTACAGTTTTATTCATAATTAATACATGCACATAATCTGCATTAAGTTACACAAAAAATAATAATAGAGACTTACCATCATTATAAAACTACAAATTAGGTTTTGTTTGTAGTTTCAATTTGTCCAATAAAAATATTTAAACATACCTGAAATTAACCAGCACAGATGCTAATTAGATAGAAGGAGGTCTGCAGTACCTTTGCGTGAGTAATGCTACATGAAATAATTGAAATTTCACATTTATGCAACCCTTCCCATCTCCAAGGGATCCCAGAACTGATTAGCAAGTACATCAGAACAGACATATTTTGCAATGTGTTTGTTGCCTTCCTGTGACAACTTCCTTCCACAGAATTCAGATCACTTAACAAACAGTAATCAAGCCTTCACACCCTGTGCTGCTGCACAGCCAAGGGGATGGGCTCTGCTGACGGCACCCAGCCCTGGGCATGGTGCAAAGGCAGCAGGTCACAAGGAAGACTGACATGGCACTGACTGCCCCAATTCAGCAAAGATTTCTACTGAATAAATTACTTAATCATTTGTTTAAGAGAGCTTTAATGGATGTAAGCATGGCCTCAAGCACCTTGCTGAATGTGAGTGTGGGGAGAAAAAGGACCTGGGAAAAGTGTGGTGCACAGTGTGAACACCAGCGGCTCATGAAGGCAGCTCCTGCCTGCCAGCTCTTTGTCATAATTACTTCAGGTTACACATGAATAATCCTAGTAAATTATTTTGGCTGTGTTTTACATGTAATGAAAATAACTAAATACCCTCAGATCCATCACCATTTTTTCATAGATCCCCACATCTTTAACGGGTCTTACTCAGCTTTCTTTTCCAACTGACCAATTTTCCAGCTGACACTTTCTAGCAGGGACTACATTTTAAATCAAGGATTGTTCTCCAAAACTGGCTGCACTGGATGTTCTTACTTGGCAGCACTGTATGTCATGGGTAGACAGCTGGGTGAAGCAAGGGTAGAATGTCCCACCCAACCATTCTCTGATAGATCTTTCCCAATTTAAGTTTTTGCTCCACTGAGCTAAACCCATGAAGCACACCAATGTATGGACACAGCTTTGGCAGCTTGCCACAGCAGCCTCTCTTTTAGGCATGAGGAGGAACTGACTAAATGCAATTCACTCTGATGTCCTAAAACATCCTGTATTTATAATAATGATTAAAAAGATCATGATTTGGGGATCACGATAAAAACAGATATTTAGAGAAAAAGATTTTCACACAAACTGTTTTCACAACACCAAAATACCTTGAGGCTCTGTTCAGAAGCCTGAAAATCATATTGATTTGTGGGCAACATAATAGCCATTGGATTTTTGTTTCTGAGGCACTAACTCAGCACTGATTTTTCTCCCATTATGTTACAGAGGACACAGACAATTCTGTGTAAAGCTTTAGATGGAATGCACTTATTTATTTTTTCTTCTGTGTTAGGAGTAAAGGACCATATTAAGAGGTCTGGGAGATTGTAGCAGACTGAAAAAATTATTATCTTTGTCCTTTAAGAAAATGAGAGCAGGGCCTGGGAAGAAATGCCTGATAAAGTCCATAAATGTCCATCAAGTGCTAAGCTGAGGACCATAAAACCTTCCTCCTTCTCTCTAAGCTCTGTACTGACAGCAAACCATGTTATCAAGTGTAATGATTATTTCAGGCTAAGGTTTTCTTTTTGTTTTTTACTTTTTCTTAACAAAGGATGGAAGTCTATGGTTAATTCTTCACCTGCAACCAGACTCAGCCGAACTCAGAAGAGGAACGATTATATTCTGTATTTTTCTGCCTATTATTAAGTGCTGGTTTCCAGTTTTGTTTAAATGCCAGTTATCAGGATTCAATTTACCCCCTCCGAGGGGGATGTCTGGTATCATTCTGAGAGTAGTAACTGCAATATATTATGTTAATTGAGCTCTAATAAGCCTCACAGTGTTTTTGCTTCCCAACAGAAATGGAAATGTCATTTTTTAAACAGAGTGCACTAAGCAGCTGCCTGTACCTGCACCACCTTATTTCTGAATTTGAGAATATGGGGCAGCAGCACAGATTTCCTGGACATTACAGGGAACATAAGGAAAACCCAAAAGGTCTAACCATTATTAACACAGTCTTCTCTAAAGGCCAGCCCTGTTTAGGAAACTAGGAAATCCCACATGAAGAGTTCTTTTCTTCATGTGGCCTCCCCTGTCAGCAGCCTCCAATGAACTTTAAATAATGAATTTTAAGGCTGTTGTCCCACGTAGCATCAATCTTAAAGACAAGGAGTCTCCAGCAGTGAACTTCTCTTTTGTTTAACTCTCAGCAGAACTGTATTTCATGCAATTAATGTCAGATGCTGCTTGTGCATTCTGATCATTTCATTTACTTACAGCACAAGAAACGACCATGACCACAAATCCAAGGCATCTTTTGCACTCACTAAAATTTGGCAGCAAGCCTGCAGGGTTATGCAGGCTTTAGCAGACTGTAAGGGATAAACGAGGATTATACCAGTTACTCTAATTAATATTTTGTTATTAGACAGATTAGGGACAACGACCTTTAAAGATGAGCAAGAAGAATTCCCTCCTGTTTCCAAAAGAGATTAATATATGCAACTTCATGCATTTGTCTCAGTATGGCTTTTAAGACATTGTGACCACCATATAGTTCTCATTTTGGCATGGCAAAAAGTAAATACAAAAGTTGTAATGCTGCTTCAGTTTGAAGCTTTGCACCTGAACAACCCCTGCCCACCACCACCTGCAAAACAAACCCCCCAGAATCTTCATGATTTACAGTTTTAATAAAGGCAATGAGACCTCGAGAGATGTTCTTCCTCCTCTACCCCAGGCTGCAGTTGTGAGTACCAAGCAGACAGCCTGGGGAGGAGCTGTCCCATGTGCAGACGGGCCCCCAGCTGCAGGGGCACAGCTGCTGGAGGCCTGGGAGCCTCCAGCCATGCAGCACATCTGCCCTGCTGCCCACCCTGCTGCCTCGCCAGCTGGTGAGGCCGGGCAGAGCTGTGCCACAGGGTTCCACACCATCAAACCCTTTCAATTTTGGATTTTGCATCTGCAGTGATCAGCTGTTGGCATGAGGCCAGTTTCCAGCAGCCACACATTTTCCAAAAGCTGTCTCCCTCCATTAGGCCTATGTGCAGTTCTAAAAAATGTTCTTCCTCTAATATCCTGTCACATCCCCAGCCAGCCCTCACCCTGCTTGTCCACAGTGAAACTACACTTTTCCAGGGGTTTTGTTATCACACTACTGGAGAAAGCTTCCAAGAAGTTTCTTGTTCTAAAGTAAACTAGCTTACAGTTTTATGGTTCACTCTTAACCATTTAAAAAATAATAAAAATATCTTGTCTGGTCCTTCACTTTTCTCAGAAATCCTTCTGGGGACAATACTTTGAAACAGGTCTGTTTATGGTTCACCAACCCCATTGCACATTCAGGCTAAACAATGCAAGGGGGTCTCTCTTCCACACCTGGAAGGCATTATTTAAAAAGATAAAGGTAAAAATCTCACTAGGGCAGTAGAACTCTTGGAAAAGTAGAAGCATTTCATCTTTCCCCATGGAGATCCCAAACTAAAAGCTCTACTGGTACAAACTTGCCACCTGTATAAATTTAGGAACTTTACCCTAGTAATAGTCAAATCTGGACACATCTGAAGTGTGGTACCTCTAGTTCTGCTTCAGTGTTAGTCTGACCTTGCTCCAAATCAGAGGGGCAGCAATGAACCCACAGGCATCAAAGCATGCTCATTAACTTCCTGGTGAAGGTAAGAACGTGCTCAAAAGCTTTGCTGAACTAAGTCTGTAATGATCAGCCCAATCTAAATAGGGAAAGTGCACACCTCAGCAAGGGGGACAATGGTGTTNAACCACAGGCATCAAAGCATGCTTACCTTCCTGGTGAAGGTAAGAACGTGCTCAAAAGCTTTGCTGAACTAAGTCTGTAATGATCAGCCCAATCTAAATAGGGAAAGTGCACACCTCAGCAAGGGGGACAATGGTGTTCACTAGGAAGAAAAATGTACAAGACATCTCCCCAGAATCCTGCCTTGCCCCAGCAAAGCCACGCTCATGCAACAGTTGAGCAAAGCCAGGATGTTTTCTGCTGAGCTGGGGCTGTATGGTGGCATCTCATTTGAAGGAACACACAGTTCTTCTCTTAATGAATAAATGTTACTGCTTGTTTGTTGTCAAAGTTATGCTCTGGGCACAGGGAATGCTGCCTCTTCTTCTACACATCATGCCCAATCGCTAACACATCTTATCTTGCAGCCAGATATTAAAGATACAAGCTGTTGTTAAAATAACTTAATTTATTATATAGCACACTCATTTAGAAATGACCATTGATTTTTTTAAAAGCACAGGGGGAAGTAATTAGATTTAGTAGGTAGCAAAGCTTCTCACTGATGGTGTGGAGTCCAGGTTTTCAGCACTCTCTATAAAGAAAGTTGCAGAAAAATAAAAAGAACTTTTTCTTCTCACCAGGCACAAAAATAAATAAAGCAAAATCAACATTTCACCAAAGGCATGAAATTAAATACGTGTTTGCTGGCATGTGCTCTGAAGGTGTCACCCAGGAGAACATTTAAACGCATATGCTTGTATTTAATGAGTTATATAAGTCTTAGGAGTAGGTTTAACTTCGAGCATGTGTGTCTGTGTTTTGCTGCACAGGGGAGATGTGGTAAACCAGAGCCTCAGGAGCCGAAGAACCCCGGGGGAACGGGGCTCAGCAGTGAGGAAAGCCAAGCCTGCCTCGCTCCTGGAGAGCTGCTTGGCATTTTTCATGGCTCATCCCTCGTGTTCCATAGGAAACATGCACACCAGTGAGCTTCAGCCGTGCTTGCCAAAAACAGTCACTGCGGCCACGTGGTGGTTCGTGCTCTGTGAGGGACAACCGATACCTCCTTGTCTTGCAATAACTCCTACCCCTCTAAATCAAGTTGACTACGATACATAAATCCCCTTTTTTCTCATGTCTGTGGACAGGTTAGCAGATGTTTTCAACATCCAGGCTGAAACCGTAAATGATGAGACAAATTTGGACCTCTGCAGCTTCGTGGGAGGCTTGATGTGGGAGCAGATCTGTCTTCACCTGAGCCTGTACTGCAGCTGGGGGGAGAGGAAGCCTGAACCCGAGGGGGAAGGTGGGGATGCCACAAAGGATAAGCCCCCAACTCCCCTGCACCCATTCCTGACTTCTAGGCTGTCTCCTTGGATGTCTGAGTAGATAGGGAAAGGAAAAAAAAAAAAACAACCAACCAAACAAACAAAAACTCAAACAAACAAACAAAAAACCAAAAGAACCACAAAAAAAAAAAAAAAAGGAAAAAAAACCCACAAAAATCAAAACCACAACAGTGATCTCAGTTTCAAATTTAAAAAATAAGTAAAAATAATTTTTAAATAAGTGAAAAATTAATTGGTTTTTTTTGAAATGATGATCCATGTAAGTAAGAAGAGTAAATTCCTGAAAGATTATTTAAGGCTTCTGTGTGGTCACCTTCCCTGCATGATCCCAGCATAAAGTAAAAACTTCACACTGACGGACCCCTCCGAGGGAACCTTCTGTCCCAGATGATTGTTACTCAGGTGTACAGAACTACTTTTCACAGAGCAGTTGCACATGGAAGCCCAGACAAAAAACAGGAGCCAGCACAGACACTGGCATGCAAACACACAGAAAAGCCCGAGGAAGAGCTGGCAGCTGTAAATACCTGCAGCCAGAGAAGGACAGGACTGCAGGGGCCATGGCAGCAATGCCAATGCTGGCTGCTCAGAGATGGCAGGGCACAGAGGGATGAGGCATTCCTCCTCCTGCCTCCAGATGGAAACATCTTCATTTTTCATCTTGGTTGTTTTTTCCAAGGAGTTTTGTCCTACTAAAAGTTCTTCAGTCTGGACACAGACAGGGAAGGCCCTGAATGGGCACCAGAGAGGTGGCCTTGCTACCCCCAGCGGGGAACCAGCAGGAGCATCTTTGCAGCTTTTATTGCAGACTGGTAATGAAGGGGGGGATGTTTTCTGCTCATTAAGTGACAGAGGGACTGGGACCACTGCTGCACTCCTTCCGTGCACCCACGGCACTGGGCAGCTACTGGATGACACAATGCTCCCTCATTAGGGAAAGGGTCAACAAATGCATCTGTCATCCTTCTGTTACTATTTCCAAATGAACTCAATTAAGTTAATTAATTTTTTTAGTGCAAGAAAAATGCCAAGGAAGAGAGTGGAACATTAAATGAGAATAAAAATAAAAGATCACTCCTACTTCTCGAACCCAGATCTCAAGATTGTTTGCTTTCAAATGAAAATAATTTTCAAAACATTAACTTAGTTGAGAAAATCACTAAGTGTTTTTCTCTGTGGCTGCTTAATTTGAAAAGTCACACCCACACTTCTCCCCACAACCAGGTATGATTAATGCAAAGCAACCTTCCTAAAGACGAATTACAATTACTGTCTTTTGTAATCTCAATCAATTATGGATATATCAAAAAATACAATGGACTTACACTTAATCACAAGAGTTGAGAGGAAAGGTTATGTTACATGCTTTGGTAATACAAGGATATGGGCATATAATTTTAATTGGGACAAAACCTTCTTTTGAGGGAATCTGGTAGGTAATTTACATATAAAGAAACAATTTCATAATTTACTATTTCATGTTTGTCTCCTTTTGGGGTCTTTAAAATCATTTAGGATGCTAATTCACTAACAGTTTTGTCAATGTGCCTGTATGTTTTGCCTAACATACAGCTTTCTAGAATGTGGAGAAAGAAGAAAAATTTCCAGTTCTTGCAATCTGCCATAGATTTCAATCAGAAAAGGCAGACAAACAGTAATAAGGCAAATATATGATGAATCTTTAAATATGATTCATTACATTATTTCCATTTCATTTCTGTTTTATCCTTTTTTATGTTAATGATTTGATGATAGCATCATGGAAAACCTCCAAAAAACCTTGTTTTTTCCATTTTGAAGAAATGACAGTATGAGAGAACTTCAGTGTATGAAAAATGTTCTCTAGAAAAAAAAATATATTTTTTTATTGATGCATTAAAAGAACATAACAACAGGAGAGGCTGCCTTCTGTTTGTAAACTGGATTTAGTTATCTTGCTAATAAAAGCATGGATGCATCTGGAACTTTTTCAAGAAGTTCAGTCAAGAGGAAACACTGTATCCAAGAAGCACATGTATTACGTGCCCAGTGCCAACACAAGATCCCTTTCCACAGAGGAGTTTCACTGCGCCATGCCCTGTATGAAAACCAGGCTGAAAAGACATTCAATGCTTCAATAAACTTTTCAAGCTGGTCAGAAGTTGTGTAAGAATTCAACTCTCAGTACAGAAACTGAGTGACCTCAAGCGACAAAAAGCCTCACTCCCACTTCCTAACACACCTTTATCAAACCATTACAAAATTAGTATCTTCTCTACTCTGTTGCACATGTTCTAAAGTCAATATCCTCACCATCTCTGATACTAATTTCACCTCGTGCTTTGCTCCCTTTAATATCTAACCACCACTCTTCTTGCTGAGAGATAGTTAACCAGAATTATCCTCCATCTGGATGCAATCGAGTCAGCCACAGTAAGACTGAAGATGTTTTTTATCTTTTTGTTCAAGGTCTCTTAAAACAGTCACTGAATAAGTTCTTATAAGACTCCTACAATGCACTTAAGGAGCATTATTGGATTGTTTCAGTTTTAGAAAAAGACATGTAAAAAATCCTCCCTTTAGAAGTGGCTTCTAATGTGATACTTAGAGGCTCTGAATTGCCACTGGAGACTCCAGTGAGTTCATACAGATCACCTAAGCTGGTGATTGAAGTACTCAGATCAAATGCATAAAAGTGGCATGTGAATATTCCCTGCAGGAGATGGAGTTTCAAAGGTACTGCTTAACATTGTAGAAGTTTATCCAGGTGACATCGTCAAATAAATCAGGAAAAGCAGACAGTGTTTACATGGGCACATCTAAACCATCATGTCTGGGAAATTTTTCCCACTCCTCTGGCTGTATACTCTGGCCACATCCCAGCTTAACATCAGGGAAAGTGCTAAGTCCCACTGTCTCCTCTCCAGGTCCTGTGTTCAATGGAAGAAAACCGAGGTAATTCAGGAAACCCAAGTCATGCTTTAACCCACTGACGGGGACTTAGCACAGCCTTCTGTGCTTTGGAGCCAATTAAATCATTTGGGACTCCTGACTGATGGAAAGTTGAAAATGCTCAGCACCCAGGAAGCTTATAAAGGTCTTTAATGGCTAAACTGCCTTTGCTCTGCCATTTTGCAACCTTATCCCCTAAAAGACACATTATCATTATTATTATTGTTGTTGTTGTTGTTGTTGCTACCTGTGACCCTTGTTTAAGGATCAAACTTCTGGTGTCTGATGTGGGCTGCAGCTCCTTCCTTTTACACACAGAAGCACATAGAATATCTCAGCAAGTGGCTCTGCCCTGTGCCAGCAATAGCCTGACAGCCAAGGCAGGCTCTGGTTCTCAGGCACTTCAGTTTCTCGTGTGGGCAGGGGATGAGGCCGGTGCCAAAGTGCCTGGTTCATCCAGGAAATGGTCCATAACAAGCCCTTAACACTGCCCATTACAAGGTCAGCCTTTGGTCTCACTATTCAATACTTTCCTGGCAATTGATGCCCTCATCCATAGCTGGCTGGTAATAAGCAAAGCATCCTGCCAGCAGCTCTTCATGCTGCCCACCTACAGGCTGATACCATTCCCAAAAGCTTCCCTGGATGTAGGCTTAATGGATGAAGCAATCGATGCAAACAAAATCAGATGCTGTCCAACGTTTTTCCTTCAGTAAGTAGAATCTGAATCTTAGGCTTTTGTCTGAGCTGCTCCCAAGTTCCAGGATAACTAAACACAATATGGATATTGACAATTAGCCACAACACTTCTAACATAATTATGACATGGGGTAATTTCCTTAACTAAGTTTATTGCCTAGAGAAAAGAATGTCACTGGTAAAAACCAGTATGGTGCTGTAGTGCTGCAGATCATCAGAGGAACATGGGACAGCCCTTGATCTGACACCTTCAGGTGTCAGATCTCACTTTATGCCAACCTAGTGAAGCACAGATCAAGAATTCAGAGTTCTAGCAAAACAGCCTTTTAGTATCTGTTAAGAAAGAGATGAAGACAAACATCTACATGCACTTGCTTGCTGTCATGGCTCTCCATTCCACCAGTGAAAAAAGAAACGGGGCTGCAAGCCAGGTTTTTGTTGGAAATTCTGGGTTGCTTTGATCTACCTGTTGCAGAGAAGTAGAGTATGTTGCCAGTTATTCACGTTTGAATGTATTGTCTCCCATGCTGTGTTTCGCCAGGAACACATTCTCCACAAAGGAAAAAGGGTGAAAAGATGAGGTGAGCTTGAGAAACTCAAGAATATCAAGTCCTCAAATACCTGTAAGATTAGCACCACAACACTGTGTGACCAAGGACTGAGGTTTTTTTGCGTATTTCTCTGTATGCACACAGGATATAATTAAAATCTGTACAAATTTGTACATATAATTGAAATTTGTACAAATCGGTACAAATGCTAAAAAAACATTTCATATTTTTTTCACTCAGAAGATTCTCACTCCAGAGTTCTCACCCTGCTTTACCCTGCAACACACAACAAGCTTATAATCACCAGGAGACACTGAGGAGTTCAGTTTTTTGTCTCATTCAAAATCATGAACATGTACAAAATCCTGCACTGAGGACAAACCTGGCAATGCCTCATAGCCAGACAGACCCAGTGCTCAGCTCCCCTCTGCTCCCCACTACATTGCTGCACCTCTCTGTGCTCCTTGGGAAGTTCTGCCACCCCTGTATTTCTGTCTTGAAACTTCTGTTTGCTGCCTCTGTTTGGTCTGAAAGTTTTTCAAGACAGAAACTGCTTATGCCAGAATTGTGCTGCACTCTCACTACCAAAAATGACCAAGACGTGTTTGCAGTTTGGACACCCATTTCTCTGCAATTAAAAGCTTTTCCTTAGTAAGATTTAAATACTGCCTACAAACTACATACTGAACAGGACTGAAACACTTAGAAAATCTGCTGGTGCAATGGAAGATTAGCCCAGTACAGGCATTATCCTCAGCACAAATGTGTGAGCCCAGCAGGGCAACGGAGGAGGCAGGAGCTGTGTTTTGTGAAGAGTACAAGAGCTATAATCTTACTGATTTATGGGACACTAACTGCCTTGCAAAACAATAATGATTTTCCACAGAGGTCATTACAAATTCTGTTTGTCAGTCTGCTTTGAGCAAATCCCATTAAGAAATAGGTGGCTGCAATGTTTATTAAGAAAACCATGAGCCACATGACAGAGCTATAACATTACAATTTCAGTTCTACTGGATGGCCTGTAAATACAGAGAAGTTGATGAAGCAGGTAATCTCAAGAGAGGAATACTAATTAAATAGAGAGAGATGTACTGATAGACTGGCACATTTGTGTGCTTTGCACTGCTTGAATTACTTCCACATGAGCACACTTTATACTTTCCTTTCCATACATCAAACTCTGAGCTTAGATTTTACCTCCTTATCTCTGGCCATCAGCACATAAGAAAGATTTACAGCATGTTACACAGGGTGAACCTGTGAAAAAGTAGTTACCATGGGAACCCAGTATTTCTTTTGTGTATAAACTTGAAGTACCGAAGCAAAGGAAGGGCAGAACTCCATGCCAACTTCAAGTTGCTTTTTGTTTCTATTGCGTTGTTTTAAAGCAATCAGAATGTTTTAATGCCATAAAGCATACAAATTAAATATGTCCTTTAAAACCTTTTACAAGAAAATGGTCAGTCTCTACAGAGCACCACTACAGATATGACTTGCCACACATTCAACACGTTATCGTGACAGAAGTATTTCAAGGGATGCCCTGACCTTGCACAGCTGTGGAGAAGCACAAGAAAGTACAATAGTCACTTCATGCCACCACAGGAATTCAGTATTACAAGTCAACTGTACAATATTAAGATATGTTATGGTCAGATTCCTACACATTCCTCTGCTGGATCACAAACAAACCTTGACCCATGCAGATGAATCACAGCCATATTTTTGAAAGGTATAAACCCAGGCTCCATTTCACTGAAGTAGCATTACACCTTTGCCCTGTCATTTATCACAGACTACTTTATGTTCATGTATCTAGGCTCCACTGCCCCTAAGTTTATTATTTCCCAGCAAATTGCATCTTAATTCAGGGCACCCACACATTTGCACTGACATCAGAGAGCTTTACTGCAGAAGTCATCAGCGGATAGCTTGGGGTCAGGTTGCCTGACACAATCCCTCGATCCCCCCCATGCCTCTACAATTAGCCAAGGCTAGACACAAGGAAAAGTTGAGCAGAACAGAATCAGAACTGCTGTCCTGTCTGCACCACCGTGGAGCAGAGACTCCTTGTTCTCTGCAAGGAGAACTTTTCTGCCTCAGGTGTTCAGGACAGAGCCCAACTGATCCAACACAAATAAACAAATGTGCACCAAGGTGGCCTAAACATCTGCTATGACCATTTAGCCAGACCTTTTGATACAAAACACTTGTTAAGAGAGGGAGAAAATATCCAAGAGGAAAAAGTGTACACTTTCAGGGAAAACCAGATAAATGGTACACCTGCAAATAGTGAAACAGTAACATCTTTTTTTTCTCTACCTTTTTTTCATATGGGGAAACAAAGGCATAAATGGTTTTGCCACAGGATCTATCATTCACCTTGGAGTACAGAGCCCCAAATTTATAATTTTGACTGAGGAGCTTAAAAACCCAGTGTCCTTCAGCAATGTGGCACTGGCATCTTCATGTCCCCATGAAGCATTGCCATAGAGCCAGCTGGCCTAAACAGCCATCCCAACTGCTTCATATCCTGGGACAGCTTTGTATTTTCCCCATTAAACTGTGTTTTCCACATGGCCACAGCTCTTCCCAATGGGCACTGCTGCCCAGCTCCCACATCTTCACATCCCTGTGGTGGAACACTGCACTTGTCCTGAACTCCCTTCCAATTGAAATCACTAAGTCTTTTTTTATTATTAGCAAGAGCAGAATTTCCTGTGGTGCTGGTAGTGTGGAAACACAATCTCTGATTCACAATATTAAAAACACATTTCCCAACCAGAATAGAGTAGAAAAAGAGGGAGAAGGGTAGTGGGATACACATGCATCCCATAGAAGACACATGAGTCTCAGAAAATCACAGATAAACTGGAGACAATGCCACCTTAGGGAAAAGAACAGTGGGTTTTTTTCAGTTACGGATTGGATGGATATAGCAAATACTTGATTTGCTCTGTAAACTGTGAGGTGAATGATTTGTTTTTTTCACCTGCTGGAGCACTCCTGCTGTGTGTTCTACAGCATTTTGTGTACAGCTTGAAACCAAAGCTTGGGCGCTTTCTTCTCCAGTTATTAAGGGAGTCTAATAGTGTTCCCAGTGAACCCAGCAGTAACACAGAGTTATTAAGTGGAGGCCCACTGCTGATCTCACTAAGACTGGTATCAGAGCAAAGCCATTCCTTTTTTACGGCAGAACTCCATTTTAATTTTATTTAGGGAGGCAGCATGATCTCATAGGCAAGGCATCAGGAGATCTGGGTTGTGTTCCCCGCCATACCATGTGATCACTGGCAAAACATGCAAGTGCTCTCTGCTTTCCTTGGGTTTTTTAATCATCTGCCATGTGCTGGAAGTGATCATTATTTACTGTCACAGAGTGCTCAATGAACGATAAACCCTAAAGAAATGCTGAGTGTTACCAATGAAGTGTGTGATTTTTATATGATTAGAACAATATAAATCAGGACTAAACCCACCATCACTGACGTAATGCAAAATTAAGCCTCAAGGTGATCTGAATGGGTATAAAGTTCTTGGGAACAACAAATGACCCAGGGAAGCACAGGTTAGTACTCAGCAAATGAGTGAGGCAATGGTAGAATAGGCTTTGACAGAGAAGACAAAGTGCCATAGAACAAAAAAGTGAGTTCATCATATTTTGTTCATATTGTGTCAATTTTCCTTTCCTTTTACAACTGCATTCTCTTGCAGATATATTCTACCTCTTTCTGCTCTGGCTAAGCTTTGTCTTATGGCCTCCTTTCCTCCCCTTTCTAAATTCATGCTGTGCATAAAATTGTCTCACTGATTTAGAGTAAGATTTATTCTTTTTGGCCCAGTGCTCTGTTCCATTGTAGGCCACCAGTCCTAAAGCAGGGAGATTTAGCATGTGTTTCATAAAATATTTCAACTCTTGGTTCATGTTTTATTCTTTTCCATTTCTTTCATTTTTCCTTTTTATGGAATTTCATCAACACCACAGGATTGGTACCTGGTGTCTAAAACCAGCTGATTCAACAATGTGCTACCCTATCATGCATCATGACAGCTCATACAAATGATAATTCTCTTTCAGGTTTGTCTCTTATTAGTCTGAATTCTCTAAGAAAGTCAGAAACTGAACAAGTATTGTGGGCTATACCTTGAATCTAATCTAATCCTCAGAATATCATCATTATATCTATTGTTAATAACTAAATTCCCAGCCTCCTTTAACACTGGTACTCTGAACACTTAAAAGACCAAAGAAACCAGAAATATTTCTGTATCAGACATTTACACTTGCACAAATAAACCTCACAACTCTGGCTGAAATGAGTTTTTAAAAATAAAAAGGTCACTACATAGAACCAATGTTGTTGGTAAGAAAATAAGATCATATAAGGTGCTTCAATGGGCCTAGGATCACCCACTCTTCTGGGTACTCACTCTGGTACCCATTCCTCTTCCAGGAGACAAGAAACTGGAAGAAAATATTAAGTAAAAAAGATTTGGGCAATTCTGACTAGTTAGAATTTTTAAATATCTGGAGCCATGCTGACTACTGCAAATATAATGGAAACTGTTATTATCAGCAGCACAGCTATGGTGGAGGGACTCCAACTGAAATTCTTCCATTAAATGCAAGTGGCTTTTTGAAAGCCAAAGTTTTCTGTTAAACTTGATGGCAAGGTAGATACTGTAATATCCATAAGTTAGCTCAGATCCATTCTGTATTTCCCTCTAACATCAGTAGAGCTCTGTGGAATCAAAGACATCTTTTCCTATCTTATTGGAGAGGGAAAGATATTTGAGAGCTACAGAACAAACACATCTTCCATGGGCTATAACCTCCAACAGGATGGTGGGATGTGATCTCTGCAAGAGAACTGCCAGGTTCACAGCAGGATTCAGCACAAACTCTACAACCCAGACCAGGGTCAAACACCTTAATAGACTCAGCTTAGGAGAAAAAAAAACCAACCAAACAGGCCTCTAACTCCTGTGTGGGTATCTCACAAACTGCCAGTCTAAACGCAGGAGAGACTGAAATGCCCTCTTAGTGAAAAGAAGTTTAAAATCCTCCTGGTTTTCTAGGTTAGATAAACAATTTCATTCGCCCAGATGGAAGAAATGAGCTCCTAAAAGGCTCAGTTTAAATGGCCAGGTAGCATTGGTGACAACAAATATAAACCACTTTAAAATACTGAAATTGATCTGCTTGATTTTGAAAAAGACCCAAAAGCATTTCCAGCACTGCCAACTCAAGTTTGGCCTGTAACAAAAATTTAAACTCTTAATAAAACCAGAAAGTACAGGCATATTCCCATAACCAGAAATGATTGAGCTATTACAGCTCAGCAGCTGACTGCCCATCCTCTGAGTTGCAGTAAGTATGTGAGCACCTGAAGCCCACTTTAGTACTGAAATAAAATACATTTGCTGAAAACATGCGTGGGGGATATCTGCAGCTGTTTCACAGAGGTATTACCACCAACCTAAGAGCACACTAACAGCACATGAGCATGTTTTGTCTGATAAACTAGAATTTGTGAAGCCACTGCTATGTGACTGCTTCCAACCATGCAAATTAACTATTACTCTGTTAGCTGAAAGACTGGGTGCTTACAGTGACACCAGCTCAAATTAAAACTGCTGCTGATTCAGAAATCGTAGAGCTTGACAGTCATAGATAGACAAAAAGCCTTTGAGACAGATGCCCTATGGGATATGTAGCATAATCAGACAGTGAAGCCAGCAGAATTACATGGATCATGTCAATCACAGTTCTTTAGGCCTCTTTTAAACACATCTATCTGAAAATTTGAAAATAAAACATGTTTCTGCATGTATTTTTAGAAAGGAATGATCCACTTTGTGGGGTTTCCTAATGCTCCTGTATGCAAATCTGCACGTTAATCAGTCCCAAGTCACTCCCTGGCATATGATAAATATTTAATTCTTTGCACTGACATTACAGGTTGAACACTTTTATATTCCTACCACATTACTAAAGCCATGAGCAGTGAGGAAATGTCTGAAATAATAAATTATATTTGATCATTCTCTGCCATAGACACTGCATGGATAAATCTGCCAAGGGAAAGGTAAATGTGACAATACAAGAAGGGGACAAAGAACTTGAGGAACTTGTTTATTTGGCATTATGTGACAGTGGCAATGTGCTGCCTCGTGCCTTTGTAGAGAATGAACTTCTAACAGAGTAAAGAACTTTTCCTTGGCCTCAAAGTATTTAAACTTCTCATCCAGTGTCGGAAGAAGCATGGACACTGAATGAGACAGTCATTTTTCAATACTTTCTGAGAAATAATTAAACTGTCAATGTCTGCCTAATTATCACTGGGCATGTGAAGCGTAATTACGACCTTTTCCAGTGAATACATAAAGTCTGGAGCAGGTATATTCTCCAAAGGCAGGACTGACACTTGGGGACAGGTGGGTTTCTCCTCTAGCAAATACCTGGGAGCTCTGATAGCTAAGTTCTGATTTTCCTACTGTGCAGAGATCCCACCCTGAGGAAAGAAGTATTTGCATAAATGTGGTCCCATGGGAATATGCAAATCTCTGCCTTGGACTGGCTGAAAAGTCCCAGACCTCAGCTTACTCCCAAATCTCCCATGCCCAGAGTGCCCCAGGGTCCCACCACCACAGCTCTGCTACCAGAGTAGCAACTGCCAATTTCTCTTCCAGCTCTTTTCCAGAGAGCCAGAGCTGTACTCACAATGATTTTCCCATCATTTTTAATTTACAGGTTACCCAACTGCCTTTGATCAAGACAGGGAGAAGAAACCAATGATATAGCAGAGCACTTAGGAACACTAATTGCAAATTACTCTTAAATAATACATCATCCTGCTCTTAATTATGGCAACTTGTACTGTCCTCAGAAAAGTGCACATCTGCTAATGTATTTTTCCAATAATATCAATATGAAGTTGCAGAGAAAGGGTAGAGTAGTGGTTGCTTTGTATCTCGACCTGCTCTCAGCCTAAGTTTCCCTGAATGTCCATAAAGCTTCTCTTTTTTTTTTCCTTTTTGACTTAAAAAATTCATTCTGAAGATACATTTCTTGAACCAAGGACTGCTTCCTAACACTGCTTTCTGAAGGAAAGGGTACACCAGGAACTTTTGCCTTAATAACTAACTAAATATTGTATTTCCCATTCATTTCCAGAGGCATTTGAGGCTGGACCACTGTAAATTCTGGAGATTTCATGTATGTACTTGCTTTAGAGCACGAAAATCCTTGAGGCCGTTTTCTCCATTTAATTTGCCGTTTTCCTCAGTACTTGTATGAGATAGTCAAAGATGCTGGAGCCTTGGCTGCCATTCCAGTTCTGTACATGCCCATTGTCACAGTCTCCAAAAGACATCCACAACTCTGAGTTCTTTAATGTCCTCTGGCCAAATATGAGGATGGCCATGACAAATTCCCAGCAGTGGCAAGTCCCAAGCATTTGCATCAACAAGTCCCTGGCTCTGGCATTAAAAACCAAGCACACAGCACATTAGCTTCTGCACTCAAAGAAAACAGACACCTTTGAAAAAAGGTAAGAAAAACTGTTTTCCCAGCATTGTCCACTGTGTAAGCAGTGGAGCTGCAAAATGAGCTCTGCTCTTCTTGATTGAATCCCCTGGATGTTACTGCTTCTTGGCAGCACCACAGTCTAAGTCCTTTAATTTGAATTTCTAAATCATTCAGAATGTTGATTACCAAATCTGTTCACATTATTGTGTTGTCTAATATTTCCATCAAGTTCCAAATAAACCTATAACCTGCTGTTACCATAACCCAGTTTTGCTTTGGGATCATCAGGTGGCTGCATTTAGCTGGTCAGCTGGCTCACCACACCACCATCACCAAACTAATCATCTAAATGAGACACCCTTCTCACTTCAGCCAATTAATCACACATCTGACATGCACAGGCTTGAGATTATTGCTCTGTGTTCCTCACCACGGAGAAAATCAAGAATAAATAATGAAAGGGAAAGTAAAACACAACCTCAATCTTAGAGAAAATCACATTTTCTCTAAGAGATTTAAGAATCTCTTAAAAGAGATTTTTCAGCCTGTAGTACACAGGGCATGCATCCTCTTACTGACTAAAAATGTAAGATGGCTTTTTAGGTTCTCAGATGTGCTGGCCTATGAATCTCCTTACCCTGACATAACCTAGAGCTGAACAAAGGATAATTTCTTTTCTTTTGTTAGAGTTCATCATTCAACTGAAAATACTTTCAAATTTTACAGGAAAACCAGTATACTCAAAATATCTGTTTCAAGGTAGAAAAGGTGAGAGGTCTGATGGAAACATTTCTCCTTCTTTTCAGAAGTAATTACAGTCTATATTGGTTCCAAAATCATTCCTTTAGAAAACATCCCTGAGACCAGTTACAACAAAACATTTCAGCTTCAATGCACTAAGTGTAGTCTCTGCCAAATTTTTCTGACCAGCCCTAACAGAGCTGCAGCCCCAGCAAAGCCACTCTTTCCAGGCATCCTCGAATTTCCCTGTCATTGGCAGAGGGAGCCTGTTCTTGTGTTTCCTCAAAGAATGCAAAATAGGAAACAGTCCTAATGGTGACACGTCCCTCATAGATAATTAAACAGAAAATCTGGCAGATTTTCAGACAGGCTGCTACCTGCTTATGAATACCAAGTAGCTTTGCTTGACAGTCAGCTAATGCACCGGGCCCCCTGCCTGGGCTGGGTGAGTCTCCTGGAAGACTTTAAACAAATGTTTATGATAGATCAGCATTACACTGCTCACTTAGTCTCGTCCAAGAGACGTGACACCCACATCAGTCTACGATGGCTCTTGTAAAAATCCCACCCCCTTCCCAGCAGCACTGTGCTTGCTCCTACTAGGTTTTCTTTCTAAGCAGTGCCCTGCCCATTTCTGGGTATTTTCACTGGCAATCCCACCTATTAACTGCCAGGCTATTAACTGGTGCAGCTCAGCTGCATTTGTGGTCGGATTTCCACTTGTTCCAGACAATGATTTTAACACTGACTGTCCTAGCATGGGGTCTATTAACCCCACAGTATCCAGGCAGGTAAAAATGAACAACTTTCCTCTCCTCCCAGCAGCCTTAACAGCTGAAGTGTTAAGAGCGTACTGAGGGCAATGCTCTTTTTAACAGCACTTGGAACAATTAAGCTTTAATTCAGAGCTGTTATTTTACAGCTTCATTTGTTTCTGCCAATTTTATGTTTGAAAGGTGGGGAAAGCATGAAGGAATAACAATTTAAGTGCTCAGCAGATGGAGAACGAGTACCTCTTATTCTCTCCATCACTGCTGAAAACAGAAGTATTCCACCTCGCAGGGATCTCTTGCCAAAAGAAGGAAAAACCGAAACACCTCAGCAGTCACCAGAGTGTTTGAACCACCACAGACAAGTATGTTTCTTTCCATTGCTGCACAGGGAATGGAGCTGGGAATAAGAAAGGCACCTCAGCAGCACCACAAACAGTGGGTTGTCAGCATAGGGAGTTGCATCTTCTAGAGATCCAGGCACTTTTCAGCCTTTTTTTCCACTAACACTATGGATACGAGAGGGGGAAGGCTACAGAAAACAGAAAACACAAGTTGCCACCAAGTGTGTGGGCTGGTTGAACTTTTACTTTTCTGTGCACAGCCCTTTGCCCCTCTGTGTATCTGACAGCAATTCACCTCTGCACCAAGAAACAGGACAAAACCCACTCTCCTCCAGGTATTACATATATGACACAAAACACACACGCAGGCCTCATGACTAAACCCTGGCATGGGCAGATGGCACTGCAATTAAAGGATCATATCAGCTCATGAGAGGGAAAAGATAACGACCTGCTTGTAGAAGAAGTGTCACGGTTCACAGGTTGCTGTCCAAGCTGGAAAGGGAGTAGTCCAGAGCACAGATGACTCTAAAACAAACAAGACTTTAAAAATCACAATACTCTGAAATGATCCAAAGCAGGACACGTGCTGTTGCTGATGGGGATATCCTGGTTTGTAACTCAAGGGTACTATCTGGGCAGAACTGCAGTAGCCCCATCACAATCGATGTCATTTCAGTGTGCTGGACCCACAGTCCCAGTGGAAACCCCCATATAGGAAGTCCTCCAGCACATGGTGGTGGGACAGGAACCACAGCAAGAAATAACTACCCTGGGGCCAGACACAGAAAGTACAGAAAGGGGATGGCAAACTCAACAGTCTCCCCACCCCCAGCACCTCCCTAAAAAGAGAAGCAGAATATGGTGCAGGACCCTGCTGGGGGGTTTTGTATTTGACTCTGCTCTTCAGCTCACTGCACAAAGTGCTCACATACCACAGTAATGAGAGCAGTAGAAATGCCTCCAGAGGTAGAATAGATTAGAGACAGACAAACAAGAATGTGGCAGCGAAAGGAATAATCAGAGCTTCCCTCCACGGGGAAAGGGCAAGTCTCGGCACTTCTCTCTCTGCCAAATCACTTCTAAAAATAAACTAGGGAGACAGATCCAGGCCTAATGGTGTGACAAGAGTTAAAGTGCAGCACTGGGGGCCTGTCATGCCTCATACAGCTGCAGAATTGATCCACTCAGAGGACACAAATACAAATATTTCTCTGGCATCCTCCACTATGGGCCTGGGTCAGGTCCTGGCCAGGGTACTGCATCAGCTACCACCCTCCATTTTGGAGCACAACTTTTACTCTTTCTCTAGGAAAGGTCAACTTTTTAATCTTTTTCCACCCCAGTTTCCAGTACAATAAGGCACATACTGAGCACAGGCTCAATAAGTTTCACTTGTAGCCCATTACCCTAAGTTTTTTTAAAAATCTACACGTTTTTGTGCTACCTACAAAGGCAGGACCCAAACTTCCCTGTGAGCAGGGGTTAGAGGAATGCAAAAACCTTGCTTGATTCCCCTTCAAATGAATTGTAGCAAACACATTTTTTTTTCCTGTCTATCTAAGAGCACAAGAAAAATCAATGCTGCAGTTAATATACTCTTCCATGGAACCACAGTAACCAGTAGTAGATGTCTGTGCTACAAAATAATACTTGGCAAACCCACAGTGCTTTAGGGTCAACAGAGAGATGTCATTCCTTCCTGCACAAAATCATTAACACTGACGCCACAGATAGGCTACTTGTAATGCTGAATAAATACTCCAGAAAGATTAATAATATTTTCATTGAACTCTCTATTTAAAGGAATATAGAAGAACCATTTCATTCCTAAGCTGATAATAGGGTCCACGTGTGAAAACAATAAAATAATAAAAACAACATGAATAAGACTTCAATGGAAAAAGCTTTACCCAAGGAAAAGTTTCTACATCAAAGCAGGCAGATAATCTGACAATATTTTCTTCTACGAAACTGGATAAAGTTACTTAATGATTTAAACAAGATACAGTATTATAATTTTTATTAATCACTAAAGAGCTACAACTAAGCTGCAGAGGAAAATTGTCTGCCTTATCCTAGTGGGAAATCTAAGGTAATAATTCTTTTTTTCTGTTTTGCATGATCACGACCAAAAATGCAAACAAATAACTGATTTTCTAGAATAACAACTGCAAACATTAGTGGGTTTGGTGCAGAAGTACTCAGAGTTAAAACATGCAAGGACCTGATCAGTTTTCCAAATCAATAGGTGTAGGAGACTCCATTCTTTCTCATGTTTCTTGTGCAGCTGTTGTTCCTTGACCAGCAGCTCACACCAGGGGCATAGGCAAGACATGCAGGATGTCAGAGAGAGCAAGATACTTCTCAGCAGGATGTGTCTGGACTCATGAAGTTGGGAGGGACCTTTCTAAACAGAAGAATTTCAAGCTGTTCTCTCTCAAAACTACTAAATACTAACTGAATTCTATTCCAAAAGGCAGAAGAGAAAACAAATGTACTTTCCCTTTTGCTTAAACAAGTGAGATATCCGTGGTGTAAGGGATAAGTACCAGCAATAATAGCTGTAATAAGCAGCTCAAGTGATATCAAATGAGACACATTCCCTGTCTCTCTGTTGGGCCATTGGATTTTCTCCAGTGCATCTGACACTGCAGCAGCAGAGATGTGAGACTGGTACAGGTGTTACAAATTTAGGAGCAGTAAACTACACAGTAATTGGTCATAAGTGAAGAAACCACTTGTAAAACCACAGATCTGCTACCATTTTTGTTACATTCTCAACAAGTTTTTTTTTTTTTCTCTCACATTTTTTCACTTGCCCAACCCTTGCCACAGTCAGTATTTTTTTCAGTGGGATATGTAGAGCATGGCATCTGATGACAGCCTGGCCTTGAAGCTTAGCCCTCCATCCTAAGTCTTCCCAAGACAATGTAACTAAAGATCTCAGGTTAAACAGCTGCCAAGATGAGAGGTAAGACAACAGTAACTAACCAGGAGCAGAAATTGGCGCATTAGGAGCATATTTGTAAAATGAACATGCTGTCACATAATTCCTACAGGATTGGAAAGATCTTGCTGGTTCTTTAAGCATGTTACAGCTCTCACTTGGCTCTCTGTGTGTATGTAATCCTGGTCATAATTACATGCATATGTTAGGTTTTATTTATAATTCAATGACAAGAGACAGATTTCATTGTTCTGTGGTCACTGCTGCTCTGTATGTTTGTGCTACATAAAGCACAGATTTACTTTGCCAATCAAAATCTGGAGTCTGAGATCCTGTGGTGGACTGACCCTGACTGGACACCAGGTGCCCAACAAAGCCACTCTATCGCTCCCCTCCTCAAATACACAGGGGCACAACAGCCTCACCACAGTCCACATCATGGGCTGCAGAGCAATCTCTGCTCCAGCACACATCAGATGCTCAAACTGTTTTATTTTCTCTTACAGGTGGCTTGGGGACAGCTCAGTCTCCTGAAATGCTTATTTTCAAAGTCCATCTGGTCTATTAACAAAGCAAGTGTGCATTGGTTTATACCACTGATGCTGCTCATTGCACAGCCAGCCTATAAAAACAGAACCAACCTGCTGAAGAGATACTTGAGACAAAAAATATGTCAATCAATTATAACTGGGTTTGCTTTTGTCCCCTTTTGTTACCCAGCAGCCTATTGACACTGCCTCTGCTTTTAGTTTTACTCCTTGTAAATTCATGATGCAGAAATCAAATATACTGGGGGATATATAATTTCTGTTCCTGGAGGAAAGATGGCAAACAAGGTATGTCCATAAGAGGATTGCTGGGTAAATGGCAGGCAAAGTACCTACAACTCTGGGAAATCCAACCATGCTAGTCTAAATTATTCAACTTGACCTAGTCAATAAATATTGCATCAAAATTCAGAGTAAGAAATAGAAAGTTTGTACATAAGATTTATGTTTCACTCTATGATTCACATTGTAAGTGGTTTGATTAAATATTTATTCTAATATTCACTTGGGTTAAGAATTACACCAATCTGTCTATACAAAGCTATGCATAAGCTCATAGGAAATTTTACAAATACAGCAGAAATGTGCTATTAACCTCCTAGTTTTATTCTAAAACCATTTTTTTCTTTCTTGATAAAAAATCCTGCCAATATAATTTATTCCTTTCACCAGTGGGCTGTTGATCTTCACAGCTGTTGTTCATGGGCTAAATTAAGAGAGGTTTCTGTTAAAAGAGAATTCAAGTTCTCAGACATCTCAAATACCTTCAGAAGCAGAAGTTTGGTAGAGGGAACACTGAAGGAGAACTTTCATAAAGTTCAAGTAAGCTCTGCTAAATCACTGTGATCTTTGATACATTTCAAGATTGAGATCAAATTCTTCAAAAAGCTAAACTTCTTCCCTCTGATATTTCAGATAACAACATATTCCTTCTGCTAGAGGGAATGATTATGACAGCTTGGCTTTTCTCAGCAGTCAGCCTAAAAGTACATGCTATTTTCTTGAGAAGACAAAGAGATCAGCAACATTTACATGAAAACAGATCTGAATGTTTAAAACTAGCAGGTAATATTGAGATACATTTAATAAGACTTGCTCTTAAAATTGTTTATGGCTCAGACTCTAAAAATGAGCTCCAGTTATGTATGTCACTGTCATTACTCATATCATCAAACAGAAGCCACAAGTCATGATTGAAAGTGTTGATTATTGGTAGCTGACAGCTGCTTGTACACGGAGCTGAACTTGAGGAACTTTGTTGTCAGCTCTAGCACTGTTTGATTCACTGAGTTACATGGTCCTCACCTTTAATTTTCTTCCTCTGAAAGAACTGAGAAGATTATTTACCAGTTATGTGTTGTAAAGCTGAGAGATAAAAGGCACTATATTACCATTGTGTTGTAGTTTATTAATTAATGTAGTAAAAAGGCACAATTGTGCATTTTTCTTTGTTTAGAAACATAATGGGCAGCCTGTGAAAGAGCTTCAAACTTCACCTCTGCTAATTTGATAGAGGGAAAATCACATCATTAAGTACAAAAATGGCAAGCAGATTATTATTCTGTTGGACCATCTTTGCCAGAATCTATCATCAGACCTGCATAGATGGTCAAAAGTTATATGTAGTGAAAAATATTCAATGTCTCTCATCTGCTTTTACTATAACTTCTGTCAAGGTTCTTTCAGCCAGCCACGTAAGAGTATCTGCTAACAGTTATTTAAATACATGAGCTAAACTCTTCTTTCAGCTTAGGAANCCCCCCCCCCGCCATTATTTTTTAGCAATGGACAGAGAACTCTAATTCTCAAGATCACCAGACCAAGTATAAGTATAACTGAGCTAATTTAACTGAAGAGAATATACCAGTACAGATGCTATGGGCTCGCCTCAGTCCTAGAAAAAAAATTGTATTAAAAAAATCATGGTATGTTTCCAGTCTCAGTAATGTCACCGGCCTCCTGTATGACCTTAATCAAGGCACTTTACTTCAGCATGCTTTTTTTTCATTAGTTAAGACATATATAATAAATAAGCCTGAGACAAAAAGTGTTTTGAAACTCATTCTTAGGATTCTTTAAACCTAAAAATACAACATCAAAAATTGATGTTAATCCATTGCCTTGTTAAACCCTTAAATTTCACTGCTTAGGTATATGCAGAAATAATCAAAGCATGAGCACCTGTGTTCGGAAGCAAGAAGAAACTATCACAAGCACAGGAATTTAGATCCACCACTTCAGACAAGCTGCAAATAATTCCTTAACAGTTCCTGGAAACAAAGCTACATGCTGTGGTCACATTAGTTCATTTACTTCAGAAAGCTATTAAATCTTTATTGAAATATTGCAGGTAATTAAGAACTTCCAACATCCGCTGGTAAGCTGCTGCAGATGCCATAACCCTGATGGCTGAAGTTTCACCCATCTTTCCTATTTCAATTTAGCTGACTACAGCTTCCAGAGAGAGGATCTCAGAATGCCTCTTCCTACTAATTAAACAACTGTTTAATATGCTCTGCCTTCCTTTGAATATCCAAGGGACATTTCTGAGCCTTGTATTCCCATCAGGTCTGGAAGGTCACTAAAACAGCATTCTCAAGGATGTGCTGTCTACAAGCAGTTGAAGCTCCTCCTTGCACATTTGTAAAGGTAAACCAATGCTTGCTTTTGCCTGGCTGGTCCAAGGAAAGTATCCTGGCAGGGCCTCATTGCATTACTGATAGGGCACAATCACCCTAACCTGCACCCAAGCACTGGATGGCATCCAGTCCCCAATGTCCTTGTCCAAGCAAACCCTTCCACCACCAAACCCAGCTAATACACTGCAACCTCTGATCTCAAAGAGACAGAGCCTGTTTAGGAAGAAGTTTGAGTGGCTCTCCAGCCTGCACAGGAGTGTCTGTTAAGATCCATGGTTCAGAAGAAGACATCTGGCTATACAGATTCTCTTTTTCCTTACTTCTCTAGTTCTGTGTTTGATCAAGCAAAGAAACGATAAAAATAATAGAAGATTATTTTACAGAAAATATATTCAGATACTTCTCTCTCTCAGTCAAGTCTGTCAGGCCCTCTCCCAAATTTGGCTGCTCCTGAAAGCTGGCAAAACCATCATGCAGCTGTTTGCTCAAAGCTCAGTGCCTCAGTATTCACAATGCACAGATTCTTTACTCTGCATTGAATAAAAGGAAGGTTGAATGAAGAACAGCACTACCAGGAGAATGCTGGTCTCAAATTCCTTCACCTCAAGAAAGGTGTGGTAGGCAGACAAATAGGACAACCCCATGACAACCCTGCCTGTTGTCAGCTGTGGACAGGACAGCCACAACACTGAACACATATCCAGGTGAATACTGTCACCCCAATATGTGAAATCATATCAGATGTCTTCCTTTTCATCATGATTTGATCAACTCATCCAGTACTGCCACGTCAGCATTTCCTCCTCAACAAGGAGCAGACACAACAAACTGTCTCAAAGAACTAGGCCTGTGTAGGCTTTACCACCATTCTCCCTTGATTGCCTTTCCTAGCTGTGAATCATGAAAGTGCCTGTACAAGGCACTAAGGTGTCTCCATTGCTATGGGAACACAGTACTCTGCAGCTACTCAAATATTCAGCCCACCTCCATAAAATACCACCAGTAATTCACACATACCAGCCAAGTACCTGAGTAAAGAAAGGTTTTCAAAAGCCAATGTGCTATTAGCATTTAATAAGGAGAAAGGAAGGTTATTCTCTCTGAACAGCTTGAGACTACTTCCAAGCAGTGGAACTGCTGCCGGCCTGCTGCACACAACAGCCCTTCCTCCCTCTCACCTGAGATGTTCATAAAAAAGCAAAGTCCTGGCAGTAGAAAAAAACAAAAAGAAACACCTACACTCAGAATAACACAAACATCAGCCATCCAAATGTGACTGAATATTTGTGGTCAGTATCCAGCTATTAGGCACCCAACAATTTGGATCATCTCTGGCCTGAAATTACCCTCCCACAGACCTCCAGGATAGGTACAAAGACAGCATCCACACATCCGGCCTGTACCTCCTCATGGGCTGAGGCTAGATGGCATTTCTTTCCAAAGAGCTGAATTTTTCCTCTTTTCTTTTACCCGCAAACTAAAAAGTTAAATATAAAAAGAAAAATAAGAGTTTGTTTCCCATCACTGGCTGGCACAACTTTTATGTATTCTGGAACAATAAACAAGGACACTTGCATGGGATTTGGTTTTTTGTTAGGCAAGGATATTACTGGGATTCAATGGGTTTACTTCTGGTTTATTGGGCTATCCTACTTTAATAAGCCAGTTCTTACACAAACATATTTTGCCTGTCAAGTGGTAAGATGAGGCATAAAAACTAAGTTGCAACAGAATTGAGTTCAGCAGGAAGGGAATTAATTATTTCTCTTTGAACAAAACAAAATAAAAGACAAAAAGTCTTCCACACATATTTTCAGGATCATCCTGAATCTATCAAATTACTGATCAGTCAGAAAACCCTGGGGGAAATGGAGATGATCAACTGTATGACAATTAAATGCTCTGTAAAGCTGCTTTCACTGGAACTTTCATGCCTGCTTTTTCTGTCTTCCCAGTGGAGATAGTGATATGCAGAGATACTCTACAACTTGTAAAGTTGGTGTAGGAGCTGTAGGGATTGAAGGAGTACAAGAGGACTTGCCACAACTCAGCCTTTGCTGAGCTACATCAGTCACACTTACTGAAGTTCGAGTTTCTGGATGCAGGGTCCAGCAGCACAGGAACAGGAGGACCAGTCCATGAGGACTGGCCAAAATCCAGGATTTGCCTTTCCCTGAGATAATAGCCAGCCATGGTTTCCAGAGTCTCCCACTTGTCTGTACTGGCTGATTGCAGCAATGTTGTGAACACCATTCCAGCCATGCATATGTGACCTCAGTCAGTCACAGGGACCCTCCATCTTCTCCTTCTGGATATCAATGAAAGTATCCACACGATGCTTGCAAGTTACAGGAAACTCCAAGTTATCCCAAGAAATCTGGTCCAGTCCACCAGACAATGGTCATGATTTGAAAGGATCTATCTGAATCTTAGAAGAGGCTCACAACAATCTCACAAATGATGACCAAGTATAAATTTCTGTTTCTTAGAAAATTCATGGAAAATTTACAGCTACTAACCCAATCTAACTTGACTTGAAATTCTTAGACATTCTGTATTAGACAATAACATGGAGTTCAATCTCTTTTAGTGATGGTATAATAGATTATCTCATCCTTTATCTACAGGAACAAAAACCTTATCTCCCCTCAGTCTTCATTATGCTAGAGAAATAAACAACCATATATTGAGTGGTTTTTTTCAACTAGTACTTATATATATGTTTTCTATTTTTTGATCATCCCAGTAGCCCGTATAGGCACTTTTGTCTAATAGAGACATCCAGGCTGCTGTACATATTTTGTTAATATCATCTTACACTGAGCTTAGAAGTACTGTGTATTGGTAGTTGCCAGTTAGCCATTAAAGCACAGCAATTATTTCAGCTGTGGTAATGCTGTCATGTGTTTCAGCTCTTCAGTTTGCCTCATGCACCACTGGAGGACAGTCAGCTCTGGATACAGTGAGCACAGTACACATGTCAGACAGGACAGGATACAACAGCACGGGAGGAAACACAAGTTACAGGCCATGCTGCTACAGATCACAGTAACATCAAAGACTAAAAGTTCAAATAGCAAAAAGAAAATATAATACAGGTCACAATAACAGAGGTCTTTATAATGAAAAAGTAGGTAGCTTCAGTTTATGCCATGCACAAGTACAAAAAATGATAGTGATTTATGCTTTTCAAACAAAAGAAATAAGTATTTTGATTAGGCTTGTGGGGGAGGGAGTACAGGGCTTTGTATTTAAAGCTTCATTTTAACCAGGGAAAATTAGTGACTGCTGCATGAGGCAGCATTCAGCTTCTTTCCCTTCCCCGAGCAGGGCGCCCAGCTTGCCTCGGGAATCCAAAGCCGGCAGGACGCCTTTCTGACATCTCCCCCCTGAGCAGCCGTGGGTGTATCTACTGACATTAACCAGCAGGAGATCTTCTCAAGGAAGAAAAGCCCTATATGAAAAGGTTTCACAGCAAAAGGAGGAAAAGTCTTTAAAGGGAAAACTACACAGCATGCTGCTCCAGAAGCCAAGTTGAACTTTCATTTTAGATCTGAGCATTCTGTAAGAGCAGAGTGCTCATCTACTTCCAGCAGTAAATTATTCTTCCTCAGCTATATTTCTGTACACTTTAGACTTTTATATAAACTTCTATAGAAAAAGAAATCACAGCAATTATAATCCTAGCAATTATGTGGACCCTTTTTGCTAGATGCCAGAAGTTGAATTGTTACCAGGGAAAAAAGCACTGTGCCCTGAGAGAAATAGGGCAATGAATTCCCATCATGCAAAGATGATTAACTCCTCTCCAGGTAATCAAAACCTGAAAACATTTTCAGGCAGAATCTATGGAAAAGAAAAGCAGAATCAAAAAGCAACAAACCCCAAAGGTCTTAAATCCAGCTAAGAAGTTTGGCCTGCAAATTAAACCAGGGAAAAATCTTTAGCAGACAAATAATGCTGTGCCAACATTGAAAAAGTACAAGCACAGAGTTGGGACAACTATAGAGTCTGACATCAGCCGCAGGGAGATGAATATAAAAGTTAATACAAAATGCAATTGATAAAGATGAATATGGCCAATACCTCAGTGCATACTTCAATCACTGAAAAATCTCATCAAACAGACCTGACTTGATACTTTAATGAGCCAGGAAAATGTGGCTGCTTAAGTCTGGTTTTATTGGCACAGTGCACTCATCTATTTATAAAATTTTAAAATTAGTATGGTGCAACACCCATATTAAAAATTAGCATGATAATTTACCAATGAAGTATGTATTAAATTAACTCAGACCTGGCTGAGATCTCAAACAGCACATGAAGGATGGGTGTTTGCAGAGGTTTTTTCAGAAATTATTATTATTATGCTTGAAACCACTGAACATTTTCACCAGTGTTCAGGGGGTAAAAGTAGCTTCGCTACTACTGTAGTGCCTGATTGATACAAGGCCTGGTAAAGCAGCAAAGAGTGATGAAGGCAGGACAGTAGCAATCTGGGGTGCTTGGGAATCCATTCCAAAACTGTGTATTTTGTAAAGCAAGGTGAAAAATGATACAAGAAACAAAGGGCACAGGAAAGTGGGACTTGTCTCTGGAAGGCAGCAAGTCTGAAGAAATTTAGGTTAATGAGCTACAGCAGCTGACCCCAAGTTCTTCATTCAGTGATGTTACAAAAGGGATCTGCAAAGGGATCTTACAAAACAGAAGACTGCTAAAGGAGAAGAACTGGAAAACTACTGTAAATTATAATCACTATTGCTACAGTGAAATTGAAATTGTGAAAGTGATGCAGAAACTGCCATAAAAAAATCCAAGTATAGAAAACAAAATCTAAAATGAGATTTAAAAAAACTTAATTTACATAGTTTACCAGCAATAAGGCATCTGACTGCATCACAGGGTCTAACTACTGCCAGTTTTAGAAAAAAAATTCAGATGAGAAAGCCTATATAAAGAGCATGACCAGCCATATGTTTCATTCTAGGAAGACCTGTCAGTTCTCCATTTGTCACTATCTTTGTATCAAAGAGGATTTTGTTCCAGAATTAAAAAAAAAAAAGAAAAAAGAAAGAAAGAAAGAAAGCAATAAAGAGGAAAAAAGAAAAAAGGCCAAATTAACTCAATTGCCAAGCTTCAGATGGCTGAGTAAAATATTTTCCTTTAAAAAGTTGTGCACTCAGCATGACAGTCAACCCTGACCCACAGTTTCCTACGCACAGCAGCAAGGCTCAGTGGTGTGATCCACTCTTGGTCACACAGCACATGCCCTGATGTCCTACTGGGAACTCGGTGCACTTCTGCCTTTCAGGATCCCTTATCTGGGCAGCACCCACCTGCCCTTCAGCTGGTGAAGGCTCAATGAGTTTGAACCATTCAAATGAAACACAAAAAGAGGGAAAGGAGCAAAGATTTTTCAGATATAGATATACAAGGGGAAAGGCTAAAAAAAGAGGAAAGGAAAATGCTTCTAAATTAAGAGTATTTCCCACGATCTTTTGATGGGTAGAATTAACATCTCCACTTCACAAATAGGACAAGCAGGTCATCAAGGAGTTAGAACACGCTGTTCTCTGAACACCATGTCAGGTGCCTTAACTACCTGTCACAACTAAACTGGGTTACAAGACCTAGAAATAAATCCATATTTGTGGATACCAGACCACGGCATCTCAGACAGACCATGGAGTCAGTTATGGGTCTGTTCCATATTATGTTCAATTAATTTCATGTTTAGCTTAATAGCATTTTTGTGCAGTTATTGCATAATAATAACAACAGAGGACAGCCCATCTGCATGTTCAGTGCTCATATATAATGTCTTGGGTGTCAGCCAGGCTGCACTCCAAGCCCAAGACCAGCAGAGGTTTTCTCTGAGTCCTGACCCAGGCAGGGCAGCACGTCCCCTGTGGCTGCTGCCCCCCCATTACACCTCCAGCCCCACAGCCCAGCACAACCACCAGACAGCAGGGCAGTAAAAACCAGACCTCTGGGCTGCTCTCCTGAGCTTCTTAAAACTGGCCCAAAGTGACACTCTGTATATATGCACAGCTGAAAAATCTGCACACATTTAAGCTGCTAAGTACTAGGTATGTTGTTACACAAAATATTCACTGACCTCTTGCTGAATGTATTTTAATTGAAGTAATTATTCACTCAGCTCCAGCTGCTAGAACTCCAACCTGATATGTCTGAAAGTAAATAGCTTTTCAGATTGGTTGCTCAGAAAGCTGGAAAGTATCTGCAAACTGATATGCAGCTGGGAAAGAAGTCTTCCCAGACCCATCTGTTTGCATGGCTTCTCTCAACAATTTATCAATAAGTTTTTAATGCTCTTATCAATGAGTTCCTATCAGGTTAACAGCCTGAAGTGGGGATGAGAAGCATAGCCAGGGAGAGGCTTATGCTATGTTGATTTCCAGTTGACTCTGAACTCTTCAACATTCTCTTGTTTTCATCAAAGTGTAAACTGAGTTTGAACTTTCAAGGTAGAAAATGTGCTTCTGGAGTTTCCTGGTGAGGATTTTTTCTCATTAATTAATCATTTTGTTAAAGGCTTGGTTTTTCCAAAGCAATTGGCAAATCTTTCACTGATTTGACTCAGAATGATTTCATCCTAACCTCAACACTGTTTGTGCTTCCCCAGAAATAATATGGTGTCACAAAAGAGCATTTTTTTGCCCCGCCAATCTCTGAAACAGCCTTATGCTGATGCTAGATCAAGCTTCTTGAAGGGTGAAATAATGTGTAGGTATCCAAGTTCAGTAACACTGCCCTGCTCCTGTGGCTGAATAAGTGTTTCCAGAAATACCCCCATTAATGAGAGTATCTCAGTGTAGTGAAAAGTGAGTCTGGATGACACAAAGGCTAAATGCCATTTCTCTAGGTAAAGCACAGTGTTACCACTCAAGAGTAGAACAGAGAGCAAAACATTTTAATCCTTTTAAAGATTATCCAAGATGGTAAAAAAAAATTTTTCCAAACAGTTAAAGCAAGTCAAGGTCAGAGTCAGGAAAAAAAAAAACCCAACCAACCGACAGATTTACTGCTTCCCAGCCTCATGCTCTAATGAAACACAATCAACACTGGCATTAACAATGCCCATTTCTTATGGGTTTCTGTCTTCTGGAGGAGTTCCCTGGGGTGTAAGATGTCCAAAGCCTTCTCTACAGCACAGCTTTCAGAACCACCCTTTACAACAGGACTTCTCTACAGTCTAATAATGATATAACTCAATTTATACTCAGTCTTTTCCCACTGGGCTCAAAAATTACCCAGAGAACTGTCTGTATATCTCAATCACCACAATGTGGTGGTCTTTCAGAAACTGGGCTAAGGAACAAACTGAATTTGTTCAGTTGCTTATCAAAATGCTTTGCAAAGCCTTTTCTACATCTTCTGCTCTGTATAGATATCACAGTTTGCACATCTCATCCCAGGTATTTCTAAACATGCCAGAGGTTTAGCTGAGCTGATTGTGCTTTGTGATTATCTAACTAAGACTATATAAACAGCTGAAAACTTAAACTTTCAGAAGATCTCTGTCTAGCAATTGATACCAGATCCATCATTAGGGATGATGGTTCTTCACAGTGTTTGGTAGTCTAGTAACAACAGAAGAATTAAAAGATCTGTTTAGTTATCCAGTCAGAATTCCAAGCATTGTTTACAATACAAATGAACTTATTTATACATTAATTACATTGAATTTTAAAAATTTAAACCCATGGCACTGCAGGAGAGATTTATAATGCAAATGACCAAGGCAAAAAGACTGTTTAGAGAAGGCAGAAAATAATTACAAAGTCTTACGCAGTTCATAATGGCTTTGCTCATAATATTAGTGTGTTTCTTTTTCATAAGTTAAAGTTAGAAACTCGTGATCGTCATGATCAGAGAGGCCTCAGCTTTGTTGATTTTGTTAACCCTCTGGCAATTGTACTTTTACAGGTTAACGAAGGGAGAAAATTACTCAGTTTCACATTATAATTAAAAATCTGACACTTTTTAATGCATAGTGAACCCTTCTGGAAGTCCCTTTGTCATGGAGAAACCTCCCCTACTAAGAGAGCACCCTAAAATTGCTCTACATGCACAGAGTACATTGAGTCCCCCCCTCGTTAGGCAACTGCTCTTTGTTAGTCTCCAGAAGGATCTATAAGAACAGTGACTCCCACATTGTCCCTGTAGGCACCAGGAGTAATGGGTCAAGTAAGAAAGGAGAAATTTGAAGTAAGCTGTATGAGGGACAGAACATAAAAGATTCTTTAAATAAACAGAACTTGTGCTACTTAGACACTGCAGACTACAGGAGATGGCACGAAAGCGAGGAGAGAGATAGGAGAGAGTTTATGTATCAGTCATGTAAACAACAGTCACAAAGTCATCATAAAAATAAACCACTTTCAGCTTTTTAATCTCTCCAACCAAGCCTTTCACTGAAAGGGCCTCTTGCTGGAAGGTGCAAGGCTGCAAATCTCAGAGGACCCTGAGCTACACACAAAGAACTGCCCAAGGCAGACACCCAGTGCTGGCCATGGCCACCCTGTCCTGGGACTCAGCCATGGCCTCCATCACTCACTATCCCAAGGACACCCACTATCTCACTATCTCAAGATGCCCAAGCTTGGGCATCTCCAGAGGGTTTCCCAGCAGCCCACTGCGAGTTGCCCACCTACCACCTTGGCTTTCACATCATGTGCACGAGAAGCTGCATTCACAGGTCCCACCTCTCCTGTCTCAGTCTGCCTCCCTGCCTCACACTCTGCAGCTGCTATCAAAGAAAAATCCAACAGTCCCCTCATCACCCAGACACTGGCACAGACATGTTCCCTGCTTACACTGACCTCTCCAAAAACTTTATTTTTTTTTTCCAAAATGAGAACACACATTTCACTTAAGCATTTTTTATAGGGCTGTTCTGTCTCCTTAGGTTAGGCTGGGTGACTTCTCAGTGTCCCGACTTAGGTGCATATTTTATTTTTGTATTTTCTAAGTTGTGAAATACCTGAGGAAGAGACTACTGTAATATTTGCCTCTCAGTGTTAGGAATATTATGAGTGCTTAACAAATACACAGCTCATCCACATACATGAGGGAACACAAACCAAGATGGAAATATACTTTTAGCTAGGAAATGAGATATAGTACAGCAGGGCATTGCATTTCTCATGCTCTATCCACTGTGTCTCTCCAAGCTTATTTGGCAGATAATTACCACTTTTTAGGGGTTCTTTGCTGGTACTAGCAAGTTTTAAATGAATATGAAATGAAGGAAAAATACTCTACATGGAAATAGTATTGTAGTGGCACTGTACTCAGATATCATATTCTACGAGACATCTTGTCAACAGTACTGGATAGAAATCTAAAGGTATCTCATCTAAGAGACAGTACAATATTTTCACAGGGCAAGAATTAAAACATATATAAATCTATTCTAAACATTCAGTTCACCCCTTTGATTTCAAGAATCCAGATTTCCCGAAACAAAGAAATTCTGCAAGATCTGTTTTGTATACACCAGTGGAAGCAACACATCTGTTATTGCCAAGAAGTTTAGTTAAGCACATTCAGAATAGATTTGCTGCACAATGTTAGTGGCGCTGAACCTGAAAGCAGTCATTAGAGAAAGAATTTATTCTTGTGGTAACCCCAAGCAAGAGTCACCATTCAGCCAATTTAATATCAACAGCAGTAATTTCTACAATATGATATTTAACCACAATCCTAAAATGGCTCTGTCTGGAAGCAACACAATATCAGCATTTGAAAGAATGCATCCCCAGCAACATCTGAAGAGGGAGGAAAGACCCAAGGCCACAGTGGCTTTTTCATGGCGGTGAGTACACAGCTCTTGCTTGAACTTTTTCTTAATTGAGGTTGCAAAAGAGTAAGCTGAGGAATGAACACAAATACCGTTCTGGTTGGCAGCAGAGTGTTCAGAGAACAGTAACAAAGGACAAGTTCTTTGCTCTCGGACCGTCTGGATACAGTGCTCCACCCCAGCCTGTGCATATGCCAAGTGACACGCAGGTACCCACTAACCCTTTACAGCTTTTACAGTGCTACCACTAAATGCATCATCAAAGGAGACCAAAAAGCCCATAGATAAACCCTTTTTTCCTCCTGCACTTCTGTCACTTGCTTCCCTCCTCTCTTCTCCAGCAAATTCCCCCTCCCCATAGACAAATTCCCTTCCACTCATGCTCCCCTGAAAATGCCCACCAATGGATGATATTTTCTCTTTGCTCTCATGACCCCCAAACAACCTTGACTCAGTGAAGCCCAGACTCCAGTCCCTAAGACAGATGCAGTTTTTTATGACAAATCATTTGGCCTTGAAACTTTCCTGTGGCTTTTGGGAGGGAAGATGTAAGTTCAAAAAAGTTCAAATTGCTCAAATTCTGACCCAAATTGACAATGGCTCTAGAAGACTGTCTTTATGAATCCTATCCATGTGTCAGTGTATTCATTTTGTGTCTTACTAGGCTACATGATTAGACCTTTCTGCAACACATTAGGTGAAATTCTATTTCCACTAAGATCAAGTTTATTTCACAATGAATTTCAATGGAGCATTGCAATCATTAATGAAAAGAAGTAGATATAAAAGCTAATAGAAACGTCCATTTCTCAATATCTGCTGCAAACAAAGCGTGCGTGCTATGAAACTGTTCCACCCAACAGACAGAAAACAAGGGGACAAATGTAACATCCTGAAATAAAATAGCACCACTGCTTTTGTAACATATTTCATATGCACTTTCATCTCAATAAGCAGAGAGGAAATAAATAAAAAGCCACCTAAAAAAGCAAAAGAATTTTAAAAAACTCTTTTTTTTTTAGTACAGAAATTTGCACATCTTGAGAGTATTGGTCTGATCTTTATTAGTCTCCATACTCTTAACAAGTCCCTATGTTCTCCTCACTATAACACTGAAGAAACACTGTTTCATAGCTGGAATTTCTTTGTCACATTCTTTGCCTCCTGTAGTTTACTGTACTTCGGAAAAGGATAATCTCAAGATGTCACAGACAACAGAAATGTAAGGATTCCTACTGATAGCTCCTTGCCTAATTGCCATGAATACATCTGCCACACCAGTGGGATTTTCTATTGGTGTCAGCATCTATTTCTCCTCCAAACCTCAATAAAATAAGTTTTGCTGCTGAAGCACACACTTCTATCAGTTTTTCTGTACTACCTGGGGATAACTTGAAAGGCTTAAAGTATTTCAATAAATTAAATAGGATAAGTAGGCACAAGTTCTCATGAAGGATCAGATAACTTTAGGGCATTAGGAGAGAAAAGAAGATTTAATCAATGTTTCTGTTGAGGGTCTCTTGTTCCCTTATCACTTGTAAGAAAACAAATGTACTGGTCTTTATAAATCTTAGATTTTACAGGCTCCAGGAGCTGGTTGTGACTAAGCATTCCCATCTGTCAACACAGTTGCCTTGACTTACCATTATCTAACCTCTGATGACACAAATTAAATACACCCACTTCTCATTCAAACAGAGAACAGAGCTCTTATCAGACAACTTGCTCTAAGCAAACTGATTTAGGGAAGTGCACCACCACGAAAAAAGAAGTTATCCACTCGCTGGATGTTTTCAGTAACTTCAGAGTCACTGTCTACAATCAACTATCCTTTACCAGCCTCCAAGAGTTCTGTCTGAAGCAGAAGGGTTACTGTGCCGTGACCAAAACTTTAGTGTTATCAACTCTAAGTCATTCTCTTAATTTTTTTTTTCTCATGCACATACACACACATTGTAGAAGTTTACCATAGCTGATTCTGAGCCAAGAACACAATCTTCATTTTAATCACATATTATAGTTGAAAGATACTAAACAAGCATACTCCTCTGATAGATTTCTTGAGGGAAAAAAAAGGAAAAACATAACACTCCAATCCCCAAAATTCATAACCAAGTGTTAATTTGATACATCACAAAGACATACTTTAACTTTTAACAGTTCTTGTCATTATTTCTTTGCAGTGGTCACCAAAGGAGGACATGAAAAACCCAGTCCAGACAGACCATGGACTTTGCAGTCAGGAGCACCCTGGGAGCACCAGGCACTCAGCCTGGGTGGTGCTGCTCCTCTGAACAGCCTGTGCAGACCTCTACATGTGCCACAAGCTGTCTGATTAAAAGGATGTCTCCAAAATGCAAGTTGAGCTGGGCTAAGATTACCTTATCCTGACATAGATATGCTTTTTTTAATTGTTAGTGTTGCAGCAGGTGGAAAAGCCAAGGAGTGGATATAAAATGCATGTCTGTATAAAATCCACTGTACTCAAACGCCCTGTAAATTTAGCTTTTCCATTAAGTTCTCAAAGGAATATTGATGGATATATTGGCCAATTTGGATGGAATTCTGAGATTACTTTTGATAGAGATCTGTGAGGTCTCTGTGTGATACATGCATACAAAAGACTGGAAAGGAGCCCTGCTTTTTAAGCTTTGTAGCTCTTCCATTCACCTCTAAGAGGAATGGAAAGAATGACGACAGTTGCGAAATTTGTCTCAGAAGTCCCATCAAAACTGAGTTATGGGCCCTGGAAGACACACATTTCTTTATTGAATATTTTAAACTCTTATCTTTGCAGGAAGCAAAACCAGACCATTTCTAAAACAGAACTTCTGGGGATCTTGTTGGGAGGCCTGACTTCTCCACTGGCAGGCTCAAAACACCTTGGCTCTGTGCTTTGGATAGAGACAGAAGATGTCAGTAAGCCAAACTAAAATCCTTTCCTACCTTGCCAGGCAAGTGCTCATAACTGAGCCCTTTCTGCTGCTGGTGAGAATGCCTTGAGTATTTATGTGAGCTCCTTCTTCGAAAACAGCCCCTCAGCATGTATTTGGTGAGATGGAGGGTGCATAAAAGGATGGAGAGAAATTGCAAGAAATGGATGGAGGGAAAACGCAAGAAATAAACCAGTATTGGTGCAATGGATTAAGTCTTGTGCAGTCAACATCTTAGTCATGTTGCCACTCATCTCTGCATCAGCACCAACTTTACCTTTACCCTAATGAGTTTTTCATTAGCAAGGAAGATTACATGAAGAGACAGGAATATCACATGAAGAGACAGGTTTTAGCTGGACACCATACTGTATGTTTATGTGCAGGTGTCTGTGCTTCTCATTTCAGAGCAGATGTGTGTCATGGACACTAAGGAGAGGTAAATCTGTTGTTTGACAGCGATACACAAAGAGGAGGTGAATTGATACCATCAGACGAGGTTTATTTGATAAATACAAAATCATCAACCAGCTCCAAACACACTGTTCAGGAGTCTGGCATGTTGAACTACCCACATGCAGGGTGGTGTGGATCCCAGCCAACCTTGGCAAGATCTGGCTACTGAGGTTGTGTGAACTTGTGAAGTGTTTCACAGGTTTCAGAGGGGACTAAAATCCTTTCTGAGGAGCCAGCTGGCTGGTGATGCACAGTCAGCACAGACACCATGTTTCACACGATAGTACCAATTTTTCTTTGTCTTACTCTGTACACAGCTGAGCAAGGAGGAATTGGTCCAGAGAGATTCCTGACTTCCCATTTTGAATTAAGCGAAGCACTTGAACACCGGGAGTGATGAACCAAGACAAAACTCAGAGCATCCCTTTGCTTTACAGCATTGGAAAGAGGTAAAAGAGGACATCAACAGTAGCAGTCCCTGGATGCAAACACATATAAACTTCATTTTCTTAAAATCCCAGCTCACTCAGCACTCAGAGCTATGAGTCTGCTCATAATGAGGCCAACCGTGACCCAGCTGTTCTCCTCTCACAGAGTCAGAAAAGGTTGCAAGAGGACAAGCTGGTAACAGCCAAATGCTCTCTCCTGCACAGACCAGCCTTGGACACAAATGGATGTGTTCTGTTGTATCAGTGTCACCTCTTTGGGTCAAGATGAAAACAGAGGTTCAGCATTTCCATATCTTATTTCCCATTTACTCTCATGAGCAGCAGCTTTGATACTTTAACCATTTTGGTTTTCCATCCTCTACAGTGCCTTATTTGCATTCCTTCTGCTCAGCAGCACTTGCTCTCAGCTCTGTCATTCAATGCTGTAGGTTTGGTCTGAAGATTGCACAGCCAACTTCTCCCAAATTTTATCTTCCCACAGGTAAACAAACTTTAAAATTCTATTTATAATTTTAGGCCACTAAAGACAGTAAAGAAGAGATACAGCTTTCGGATGAAGTAGAAATAACAAAAAGAATGTCATTGCTTATTTCTGTAAACAAACTACATGAAGCAAATGAGTGTGTTCTTTCTCTTTTGAAACCCTTAACCATCAAAAACAATGATCTCATGCTTCTGAAAACAAAGAGGAGTTTTGAGACATTTATTTTAAAAGGATGAAGACAGACAGGCTGCAAACAGATTCAAAAGGAAAAGCAATAGAGATTGAAGGTACTGGACCTTAACTTTAAATTACTATAGGCAGAACTTAAAATGACTTTACTGGAAGCTATGAATGTCCTACATGGCTCAGAGCCTGGCTCTCACTGAATGCTGGTGTGGGGACCCTGCAGTGTTTCCATGTGTTGTTTGGCTCTCACCAACATTATCCCATACCCCTTCAACACTACGTACATCAAAACAAAAAATAAGTTAGTTTGAGTGAATACAAAGACAAACTTTTCTTACTCCAAATAAACAAAATGAGTTGAGTAAGATAAAACTGATATGGGTTTATAGCATTATGAATTGGGGGTTTTTTTCTAAATTCAAAAGCAAACAGAAAATTACTTTATCTTTCCTTCCTGTTTTGTTTGTTGATTTTGTTATTGCTGTAGAGTGAGTTTTTTTCCACTCATCCCTAAATCAAACCATAACTGCTGCTTGGAAAAGCTGTAGTTTTCACCCTCTCTGCTCCTGGGTTTGGGGACAGGGCAGACGCTGAGATTACTAATGGAAGAGTTCAATTCAAGTGATGGAAATTGTTGCAGAAGGCCTAAAAATCTGTAATATGCTATATTACAACCTATAGCAGCATCATTTTAGCCAGGTCCAGAGCAGAAAGACCCACTCTTTGGAGGCAATGCTCTGCTACCCAAAGCTTTTCAAGACCATCTAAACACAGAGAAATCTGGATGGCTCCCAGCACCCAAAACAGCTTCCCCATCCACACCTGTTCCCCACATCCTGGGGCCAGCAACAGGCAGAGAAAGCCTTGATTTGCACCATGGATATAGTAAATAAGGATTCATGTTTTCTTTAAGATCCTTTCTTTTGTTGCTGCCCCTCCAAGCACAGGGCAATGTGGCACTAAGAAAGAAGCATCATCTGGCCAAAGTCCTTTTTGGCTGGAGGTAAGCACTGTCTAGGGCCAGAAGGGATAATCCAACACTAGTGGAGACATTGCTCATAGATAGGAATTCCAACAACAACTTCAGTCTCAGGCTTACAAGATGGACTTAACACCCTTAAAGCAAATAACCGGGGAGGACATATCGTGATGGCCACTGTGCAGGGGCTTTGGCATCCAAAGGTGCTTAAGGAATTTCTGTCTTCATCATTAATACTGAAATTTCACCACAAACAGGCAGGTAACCTAGAACTATCTCAGGGTCAAATCCTACCTGGCTCCCTCACACTCACACACACACACACACACACACACACACACAACTTCTGCTCCATGAGAGTTCATGGCCAGGCAGTTTATGGAATCAGACCCATAAAATCTAAAATTCTTGCAAGTGGCCCCTGCTGGTGTCCCCCCAAGCCACCACTGACAACTCTGCTCTCGGCAAGAGCAGTGGCTCCTTCCCGTGCTCGAGGCAAGGCGGCTGCAGTTCAAACGTTCAAGCTCTGCTGGGCTGGCTCAGGCAATGTTTATAGTTCAGTGGTACGGATGAAAACTTACACAATGCTTTATGCTGTCAAAGCAAAATGTGATCGTTCCAGACTGTGCACTGACATTATTAAAAATATCAATTAAGGCCAAAAATGCACTTTTACACTGAGCTGCTTGGATTAGATTGTAACCAGCTCAAGGATAAGAAACACTGCTTGTTTATCTTAATCACATTTAAAAATCCAGGCCTTTATATTATCTCCCCCCATAACAGCCATTTCAAGTGACAGTAGGAATTCTCCAGTGGCTTCAAATGGATTTTTTCTGCCAACACATTCCCTCTTCACTTTCAAAGTTTCGTCTCTCCTATTTTTATAACTTTTAGGAAAATACTACCAACTGGTGATTCCCCAAAAACAAAGACACAAAGCGGAAAGAATAAAAAAGTCAATGTACATCAAGAAACACACAGGACAATTTGCAACACAGTGCCAAATAAATGCTCGTTTGCCTCCATTGGAGGTCAGTGAGGCAAATCGGTGGGAACTATTTCTAATTACAGGTTGATGAGATACAATTGTGGCAGTTGTGTGGCCTTTTAATGATGCCTTTTGCTCTAATTTAGCTTTGGAGATCTTACAAGAAATCAAAAACACCCACAGATCTGCAGGTTCCCAGAGTGTCTATTTAAATGTGTTCAAATAAGCCAGACTAATTTGTTTCCAAACTCCAAAATTTTATCTCTATAAATTCTGTGAAATGTTACTGCATATGATCAGTGCATTGTGTTGGATGAATATCAACAAGTCCCATTTGTGTCACATCTGGAAGTACATATATTACACATTAGAGAATATGATCTAAAACGTCAGTTCTCCATGACTATTCCTACCAGACTTAACATACTGTAAAACAGAGATTGGATTGCTCCTGATTTTACCACAAACCTCCTGAAGCTTCCCTTGAAACTTGGTTATCAATGTAAACTTTTAAGAGAAAAGATCCTCGAAACCTAAAGTCCAGGATACATATACAAAAAGTTAGCAAATATATACTCCTTGCAAATATAATTTTCAAGGCATTGGTGAAGTCAATCCACAATTTTTCAAAGCCTGAGGTTCACAACATTGCCTAAGGTCTCAGCTGACTAAGTTGATCAAATGATCCCTATGATATGCCAGAAAGGAAGGAGAAACCTGGCACCCCTAAACAACCTTGTGCCTGGTGATACCTTTTGCTGACAGGAAGAATGAGAAGCAGAGGTTCAGTTCAGGTACATTCACAACTGTAAATACAGAGCACTTCAGATTATTTTGAAGTTTTCCATTATTGGGCATCTTATTCTGTTATTACTACTGTTTTTACCAGGACACTATTAATGCTTATCAAGTTTATGCTTAACCAAACTTGCCTGAAGCTCACTTGCAACACTTCTCTGGGAAAAAACTTCCTGATGTGTGGCTTCTTCCTACATATCACTGACCAAAGGAACCATTGCTATTTTCCCATTTCTGAGAGATTAGGTTTTTGGCCTGTTTAGGACTATTTATAACAATGATTAACAAAAGCAGGCCAGCAGGATGGCCACACTTGAAGAATGCCTCTCTCAGTGACAGGATATCTGGTCTTAGTCCCACGTTATCAAGGCACATATTTAATGCAAAAAATTACCTTCCAACACAGAGAAAACGGAACTCTTGCATTGTAATCAACCACAAGCCCCAAGAAGGGCACTCATGTATAGAAAAGAAAATGGAAACTCTTTCCCCACTGCACCTCTGACTTCTCAACCAACTTCTGCAATGGGCACAGGGAGGGCATTTTCCAGGTGGGTCGGAAAAACCAGAAAACATAATTTCTGTGCCTTTTTAATAACACCTCTGTCCACAGCAACAGTCTCTATGTACATATAGACTGCAGAACAGTCAGTTGGACTCTTGGCAGACATAACCTCGTGGAGCAGCCGCACGTGAAGCTGTTACCAGCAAGAGCAGCTCTGCAGCTACAACTACACCAAGATCTAATGTTATTTTTACTGCACACTGGCTCTTAAGTATTATTAATTATGCAAATTTCTGAGGTTTCCTTTCTGCATGAAAAAAACAACCTATAACAAACAAGGCAAACACTCAGGATCCTGCAGCTTGAAACACCAGGACATGGACTGTAAGGGCTTTTACAACATACTAGGTGAGATCCATAGTGTAACACTGAGATTCTGTTAGAAAGTGAAGGACACTCCTCTCCTGCAGGCATGGTGAGACTGTCAGACTCAAGGATGTAAAACAGAAGGGACATTAAAATAAAATTTCCTTTTTTATATTATCTATGATTCTTTCCCCCATTTTGCTGACAGCCTGACACTTCATGAATGCAGACATCCCTTGACTCTACACCTTCAAGAAGTTAGCCACTGAGCCTGTGCTTTAACCTTTAATGAGCAAAACAGGGGAAGCTTTCTGACATATTCACATTCATTTACATCTGTACAACTGCACTCACATAGATCCATGCCATGGAATAGCTGGTATAGTTCCCTCCCTCCTCATACCAATGTTTCTCCTAAACAAGACTCTTTGCCCGTAATGTATGCCAAAACATTCTTAAATTAAGGACATAAATTAAAACAGAAGAAATATGAATTCAACAAAAATCTATTACAGCCTTAAAAACTGAACAAACTTTGTCATCTACTGAGCTTTAAGTCAGGACTCCAGCAATGGGAAGGAGAAGAGAATATTATATAAGAAGTCATCAGCTTTTCCCCACCATGGTGCCATCCCAGTGCCTCCAAAAAGCTCATTCTTGGAGGCTTAATCCTGACTTGTAGCAACTGACTCTATTTGTGCTACATATTCGGCTGAAAATATGTTCTACATTACAGTACTGCACAGAGAGTCTTTTAAAAGCCTTGCGATCACTGAAGTTAAAAGTCTGATGACTAATGTTGTTCTGTCTAAAGTATATGTCGTTCCCTTTGCTTCCCTGCTTTTTTTTGAGACAGATATACTTAAAATAGTTTTAAATAAATATGGAGATTATTATCCAATCTAAAAGATTTAATTTAGCATTTATATGGGTTTTAAATGCATGCCAACACTTTCCTTCATTTCAACCTTTGGCAACTGTTCACTATTCACAATTCCAAAGGCTGCAGACTCATGTCTGATCATTTTAGGATATATGCAGTTGTAGCCAATAAAGACAGTGCTGATTTTAATTAAAGTTTTAATTGCTTTCTGAGACAACAACAAGAAATCCTGATCACGTGAAATTGTGACTGGCTCCTTTAAGAGCTGGTGGGTGAGGAGTGCCAGAAACAGCATTGTCCATCACTTCCTATTGGGTGAGTATAAATAAATCCTAAATCATCACTCCTGATAGCATCAGTGGCAGTTTGGTAATCCAGCCCGATTGTAAACATCTTTCTTTCCAGAGAACCAGAATATGGACTGGACAAAGAAAAAAAGCAATCCATAAATTAACTGTTCTGTCAGTCTGTCCCTGCCTTAGGAAATTCTTTGCTGAGGAAACTGGAACAGCTATGACAAATGTAATATATAATACAGCAACTCCTGAGGTGGAGTGGACAAATCCGGGCACAGGAACCCTTGCTCATTCCATGTCACCAGTTCAAGTCTATCCAACGTCTCCTGGAAGCAAAATCCCTGTGCTGCCATAAGGTTGTACTATAGCATCCATGTTTCCCAGACTTTCCCAAGTCTTACTTACTTTTTGCTCTCATTTGGAAGACACTCCCATGCCATTCACTCACATGCCCACTCCAGCCAGTACTGATATGGAAAACTCCTGCATTTTGGAAGCCACCCTTTCAGGTGCTTGGGCAGCTGGAAGCATGGCTGTGGCTCAGTCACCCACCAGAGGGACCACCAGCAAGAGTCCTCCCAGTCAGACCCAGGCACTAGGGGTGGCTGGAAGGAGCCTTAGTGGCCTTTGGGCAATTTCTCCAGGCACACATCCGTGTCAGAAGTCACTGGGATGCCCAGGACAGCTGGTCTCATGCAGGCAGCCTTGGGTGCTTCCCCACACAGGGCCAGGCTGCCCTGCTGTGTGCGGGCCACTGTGTGCATAAATAAATGACTTCAGCCTCGGGGCTCTCTCCAGCACTAAACTGCTGTTCAGGAACATCCATCACCCGCTCAGCCAGGCTGTGACTTGACAAACACTCCAGAGCCATTAGCTGCCATGGTCTCTGCCTCAGAGAAATGGAGATTATGCACCAGCTCTGTACCTATGCACCAGCCAGGGCCGTGCCACGGGCACTGGTGACCACCCTGAGCACAATGAAGGACCTTTGCTACATGGAAAGCAAAGGTAACGTTCGGTTGCTTTTTATAGGCTTCCTTCAAGTCATTTGGAGAGCCACTTACAAAGTTTACATATTTAAACATATTACATCATTCTGCTGGGAAGATTTTATTTCTTGTTCATTATTACCACTGTATTCTGGAAAACAACAGCAACTTGGATATATCATTAGTATTTTGTGACAATTAGACAAAACATTGCAAGGTCTCTCTGTACAAAACGTTTTCAGGTTCATCAAACATAACTGTGTGGGCCATGCCAAGAAACAGGCTTTTTATGTGGTTCTTGATGGGAGCTGTTAGCCTGTCTATAAATGCTTACCAAACCATCCCCATATAATTTTTCTCTGTGCTGAAATGTAAATACATTTTGTCTCTTCTGGGCAACCCAAGATATAAGCTCCTAACCATCAGCCAGTAACAACGCTGAGTTTTTGGGAGTGCAAATATGCTTACACAGTTATAACCAACAGCTGTTTTGTGAAATGACCTGCCAGACATTGACACTGATGGGATGTTTTAGGTGTGATTATACAGCTACTTCAGGCAAGCAAAGCCTTGCCTAAGGGCTGCAGGAAGCAGCTTTTATGGTCAGCAGTGACTGGTGAAGACAGTCCCACCCACATCTCTCAGTGATTAAAACCTCCCAACCCTTTCAATTGCTGACAACCTCCCTAGTTCCCCTAAAGCACCTTAAAACTATTTGGCTGCATTTCCCACAGACTATTAAGTTATTCAACACTGACTCCTTGCTCAAGACCTCCTGTATCTTATTGCATGTTAATCACACAAAATTCCACACTAAGCCTTTTTTGACTTGCTATAGACCACTTCAAGTGCTCCTATGCACAAGGCAAGGCAGCAGCAAACACTGCCTGCAAAGACGAACAGGTTTCCAAACCCCTTATTCATTAATGGAAATGCTGAAAATCCCACTCTATTGGTTGGAACAGCTCATGATGGAACAGAAGAAGACCTTTTGTAACTACAGGCAACAACCTTTTGCATTTCCTTAGTGATATCTGAGAGCATTTAAATGCAAGAGAAGGATCTGTACATGAGTTACAATGGCTATCTGGTTGGAGCCTCTCATATAACACAGATACATTTTTCACTGTTCAAATGCACTGGCATCTGAACATTACCTGTGTGAGGGAGCATGGCTGTACAAACAGTTCAGCAAAGTATTGTCCAATCCAGTTGAGGGAAGAATTATTTTGTGACCAAAAAAAAAAAAAAAAAAAAAAAAAAAATATTCTCAATTCACCATAACCGATCTTTATAAGGGAGAAAAAGAGGACTGATAAATGCAAATTATCCATCAAATGCTGACAAGGCTTGATCCATTATTCCATTATAAATCTGATCAAAACTTGTTATTTCTTATATAATTTTCACATTTTTGCCAAGTTCTGCCTGCAGTTAAATCCCCCCCATGTAGTTAAATCCTCTTTAGCCTGACTGATGTCAATTGGTTTACATGTGTTTAACTGGGAATGGGATTTTTCCCCCCATGTTAATGTCAGCAGAATGGAGCACTGATCTCCTGAAAGTACTTCAGTCACAGGGTCTTCCCTTGGGATGCAGCACCATGGACCCCATACTTGTTCTGTCCATGACACTGTTGATTTCAATGACTGCTTCATAGCTGGGACCATGTATTGGCTACAGGAACCCAGGAGGAAGACCAAAGGCTAATGTTGCTCTCTGCTTTCAAATGGCATAGGATATACATCAAATCAATACTGTATTCCTCATTTGCAGAGCATTTAAATTAGTATTCTTCAGAAGCTGTTGAGCTGCACAGGGCACGTAATAAAATCCAGGCTAAGTGATTGATAATGTACCATGCAGACCTCAAACTCAGGTGCATTAAATTGAAAAGCCCTTTAATTACACCTCACCTACTATTATCTCCAAACTCCCAGCACTGTAACACAACACAGAGAATCTGTGGAGGATCCCCTTAATTAACCTGTTCATCACCTTTTCAGACTGTTTGCTGTATTTTCATGTGCTGCTTTGAGAATTATTCATATTTTATGCTTCTGAAATATTGGCATACACTTGCAGTCAAAAGCAAGCCCTAGGTAATGCAAGGAGAATCACTCCATCATCTTCAACAGATTTTCAGGCAAAGCCTGAAGACCTGCAATTTCAAGCTGTATTTACCAGCATGTGGTTTATTCTATATTTTTGGGGAATATTATTATGCACTTTCTTACATCCTCAGCTTCTTCTGGAGATATCATTTAGCTTGTTTTGTATTTGAATGAATTTACAAATGAGGTATCTGCATGTCCAGATTAATATACAAGTATAAAAGCCAGAGACTAATTTTTCCAGTTCTAGCTGCAAATCACACTTTAGGTTTTGCATCAGTGAGAACTGCTGGCCAAAAAACTACAGCCCCAGTATTGCAACCCCTGGAAATGGCTATTCATCTATTAGTCAAAAAAAAAAAAAAAAATCTTGTGATTCACTGGCATTCAAGAGTTTTAGTGGTGCCTTATGCATTATGCAATGTTTTTTTGGTGTTTATTCCCAGGGCTGAATGTATATTCATGACCTGGTAGGACTGGGATCATCTACAGGTTGGCTGGATAAGAAGAAAAGGAACCATTCAGAGCTCTTTTTTGCTCAGGCTTTCCTTCAGATATCACTTGTAAAGCTTCAACAACCAAAAAGGCTGAGATAGGCTGACAATAAGGATATTTGGAAATTCCTTCTTTATACCTTAGCAATGCTTAAGGCTGAAAAGTGGTGCAAGATTTACAAAACATTTTGTTTCTTTTGATAAAGAGACTTCTGGGACAGTTCCAGCATAATTTGCAAGGACTCAAACAAAAAAGTCCATCTCTTGCAGCTTCTGACTATGAGTGATGGGTGGCTGTCATTTTACATATATTAAGAACATTTTCTCTCCACCTTAAATAATCTTTAATATTTAATTCCTTCTAGTTATTTTCACTTAACCTTAGTAATGCCATGTATCTGTGTCAAAAATGCAAACAACTTTGGCAGTTTATAAAATGTCATCTCACTCCACCACAGAGAACTACTGATAGTATGGAGATTAAAAGACAGACTTCTACTGCAGTTCAAATAATTGATTAATTCTACCCAGTGAAAAAATTTTTCCATACTTCCTGATTGATCTGGAAGCTACATTACACTGAAGCTGAAATGCTGAGTGATAAAGATGAACTTTAAACACAACCTCGTGCTTTCTGTGTTAATGCACAACAGTATTATGACAGCATCAAGCAAACAAATATAATTTTGCAATTATATAAAAAAATCTTAAAATTATGACAAGATGGCTTTCATTCTTTAACCATTTCCTTTGAATTTACTCTGTGGTGCTTCTAAGGTTTGTTTGGGATTATTTACTTTCATAGGCTAGGTCTTCTTCAAACAAAATTAAAGAAAATGGAGATGGGCAATCTCACAAATGACAAGGGCCCATTTTTGTTTACATTTCAAGGTAAGACCAAACAACAGTACATTGGTTCAATCCTGCTACACAGGGACCAGGGAAGAAGATATGCAAGTCAGATGTCCCACAGAACTATACAGTTTTAGCATACTGGGTCCTACATCTGGCTAATATATGTAGGTGCTTCTAAAACACAAAAATCATCCTGCAATTTACAATAATCAAATCATAAAATTTGTATATGAACATATATGAAATAGTATATGAACTACAGTGTTCTGTCATTTTTATTTGTTTGGCAAAAAAAAAAAAATTACTCTGCTGGCTTCATTCCTTTTGTGCTAATGTTGTCCTACAAGAAGTGATGCTGTTTCCCTAAGAGATGCTGAAGTTCTCCCAGCTCCTGCTGGTACCACTCTGATGACCTGCACTGCTCAGGGCTACAGGGCTGGACACAGTGCTCCATGGCTTCACTTCACCAAGGGCCTCATTGAGATCACCACTCAAACTGTGTATGTTCCTTCACAGGATTTAAGTGTGATCAATATGCCCTTTGGTCTTGTTCAAAATGCTTTTAAGCATGAAATGTCATTATTATTTGAAGTGAATATTACATGGTAAAAGTAATTAGTATCATGTGTGGAGTTGTAAAACAGATGATTTTTCTCTTGTGTATGAATTGGACATCTTTATGTTTCTAAAAGTTCTGCCCTTAGGGAAGATTTGTTTGTAGGTCTCATGGTTATCCATTGCCATGGTTCTTTATATCTAAAATAAGCTTGTTTAGATGGAAAATATGTGTTTAGATCTTGGGATATGGAAATACCAGAAGCAGTATTGAAACTTTTTCAGCTTTTTGACATTGGACTCTGTTCTGGAAAGCCCAAACTCTGGATATGTAACCAACGGGTAAACAAAACATGAAGCAGAAAACAGAGACCTGAGGCCCACAAAACTTTATAGAGATTTTGCCCACGGTCCAACAGGACATTTATAGCAAGGACACGAACTGAACACAGACTTTCTGTCACGTACTATAAACACATTACCACTCTTCCTCCATCATCTTATGCCTCTACTTTGGCTGAAAATTTGACTGTAAGTTTAAGCCAAGTTACAACAGCTGGAGAAATATACTGGTCCCTAGTTACTACAAAGCCTTGTGTCACAAATCTCACAGAAATCAGTGACTTGTTTTCTCTAATATTCCAACAGCTTTCTCGTTTACTCCCTCTTCTTCTGGATCTCCAAAATCTCCTAAGTTGCACACATGGGCTGGTTCAGTTCTTTAATATTATCTGCATTCAATACTGCTTATGCAAACAGTATTTTAAGTTAACATACAATTTGGATAAGACTAGCATTCCAAATCTAACATTTATCTTGATTACTTCAAGATAACTGTACCCACAGGTTCTAAAATGCCAGTTTGGAAACTGCTCTGGGCACTAGATAATATGAGATCACTAACTAACTAGGAAGTTTTAAAAGAAGATCTGATTTAGGCCCTGATTCAGCAAACAAATAACATTAAGCGTGAGTAACCCCATAAAAAACATGTGAAGTCACTGCATAAATCACACAACATTAAGTGCAAGCTGAAAGCACCTTGTTGAAACAGCCAAATTTAAAAGTCTCGTATTCTCTTTAACGGAGTGTACTTCAACCAAGTGCCTGGTGTGTTGTGGTTTCCTGTTCTCTGTTAGGGCAAATGGTCTGAACACAGGGCCAAGAGCCAGGAATTCCTGCTCTCTTAATCTCCTTCTGAAACCATCTGCGTTTTGGATAAGTGCACTAACATGACTGCATCCCAGACTGTCACTTGAAAAATGGGGGAAAAAGTTTCTACTCAGCAACTTCTTCTACAAAATTATGGTTAGGATCAATTATTTATTTAAAGGTCTGTGTGATTCACTTTTAAAGTCTTCTAATATAACACATTTTCTACTGTCTCTAATCAGCTTTACAAAGTTATGTACCCTGTGTATCTCTTCATCTATTGGATTATGGGGTTTTTAATTAATAAATGTCATGACTTAAGCACTGGCATCCAGAGGAACAGCAACTGAGAAGCTGCTTTCCCACTGCAAAAATCCAGTAGAAAAGGCTGATGAGCTCCAGCCAGGAGCCCCTTCGGGCGGACCCTGGCACACACCTGGTACCAACCCCATCACATCAGCTCCTTCTGCTGCTAGACACAACAAATTCAGCACTCACATTTGCCTGGGAGTGTCAACTCAGCACTTAATCTCCCTGATATCACCAACTTTCATTAAGCCTTACAAAAATAACTAAGTGGAAATAAAGCCAAGAAGTGCCTAAAGAGATCTGACTTGCAATTCCAGTGTCATGCTTTAGTTTTTCTTCAGGTGAGTAGTTCTTACTGACACTGCTCATCACTCTGATTTTAATGAAGACTCTCAGGTGACAACTTAACTGGCCACTACTGGATTCATGGCACAGCAGGAAATACCAAGAAAGAAAAATGAGGGAAGCTAAAGATCACAATGTGGATTTCTCTGGTTTCACCTATCCTGGTGCTCCCCGTGATGCACAATGTCCATAACTAGTGGCTGTTACTGAGAGCTATAACCTCATGGAACTGTCAGAAAAAGGGAGGCAGTGGGAACAGAGGAGGAAGAGCAGTTTCTGAAGAAGGCTCTGATGTGAGGGATGAAGTTTAGAAAAATAAGAGAATCCTGTTGTTTTTCCCTTTAGCAAATGAAGAACAGAGACCTTGCTCTTCATATGAGCTCATGGTATGGATTGTGCAGCAAAAGGTAGGGGACTTTGGGGGCCAATGGAGAAAAAAGCAAGTGTGGTATGCACTAAACTATGTCTCTCACTTAACTCCTTTCCTGGTCTCTCATATTCTTCAGGCAATGATACACTGAAAAGTTTCAACGAGTCCCCGTTACTTCTCATAGCAGATTTAATGATACCTGACCACTGCACTGTTACCTGGTAATAAACATGTTAAGAAAATGCAAGAATATCATCCCAGGCTTTGTGACAAGACAATGCTGTCTTCTTAGCCATGACTTAGACATTTTCAAACAATATTTCCCATACCATTCAGCTGATGCTTTTTTTTTCTTACAGATTCTACCTTGACAAATATTGCAGGGTCTCTGAATAGTGTAAGAACAGTAACTGCTGGTACTATAATTACCAGAAAATGTATTCCCACCACTAAAGGTGGAGGAAAGGTATTTTTTTAATGGAGTTTCTGGGATAATATTTTTCAAAAGCACAAAACTACAACCTGCAAATTATGTTTTAATTTGGAGCTTTACCAAGACCTAACACTTACGAGTGAAAAGGGACAGAGAAGAGTGAGACAGACTTCCCTCCCATCCCTGCCTTTGAGCTGACTTGAATTTATTTTGAATTCAGAAATCTGTCAGCTCGTTGTCTCACCCTGAGCCACTGGGAGCACAGGCGTGTGTGAGCTCCTCTGTGTGAAAGCAGCCGGGTGAAAATATTTTGCCTGATCTCCATATTTAGGGGTCTGTCATATTCCCTGAACAAGCTACAATTTCACTCATGACTGAAGAAAGCCGGTAGAGCCACACAAATGCAAGCAGCTACATAATGGCTGCATCTGTTTTAATTTTTAGTGGCTTTTCCAATAATGATTGTTATTAAAACAAAGTGTATTTTGTCACAGATGCTTGCAACAAAGACTAATTGGCTGCACAATTACCAGGCTTTGACTGAATGGGCACTGGTGCAGAAAACTGGGTCTGCCCAGGGTCAGTGCCCTGGTGCCCTGCTTGGGTTGAGGAAAACCCAAGGACCATGATGAGTTCCTGGTTTAATCCCAAAAACATAGGGTCAGAATTCCACCCTGCATAGCCAGGAACCACCAAGGAAAAGACAGTGTGATTTGGTTCATTTCTGGGTTGAGATCTGAAGCCTTAAGAGTGTGATAGAAGACACTCTCCAGGTTCTGGAAGTTTTGGGAAGCGTGATGCCAAGGAATTTGGCCTTGTGAACCCCACTTTACACAGCCCTGTAAAGCAACAAAAGCCAGGAGCTGTCACGGGTCACTTTGCCTTGATCCCGAGGAAAAGAGAGAATGAAGCTGTGACCCTACAAGCCATTCTTCAGTCCCACATCTACTCTGTCCAGAGCTTAGGATGAAGGGATTTTTTTCAAAAAAAAGCTTTCTTTTCTTGTCTAGCTTTTAAATAGTAATACCAAAACTTGTTCTCCCCTGAAAGGTCTCATCCATTCTGGTTGCATGTGGTCTACATAACTGGAAACCAGTATTTTTTAGACAAACATTGATCTTCGGAAGCTCTCATTACTTCAATGAATCAGACTAAAACACAACATTGTTCAGAAAAGTGAGGGTTTAAAAAGGAATTTTCCTAATTTTTAATGCAGTATGCTTTTTTTTTCCTCTTTAAAAGCAATTTTAATTATATTTCAGTTTTGAATTCATTTCCACAAGATGCATAAGTTATTATTCTTCATTTCTATGGTGTCACTGGAAGCATTTCATTACATGATAAAAAGCCCCACAAGCCTGTCTGGCCTCAGGGTAGAAATGACTGGAATGACATCTCTGTATTTTTAGTTCAAGAATCAAATGTGTATGGGCTGCAGCTCCAGTCCCTTGTGGCAGGCATCCTCCAGGAGGAGATGGCACAGCAGGCATCGTGACAAAGGAGAGCAAAGTTGGTGATGGAAGGCAGGCAAGAGACTAATGACAACCAAACTTCTCTGAATTTTACAGACACATGGAAAAGCCTATGGAAAACTATGCTGAGGCTAAAAAGAAAAGGAGGAGCAACCACCTGGTACATCTGATATAATTGCAATAATCCATTGGAATAGATAGTGTCAGATAATTGCTAAGCATTTCTGCAACTGCACTGAATGGACTTGAACTGTGGGTGCACAGTCCTGACAAGCTTTAGCTAGCAGAGTTGCTGGGCTGTATTCTCTGCTCTAAGATTTACATGTTCAGGTACAAAAAACACTTCCCTCATTCAGCACTGATACTACTTTGAGTACAGATTATTCAGCATCCAAATTATATGCTCAGCAAGATCACCTCCATATTGATAATTGCCTTATGAATGCATAACACAGCAGTGTGGGGATTTGTATTCCCAGGAATGTCTGCAATCAGGCATCAATCGTTAGTCTGCCAGGGATGTGGCTCACCCAGTTGATAAAGAAGAGGCACAGAGCACTCTTGGAAAATTATCAGCAAGAATCTTATTTAGGCACAACCCTGTGTTCTATGTGATACAACAAATTTCAGAGGGGCTATGCAGGAAAAGGTCAGGTCTCAGAATAATTTCTGCAGGTCTGGTAGAGAGTAAAGCCCTGCACTCTTCTCATAGAGGATGCAGTGTACAACACTCTCTGCCCTTGCTGACACCTCCAATCAATGCAAAGGGACATTTTAGAGACACTGCTTGTATTGTTGAGGTAAAAAAAAACATACTCCCATCTATTATATATTCTTACTGAAGGCCTGCAAATTACTTCTCTCCATTGGGTGCACAAGGAGACAGGATCTGGCATCCCTGAAGTGAAAAAGACCTCAATTACTCATCACTCCCTTAACCTCAGATACCCCAGTAATTGCTGTGAGTCAGTGAGGCACTTCCAGTAAGTGCTCCATACAGGGGCTGATATCCTCTCTGCTCTTTTCCAAAATAGCAACCACTTGAGTGGGAGCAGTGCTGATGTGTGCACACAACTCCCTGGGAGAGAGGGAGGTGGAGGGGCCAGGCAGGGAAGCTGGGTGTCTGCTCTTTGCCTGGCTGAGGGGCACAGCACAGCCCCCATGAACAGCAAGAGGGGCTTTACTGCTCCTGCTTTACAGGAATTTACAGATGCTGCCAGAGACAAATGTGTCACTTGGAGAAAGGAGAACATAAAGAAGGAGATTTTTGGATGTGCATTCATCCTTCAGAGCCACAGTAGTAATTATCACTGATTAGAGGAAAAGGAGTGAAAAGTCGGCCCCTCACCTCACAAGGCTGAGAGCAGATGCAGCTACCTCAGCACCAGAGCACAGGTCCAGAACACACTTCTGAAGAAAACTCCCAGTTGCTTTGATTTGTGCTGCCAAGGGGGCTTATGGACAGCCAAAGAGCATCTCTTTGGATGATGCTCAAATGACTGACACATACACCCCACAAATGGATGCTCTGGGCATTCATGGGGCTGGTCCAAAGTGCAACAGTTCAAATACACAATGTGCAAACATCAGGTCCTTCACACCAACCATGTCTCAGGTGCAGATTCATTCCCTCTTACATATTATTTACTGCATATGTAGCAGCATGTACCAGCTGGGGATTCTGCAGCATTTCTGAGTGTCCTGAGCTCCAAATGCAGGAACAGCATGCAATCCCCCCACCCAAGATGTATTTTTCAAGACTGAAGGTGCAAGCTAACTGTTGTCTGTCACTTACATGACTGTGGATTGGAAAGTGCTGAGCACAGCCAGTAAGTGAACAAAAAGATTGGTCAGAGAGATGGTTTCCTTCAGCTATAAAAAGAGGACATTCATATCTTAATGTATTTGAGGCATGCAAAAATATTCTGCTCTAAGAATTATAGGCCCTGCCAGGAAATTCCTGTTGTCACCACATTGCACTGTGTGGCCACTAAACTTGCAAAGGAGGGGACAGTCATGCACAGGTCTCCATCATCCATTTCACCATCCCAAGACACACTGCTCTGATTTTGGGAAAGTTCAGTGCCTTTTATTCTTTAATTTCTTTTCTGCACGCAAATATGAAAGAAATTTATTTTACAGTATTAGATTAATGAAAATGTCTCTCACATTTTGCTACAAAACCAAGAATACTTGAAAAAAACATGCAGCCATCACAGGAGGTTGTTTCACTCAGAGGCTTGAACAACTGCTACGGTTGCTGCCTCCCTCCTAAAGGGCTGTGCTTTGTGAGATGGTTTTTTCATAATCTTGTTGCCAACTTAGGTAAGAGCTGTTCCTCCAAGCCATCTCAGCATGACTGCAACTCGAGCATTTTCACTGCACAACCCCAGCTTTTGGCTTCCACGGGACTCCATCCTGTTTGGCTGCTTCCCCTGACAGAAAAGCGCCTTCAATCCATATTCCTGCAAATATTAAGTCTCTACATGTGGCCCTGATTTGCGACCTCTCTGCAACTCCAGTGCTGAATCTGGGCCATTTGTTCAGAGGAAAGGGCCAAAGTTATTACTGCAGGTAACCACAACTCAGAGCTGCAAATCAGCATAGGAACGATAAGTCAGTAGAAGCACTAGCAGTCAAGAACCCTGATACAGATCCCGTAAAACCAGCACTTTGCCAAACTGCTTAGGCCAAAAATCCTTCAGCAGATGCCTTATGAGTAACTTTTTAGAAATCATAATTTGAAAACCATTGGACAGATCAGCAACCAAAAGATAATATCACTGAAAGTCCAAACTATGTGGGTTTTCTTTTTTTTCTATAAAGAAGCAGGACCATATTCTATTCTCATTTACAGCCATGAGGATGTCTGGTGTCAGCAAACAGCCAGTCAAGATTTACATTCACAAAACACAAAAAAAATTAAGTTCAGGTTATTTCTGTGGCTGAATTTTTTGATTTTTAACACAAAGAAAAAGCTAAGATACAATTTCAACAGTCTTAGGATAGCAAGGAAACTCAACAGAAGTTTTCTTATGTCCCAGACTACTGCAACAACAGCAAAGAGCCCCCAATCAGAGTTAGAATATAGAGAGGGTAGCTGGCTTGCAGATGAAGAAAGAGATAAATCAGTGTGCGGCTGGGATGGAACAGAGCAGTCAGTAAATTTCCACTGTCTTGCGCTGGATCTCTTAGTTTCATTCTCAGTTACCTGAAAATTCCACCTAAAAACTAGCAGCAAGTAAATACTATAGAATGAAGCAGAAGAGAATAAATAGAAAATACATTCATTACAATATTTGGGAAATGAAACTGTCCCAATCACACATCAGAATTACAACAAATTCATTCAATTGACACTGGGCCTCCTGGAACAAGCTGAATTAGTTGAACAATAAAATGTTAATTCTTTTAAAAAACCCTCCCCAGAGATACAAATGTGCAGAAGTCCAGAGCACACAAACTCCTGGGACAGACTGAAATAGCTGGAGTTATTTCATCAGTGAGGACTATGGAAAGACACACAAAAGGTTTTCAAACAAATTCGTGAAAGGGTAGCTTCAAACTTGCAGATTCCTGTTTAAATTTCTGCAAATGAGATAAAAGTTTTAGGAAAAAACATTTACAAACAGAGCATTAATGAAGTGCTGGAATAGATGCCACTGCAAGGGTGCCAAGCTGCCAGGTAAAATACAAGAGTCACTGTCTCCACCATGAAGTAGGGGATAAACTGGGCAAGGGCAACCTCTTGAAGAATCATATTTTCTATTATTTGTTTTGCACAAAACATCCTCCCATCTTTGGCAAGCAGCATTTCAAAAGGTCATCTGTCATTGATGAACAATAGGCCACACCAGTGTCGCCTGTCTGAAGTACTGGCCTCTCATGTGCCTCTGGTGAGATAAAACATGGGGGTCCCCCTGTGCAACATCCAGCTGTGAAACATCAGACACTTGAGAGCATCATCCTTGTGACAATTCAGAACCACAACTAAAGGATCCCAGGAGTCTCTTCAACAATACTTGATTCCTTTAAATTTCCTTTAAAATATCCTTATAATTCATTTGGCAGTGGTGGGAGCAAATGGTTTAAACACGCAAAGGGTCATTTTAGGTAACTCTCCAAAGGGTACCCTCCATTACCTGCAAGTTTGAGAAATATCTATTACAGATGTCCTTTAAACTTGATAATGAGCCATATTTAATAGGTTGTGGGATCTTTATGTAAGTAAATTTGAAACAGATTCTCCAAGTAATGAAACAAAGTTGGCGAGCTAGAATTTCACCATGTGGCTGAGCGCTGGCATCACAAGGACGTGGGGGTGCTCAGGGCCTGCGTCTGTCCCAGGCATTTGGCAAAAAGCCTCTATTCTGTTTCTACTGCCACATGAGGCATTTATGTTCAAAGAATTCAAATGTTTCCTGTTCCTGCCCATCCATTTATCATTTTTCTCAACGACAATCTATCAAAGATTTTAACAAGCACATAGTTATTTCAGGTATCTCAGTTTTAGGCACCAGCTAGAAACAAAAGATACAAGAACCTGAAATATACATTACTCATTCTGGCACTTGAATCTCAAATTAAATCTGACTAACCAAAGGGCAAGTTTAACTGCATAATTGAATAAAAACATTGGGAATAATTCTGGACAGGACTGTATAACACTGTCTCTGCCATGATGTATCTATAATCTGCTTTTCCCTTAGGTATCCCCTGGGCACAGTTAGAACTAAATAGTATTTTACTGAATTTTGCAGCTCTGATTATCCTGTGCTTTATCAACCTTTGCTCTTCTAGATTTCCCAGTCTGCAAAATTAATTATAATGAATTGGCCGGCATGTGTGAGCACTGCTGCCCTTCACTGTCCCAAAAAGGGCTGCCCAAACATGTACTAAGGTCAGCTATAAGCTAATAACCCCAGACAAATGGGAACAGATGCTGCAAGCAGAGGGCTTGTGCTCTTGGAACTGGAGATCAATGCTCCATCCTTGCTGCCCTTTTGGAATTTGACTTATCTCTTATTGCAGATAAGAGATCTTCTATTTAGACAGATAGAAAGGTAGAAAGATAGATAGAAAGAATGATAGATATCTAAGGACTGATTTTTAAAATCATTACTATTATCATCATTAATCATAGTTGATCTGCGGTATTTATTCACATTATTGTTGGGGGAATACCACAGACATCCCCCAAGAATGTAATAAATAAATGCCTCCCACCATCCAATTGGTAGGGAGCAACAAACTACACCGAGTTTTAAATCAGATGTGCACAGACTTTACAAGGGAAAATCTATGGTGCAAAATTGCACTGCTACAGTAAAGCACTCGAGTGAAAAAGACTTACATTCAGCCTTGCAGCAACACTTAACATTTTTACTCCACAGAGCCAGATATCTGTCCTCAAGTATTTTTGCCTCTCTCATCTAGATTATAACTCCCGCAGAATAAAAACTGTCACCATCAACATAAAAAGATCCCTTGACTGTTGACCTGATTTTTTTTTCATCCCCTAGAAAACAACCATTTGAAACTCTGATTAAACGGGACATGCAAGGACCTACTCTCTTCTCCCCAGCGGTGACAAAAATAGCTTTTCTGAGCAAGCACGTCAAGAGTAAACACAAGCTGCTACAATAAAAGAGAAAGTTTGATTTCATAATTCTTCCTTGTGCAAGGAAGCCTTTTAAAGAGAATATGAGGCAGGACCCTAGACAAAGCAGGGGAAGTGCCATGGCAGGCACACAATAAATGGCAGCACCATTAACATTAGGTCATCACCTCCGTGTCGCTGAGCCTTTGTGTGCGCTGAGCCTGCTGAGCTCAGAGCTGCCGACAGCTGGTCCAGGGCAACACATGGCCAAAGAGAAAGCACTGGCCAGCAAGGGGTTAAAACCTTGCTTTGGGTTTTTTTGCTGTAAGCAGCACCCCTTGAACTTGCTATTATCTTCCTGCCAGCTCCTCCAGGCCTGTCCAAAAACATGGGCGGATGATGTAGGTCTCTGAATTCAATGTAACCATGCCAGGTGCTTTCCTTTCCAGTATAAAATAGATTTTCCTTTCCTGTGTTGCTTTTAAAATGGTCACTAGTTTCTAGCACTTGTGTCAGAAATTAATCATCCAGACTTATTCAAGGAAACGATCAGTTTTGCACTGAGATTATCTGCTCTTGTATTCTGACTTACTGAGATTCTCTTCTTCAAATTAAGAAAAAAAGAATGCATTTATAAATCCAAAACTTTGAATTCCTCCATTCAAAACAGCAAACAACAGACCAGCATTTTGCTTCACACCCCAACAACAAGTTTATCTCAAACATCAGATGTGTCATAGACATTTCTTTACAACCTTTTTTTTAAGTAACAAGAACAAGCATTCTTTAGTCTCATGGCTTTTCTCAAGGTGCTGGTAGCACATTATTTCTAAATAGAACATATTCCTGAAGTACAAACATTGCATATAATAAAAAGATGCAGCTTTTTTTGGACCATCTTGTGGCTACTGCCAAAAAGCATAAAACTATCTTCCTGTTAGGAGTTCATATTTATTCCTGAGAAATAACATGCACTGGAAAGATCTGATAAATAATTCAATAGGGAAATACTCTTTTCCTACAACTAGGAGAGCATGCACTCAGAATGGGAAGTACAGGGAAAAAGCAGGAGAAAAGACAAAGTTGTGCTGGAAACTAATTCTTCAGGGTGTCATGATGGCATTGATAGGGTAAACCAGCTTCCTTCATAATACAACTGTAAATCCTCATGGACTGCAGGGAAGATTACACCAAGGGGCCTTGGTAAATTGGAGTGACATAAAACAAAAAGTAAAACTGCATAGATTTCTCTAATTACCATAGCCAGGTCTGTACCCAGTTTTCCTCCATGAGCCAACTGCTGGTCAGGGGTGGGATTTTATACCAATACAGCTATAAATGCAGCCTCCCAGAGTAAGCCCTGCTATGGCATCACAGGATGATTACAGTGCTCACCTCTGTCCATGCAGACAGAATTTCCCCTGAGCATCAACCTTCTCAGGGAAAAGCACCTTTAACTATTCAATCTGCAGCTACATTAGGGAGTGATGGATTGCTTTAGTAGCATTGGTGGTGTTACAAGTGATACAGCCTATCCAAGAGAGAAGGCTTTCGAAAACTACCTGGGGTGTCTGGCAAGCTCAGGTGATGTGCCCTGCACCAGGAAGGAGCTGTAATCAGAGATTGCTGCTGAAACAGGCTGAGGTTACTGCTGCTCTGCAGAGCATAACATCAGCAACAAACACAGCCAGTAAAGACTGCTGTGGGCTTGAGACAAAACAGGAACTTTTTTAAAATTAAAAAAAAAGGGGCAAGAAAAAAGCAACTCCCATCAACCTTGCGTTCATCAGAAATAAAAACTGTTTGATTTTTTATCAAGATCTAGCCTTAATCTGGTAAAATCAGGTCTCTTGCTTCATGAAACAGACCTGGCACAAGCCTCCCTGCCCTGTTCCATAGACAGGACAAGGTTCAAGACTTCACAGCTCTTCAGTCATTCACTGCTTTCCAAATAAGCTTGCCATTAATTCCCCCATTCTCTCCCTGGAGTCCTACATACAAGATGCACAGCCATTAGTAACTATTAACTGAGTCTAATCAAATACTTCAGCTGAGTTTGAATGTTGCTATTCAGTTTGGGATGTTTAAACATAATTACAGGCAGCAAGACTTTTTGACATGACAAATATTTTTTAATAACATTACCAGAATAGTTAGTTCTGTTTTCACTGTGAAAGCAAACAGAGCAATTCCAGCTGGAAAGTTAACATTTATCCTTGCAGTAGGGTAAAAAAGACAGACTCTGGCAGCCACACAGCCAAGGAAACTGCTTCCACTAACCAGCGGGAGATGGTGCTTCCAGGGACACTCTCCTACCGCCAACTTTTCTGCAGTTCAGAGTAGTGAACTGTTAAGAACTTCATGTACTAACAGTTCATTCCTTCTATAATTCCCCCCCCACCATTTCTTCACAATATCCTGCTTCTCACACACCCTCTGACATGTATCAGCTTGAGTTTTGATGAAAATTACTATTATTTCTTCAGAAAAGGAAACACTGAGTTACTCAACAAGGCAAATCTTCCAACACTAAGACTCAGCCTAATGCTGAGCACAGAAGGTTCAGAAGGAGAAAGGTGCACAAACCTTTGCAATCAGAACCAACAACAAAAGAATTTTTTTTCACTTGGGCTCATTGTTTAAATTATATTCTACTGCAAGGAGTCTAGGCGCCTTTCAAATGTAAATATTTTACAAGAGAATACCATATGGGAGACCCAGCTGTTTGTTTTTATTAGGAAAAAAAATTAAATCCTTTCATTTTGCAAAGATTTTTTTTTTTTTAAAGCCCAACTCGTAGTTGCATGCCAATATTTGAATTATCTTCATTCAAATGAGTCCCTAAGTAGTTGCAGGAAGTGTTTGAAGTTGGGGTTTTGCAGTTGTTAAGCGCTTAAAGAAGTTTTAAAAGAAATCAAGATTGCAATATGTTTATGCATCGGTATTTTCCCATGTTTGATAAAAAAATAAAACACATTGACTCTGTACACATTACTATAGGTGACACATTTAGAGTTCAATAAGGCATGATGACACTTAAACAGGTACATAAGCAATATCAACTACAAAAATAAACCCACCTAGCCCGAAATCAGAGATCAGAATAAGTTTCAGAGTAACAAATTCACCTGCCAAAGTAAGTGCCTAATTTTCTTCACAGATAACTCAAACGAAATTTGGCAGATTTTCTCAAATATGTTGCTGCTTAGAATAATTGCCAAGAAATACTCATACAGGAAAAAATTGCTTCTTTACCATCTTTAAAGCTCAGTTTGCACCAGACACACCAAGAGCTATGAGTAGGAACACAGCATCCACATCCCCAGCATTTGTGCTCATGGGTCCCAGGAAGTTACTTGTTTTTTGAGAAAGAACTTGCTGTGCTGATCTCCAGAGACAGCGAGAATATACATTCACATCTCACCTCTTTTTATCCTACTAACTCTTTGATTTTTATCCTCATACTTACCACAAGAAAAGAAATAATTAAGCCATGAAGGAAGCATCATTCTGGAGAACATCCGTGCTGGAGTGCAATACTTGTTCAGCCCAAGGCTGACCACAGGAAAGACTGATATAACCAGAGGAACCTCACAGAAGGGGGTGTAAGACCCAAGGACCTGACAAGTGATGATTCTCCAGGATGCTCTTCCAGCAAACAGTTTCCAGTCTTCTCTGAAGAAAATTGTAATTAAATTGTTTTGCAAAATTTTTTTGCTGGAGTTCCTTTAATTCCCCTGTGAATCCACTTATAATTTTGAGCCCTACAACCTCCTGTGACAATGAATTCTCTAGTTTAATTATGTGTTGGGCAGGAAAATTATTTCCTTCACTTCAATGCTTCCTTGTCATGCAACATGCCCTCAGACTTGGGAAATGTGCTGCATCCTACATAGTCAGCCAAGAACAAAGGTTTTAATGTGAGGTCCAAAAGTGCAGAAGCTGAAAAGTGCTGGGAGGTTCATCTCCAAGACTCAGAGAATCAATTGCTGCCTGGGGCTGTGCACTAGAGAGGTGGAAGGTGGAAAGGGAAAGAAAACATGGTTATGGAGGAAACATGCTTACACCTGAGAAAAAAACAAGTTTTTTGTTAGCTAGCACAGCCAGGTGAGCAGAGATACAAATCAGAAAACAGCCACTGAATCTTCACTGAACTCCCCAGCTCCTCAGCACACAAAGCCCTTGGCTTTGCAGCAGCTGCTCCACTGTAGCCAAACTCACAAGTTGTTGATGGCAACGTACACCCTGTCTCCCTTCCTCATATTCCAGCCAAACCCTTCCTGCTCCTGGACATGCTCCTGCTGCTTCTCTTGTCCCAGGCACCCTGTGGCTTATTTAATTCTCAGAAAACAAGGACCAGTGCTATGGTGTTGGGTGAGGAAGGCTCCTCTCTCCTTGAGGGTCCACACAATCCATACAGATGGAAGAGCAGGTTCCCCATCCCTGCTGCTCCAGGCCAGTGGCACAGGCTGCACTTCTCCCAGCAGCAGCTCTTTGCCTTTTTACTATTGCTTGTAACATTGTTTGCAGCAGCTGGAGCTTTCAACCAAACTCGAGCTGGCCACCACAACATCCACTCCAGACAGCTCAATATCTGAAATAAAATGATGAGCAGTGGCTGAGAGAATTCAGGCCAACATCTCCATGTCCCAGGCAGGCAGCAGTACAGGCTGCCCAAGCTGCTGCAGGTGAGTGTTGTCCTAGGAAGGTTGTTAATTCCACAAGTTACACCCATTTGGCACTCCCTGGAGGAGGCTGTAATTCAGCACAGCACTTCTGCACAGTCCCTAAGATATGTTAGGGACTGGCCACACAGTAAACATTAATTATATCTCTAAATATGACTGGCACTCATGGGTCAACATTGGAAGTTCTTCTCCCAAAACAGGCTTGGTGGAGACCCTGCAGGAGAGCACATATTACAGAGCAATGACAGTTTGCCTGGGGTGTGTCTACATAAGGCAAATCTCACTGATGCTCATTTATCTCTCCACATGCTCTCTGGGACTGTGTTTTCTCCCTGATGCAGGACAATTGTTCCTACAGTAGCAACACAGCACATTCTTCTATGTGGTAAAATCTCTTCCTGGGGGAAAGCTGAAACCCAAGTCACTTGGGTGGTACCTTTCCACGTCCTCACACCTGCAACACTGCTATAGCCCACCCTGCATGCTCTTCCTTATCACAGCACCCTCCCAAAGAGCATCTGGAGGCTTTTCCTGCAGCAAGTGACAGTAGCAAAGCCTTTTGGTGACAAGGTGGTAAGATCTAGTCACACTACAAACACTGCATCCTAACACTGATTTACACTAACAGGAAGAAATCCACGTGTTACAGCTTGTTTAGTAATGCCACTGAAAAGCCAGTCCACATGAGAGCCTTTGCCTTTTCAGTGGGATTGTGTTTGAAATTCAGTGGTAGTGTTCAGCACAGAAAAAGTTTTACAATACAAGGGAGAGGGATTTCTCTGGACAATTGGCAATGGAGGGGTTACTGACGTTCTAATGTGTGCTCCAGGCAAGAGCTGACTTTCTGACACTGTGCCCCAAACCATGTTGTTCTTATAATAAAATCATTCAGGCATCAGTCGTGAGGTGGAAGATTACACTGAAATAGTACTCCCCACACTGTATCTTTTTCATTTGCATCATTTACTGCTGGGCATCTGAAAAGAAAGGACGGCTTATGTAAGAGACTTACCCATGTCTGGGGAATGTTTTTCATCTCTCCTTCAACACAAAATCTTTCTTCTTATAAAGGGAAAGCCAATGTTTTTTCAAAACTGGACTATACAAATTCAGACATTTCCTCTTTCTGGTTGAAGTATTTTGTAAGCATAAGAGCAGTTATCGCTTTAGCCCCATGTTCGGGTTGAGAAGCACAAATAATCTTTTAGATATTAATGAAAAAACAACATCTGTGGAAAGGAGAGGTCTGCAGAATGATCTCCTTTGCCTACAAATAACAAATCTATTCATAATGACACAGGGACTCTCTAAATTAAGTGCACACAGGAGTGATGCAAGACCTTACAAGTCTGGTTCTCCTGCTAACACAACTGGGCTGCACGTCTGAGGCTGTGTTTGAAGAGGCTGCCCCAGGTGTCCCTGACTGGTGTGGCTACCACTGCCCTGCTGTGGTGGCACCAAAGCTACCACCAGGCTTTGAGAGGCACCTGATGGTACAGGAACCTATCTGAGATCTACTGAGGGTTAATTGACACTTCAGACACAGAAGAGATTCAGTGTGTAACTGAACTGGCCTCCTTAACCACTGAACTGACTGCATTTGGGTATCAGCCTACTCCACTGAGCACACTTAGCTATTATTTCCATTCAAAGGTGTCAGCCTGTATGCTGGCTCCATCTCAGTGTCTCCCATCAGCACTCTGAAAAATTGTATTCAAGTGTTTATTAGGACTGAAAAACATCAATAGAGATTTGGTAAGGTTTCTTAATTCTATTTGCAGCTCAGACCTGCTCATCAATATAAAACATCAGTTTTGTGTGCAGGCCACATCTCTGCTCCCAGCTCAGGATGGAGACAGACTGAAGTTTCCATGAAATCCAGGGGAATGTAAACCAGCATTTAGTTTCTAATGTAACAGCTTCAAAGTCATCACAGAAAAAATTGTTAACACAGGTTCCAAGTTTCTACATAGGCTATTGCCCCCATATCCACCAGTATGCAATGAGCAATCAGAGATGTTACTCCAAAAATAGAAAAATACATTTCTCATTAATGATAAATTCACTACAAAATATTTTTAGTAAATTATTATTAATAGCATGTTCCCCACTTAGGACTCAAGTACCATCAAATAAAAATAGGCTGCTGTTGCCAAATGGAAAAGTAACTCCATATGTGTTTATTGGAGCTATAACAGCACTCGTGTCCAGGTGTAGGAGTTATGATTTTAGCAAGAAAAGCCCTAAAACTTCTGGAAGTACCTGATAAGCATAAGGACAACTTGGTGTGCTGTCCCCCTGATGCCAGGCCACTGTACACCTCAGCTGCAGCAGTTAATGCAGTAAAACACAGATTTCAGGTGGCATTTTGACATGTGACTCATTAATGTAAGGGTTTACTCATGGACAGTTATCAAAATACTTACAAAGCTACAGCACTCACTCCATAACCTGCATCCAGAAAATCTACTTCATGTTCACTGCCTGGCTTTTAGTAAGCCTTTATTTATGAGATTCTGGCTACTGAAATTAATGGAAAATAAAAGTCTAATTTTCTGATGCATCTAGACCCTTAATTCTTACTCATTTCTGTAGGGAGCTAATAGCATAAAAAAAAAAAGTTTGGTACTTAAATACATTCTCAAATCTGGATGCCAGGCAGCAAGCACCTGTATAGGACCTGGGAAAGACCTCAGACCCTCTTTAAGGCTTTTGGTGTCACCAATGATGAATAAATAAAATTACCAGAATTATTACTTTGCCTGTTGTCATTAGCTTATCTAGGATTGATCTGAAACACCAGGAATGCAACAGCATTGAAATTATAAAGGAAGAGAAAAAGAAAGCTCAAGTTGATGCTTCAAAATAAGGCAAAGACTGGAAAGTATATTATGCTAACACGTGACACAGCATTATTCATTCAAATGACAGAAAGAAGTGAGGCTGGAGAGAGCAATTCCCCAGTGTGCAATACTTTTTCTGTTAGTTCAAACTATAGACTATATAGGTAACAGTTATTACTTCAGGAAAAGAGATGCCATGAGGCCAGACTCTCATGAGCTGGTATAGTACCAAGTCTTCCCCAACTGATTAAAGAGATGATAAAAGCTTTCTTCCCAATCCCTAATGACTTCCTTTTTTTAAAATATTTTTTTAAAAAAACCTTAAATCATAGATTTACAGATCCTCTCTATTCAATCACTGTAAATGTCACTGAAATATCAGACAAGATATCTGTATGACAAGAGGGAATCAATTTCACCTCTTTCCCCAGAGTGTCTTTGGTTTTCAGTTTAAATTGTCACACTGGTATCAACCCTCTCCTGGCCAGATGATGTTATAATTAAACACCCTGTGATTCTCAAGCCCTCACGATGCCAAACTGTCTCTCCTTTCCATCCAGCATCTCAATGACAGAACTGGCACAGAGCAGGACACACAGCTGATGCTGGGAGCCCTGCACAGGCACTAGGCATGTGCTTTTGCTGCCATGTGACCAGAGGGGTGCTTGCTCCCCCCAAAATTGCCTCTTCATCAGCACACATCACAAAGGTAACAACCAGGACACAATCTGGCTCAGTGTTTAATAACTCCATCGTTATGCTGTGAATTTGATAGTTTACATCTGAGTGGGAGCACGACTTGGGCACTGCAGTTATAATGATGCCAATTTGTAACATTCTCCTGATGGTGACAGTTGATGGTAAAGTCTTGGGAAAAAGTTTCTTTACTACATGATAGAGTTATTCTTCTGCCATTAATATTACACCCTTTGACAGTTATGGTTTACTAACAATAGCTTCAGAGTCGACATTTTGACTGATCCTTTGTCATGTTTTTATCTTCACAAGGTGTAAGCAGTCATGTAATACAGGTCTGGCAGCTACAGGTAATCATTCAGCAAATCATACTGCTAGCCAAGAACAAACAAGACATATTATGCCAGTAAATCTCATCCATTACAAGAGAAAGCATGGATGTGTTATACTACATAGTTTTTGCAGTAAATCTGCAGCAATGAAAGTGAGGAATTTGACCCCCATTGAGAGAGGCTCTTGAAAAAAAGAAGTGCAACAGCCAAAAACACCATCATGCCTTGTGCACACAGCTCCACCAAAATCATACAGATCCTTGATCAGAAGTGCAAATTGGGAATACAACCTGGAAAGCCTGTGCAGTGAGACACGCCACAAACTGTTAATCGTTACACGAGCAATTGCTGGACTTGTTAATTTCTAAAAGAGATGAAAGGAATCTCATCTTCTTTATCCACAATTTAACATGCAAAACAAACCTCTGAGCATTACAACATTAGGTGTAATCAACCCACCAGACAGCATTAAGTTAAAACAATAGCTCAGATATCACTAAGCCTCTTACAGGAGTTCAGTCAAATCCAGACTTATTTGGATTACATGGTAGTTTGGGAAATACTGTAGTGAGGATCATTTAACTTCCAACCAAATCCAAAGAATATGAATTTTTTCTTCCCTTACAAGGAAAAAAAAAAAGAAAGAATTGCATCAGCTTTCTATAAAATTGCTCAAACTGAACCAACTTGTAGCCAGCCTGGAAGCTTAGTGATTGCATCTCTGTGCCAAGCCATGTTTGAATAATGGTTCAAGTCTGCTGTTCCTGAGGCTGAGGACACTCAAGAGGCAATAGAAGGTACTTATTTCAGAAAAAGGTGCATCTCATCCTGTTCAGCAATAGCTCACGTTGGCCCTGATCTTGGGGTCTGGAAGATCGAACCTGGATGATAAGGGAAAGCACTGATGAGACTTGAAGAAAGTCTTGTCATAGTCTTCTGTGCTTCCAAGCTGGTTTATTTGCTCACAAATTTTGAAAGTTGGTACAGGAAGTCCATCAAAAAGAGAGAGAGAATGGAAAGCCCACCCATCCCAGAGAGCTGGGAGCTCAACATCTGGCTCTAAGTCCTGGATGCTCCAGTACTGGGCATGCACATGTGCAAAGCAGACCCAAAGCCTTCCACAAACATTAGTAACAAACATCTTGATTTCCATTTATGCCAACAAGGACCGCAGAGATTCAGCATGAAAGTAGGCATGTGTTAAAGACACATCCATATATGGATTTAAATGTCTACATTTTTTAGAATGCTGTACTGAAAATATTGGCCCTTTCTCCTTGTAACTGTTAGCACCCGATAACTCTTTAGATTAAAGTGAGAGATTTCCCTTTTACTTCATTCTTATGACAATATGGCACTGCTGGCTTCAAATGAACTATAATAGAGTAAATCCAAGTGTTAACAGTGAAAATTTAGGCCCTAAAATTATATTTAGTAACTAAACACTGCTGAAGTAAATAAACCAGAAGACTTGCCTAGGAGAACAACTTAACCAGCACTGTCTGTGCTTTTGCTGGGCTGTAAAGGCCAACTTGTGGATGTTGTGACAATACTCAGCTTGAAGTTATTACTTTTCCAACATGACATACTGGGATGTTGATCTAAAAATTGTGAATTTGGAGATGGAAAGAATTCCTGACTTTCAGATTACATCACGTATTTTCATGGTGGGGTGAAAAAGAAAAAAGTTTTGTTCTCCTCATCAGAGGACTGTTGTGTTTTTAGAGAGACCTTTCCTGTTGTTCAGGATTGCCACCTTCCCTGTGCAGTGTCAGTCAGCCTGCACTGTGACTCTGTACAATGGGACTACATGGTTTGTACAGCTGCTGAGAACCACTACCAAATGACACTGAGGTTAAAAGCAAAACAGCACCACTGCAAACTTCACCTCAAGTTGAAAGTCAAATTCTATTTGTTTTCTGGCTCATGTATCATCAGTAACAATACAAATCCTTTCAGGTCCAGTGCTGTGTATATCCATTACTCATGTCTCCCATGTCATCTGGCCAACACCATTTCCTTTCTGGTGTTGTATATGTGTCACTGGGAGCATAATTTGAAGACAATAAGTTTATACAGGTGACTTTGCAAGATAAATGCAGGTAACAGTAGTTCCAATAGCGCAGAAACAAGGGAAACTTGCAGGATTTTTGGCTGGACTTGTAAAGCAGAGTAACAAACTCCCCAAGACCTAACTTCCACTATGTACAGTGAGCAGATCTCCAGGGCAAGACCAGTCAATGTCATTTCTTTACAAAGAACTGTATCTTGATCACTGGGAATGTCATGGCCTGAAGAAAAGGAAACAAGGAAGGCTTAGAGCAGCACAAAGGAAGTGTCGAAATACCCACATAATTTTGCCACTGTGTCCGCCAGGGATGTGCTAAGGTCTTTCATCCAGCTCACAGAGCTGTGCCAGTTGCAAGGGTTTCACATCAATGCAATCAAACCAGAACAACTGTGCTGATGAGGCTGTGGATGCAGCGTTTTTAAGTAAAAAAGGTAAAACTGCTCGACAAATTTATGCTAGTCTTTTCCAGGGCAGGGTGAGCACAGCTGCTCTGGTAGAGGTGCATCTGTGCAAGGGCCCTTGGTCAGAAGAGCTGTGATGGATACAGGAGCTCAGAAGTGACAACCACATAGCACTGAGGCTCCAAATAGTCCAGGAAGTGACTGAAAACCTCACATCAACAAATTCACATCTCTCCCCGCTGGCTTTCTGAGCGATGAACCATCACCTCCAAGACCAGTTTATCCTCAAGCCCTGCTAACTGGGAGTGCTGGCACGACAAGTACACGTGAACAGCCCAAAGCTGCTCCCAAGGAAGTCAGTGACAAAGTTCCCAGTGATCCTGATGGAAACAGAAGCTGGCACAAAATGCTGCAAGTCATTGCATGATCTCACTGTGACAGTACCCTGAACAAATCAATATTTAGGTTGAATTTCATTTTGCAAATTGAATCAAGGATTCAATTACTCTGTCTTGCAGGAATTGTCCTTGCCTTACAAGATACTAGAAGAAGGAGAAGAAATAACTCAAATGTGCCTCATAATCATTTGCATGTATTCTAGAATCACAACCACTAAAATTCCTTAACCACACATTTAACATTATTGCAGGACATTAGTATGAAGATTGATTAATTGTGCATTTCATATTACATCATAGTGATTTATTTTAAGTGTCTTTTAAGCTTCAACCTCACTGTGATTACAGTGCTCAGATTTAGGAAAGTTATGATAAAATACTCCCTGCCCTCCCCCAGCCCCCACTGGGAGGAAGACCTGTCTAGGATTCTATAAACTCAAATGGTACTCTGGGTGTTTACTTCAGCAATTTGGCCCAAAGTATATAGTAAAGCTCAGGATGGGAAAAAGGAACAGCATGTTCCAGCCTGGAAAGCAGGTCTGAAGGACATCGAACCACTCCTTACTTGTACTTAGATTAAAACAGCTGATATTGGGAGTGTCCTGAGCACTTTTACTCACTCTACCCCTGCTAGAAAATCATATGATGTGCTTGGAAGGAATGTGAATTTTAAATCACAGTACAAGCAAACATTTTTAGAAAGAGATCAGTTCTAGTGAGCTGGACACAGGGCTGCTGAAAGCCATTAACTCAGTGATGGAGGTGTTACCCCAGCACTGCACCCCAGCACCCCTTTGGTGAGGTGTTTACCTGCTCTCATTCCTCATATTCCAAAGGGCAATAAGATTTACTGAGTTTAATGGTCAAGAGGAGTTAATTACTGACCAGGTTCTTCCCTTAGATATCTTGCACCTCTGATCTCACCATCAGTCTTGACTGCAAACATGAACATTTGTCTCACTGTTCAATTACCAGACCTCAGCAAACCAAAATACTTTCGCAACATTAGAAGAATCAGAGACGTAATATTAAAAATAACCAGGACCATATTTACTGCTATCTGATTTAGAGCTAGCTCTACCCACCTGCTTCCTTCCTGCTCCCAGCTTCAATAAAACACTTCATTCATCTTTGTTTCCTCGAGGTCCCTATACATCATAAGTTACATTCCAGTCCTTGTTTCCTTGGTTTGATTTTTATGATTACTTATCAGCTATATTTTCAGATGATTCAGTGAACTTCACTCTTCTATCTTTTTAAAATTGATGAAAGCTAAAACAACTTTTGCTATTAAAAGCACAGCCAAAAAAAAATGTTTTACTTTGGAGAGAATCCATTTGGATGCAGTCACTCCCTTCTAGAAGCCCTAAACAGCTTGATCCAGGAGACCTGCTAAAAAGCAACGTAATTTCTACTTATAGCAAGCTGAAGAAACTTTTCCCTTGGAGATTACATTACTTTGATTGGATGTTATGTTTTCCATCCTGATCTCTCTAGTAAAGTGAAACTGTAGGAGAAACATATTGCTCACTGAAAAGCTGCATCCAGAACTCCTGCAAAACAGGGAGAAAAGTACCAAAGGAAATAGAAATCACTTGAGCAAAATTCTTTTCTGTTTCACCCCTACTTGGCCAGATTCAGTTGGAAAGAGCTGACTTCAGTACAGGAAAGACAAATTCCATAACCTTTTACTTTGAATACAACTGTTAAAAATGTTCAAAAACATATGCAAAAGACAAAACAACTCCTGCATGAAATCAAGAACAAATAACAAAATAGATGAAATCCACTACTAACATTACAAAACATTTATTTTTGTTTATACCATATACATATAAATAGAACATAGTGAAAACACCACTCTGAGTCAATGAGAAGGTTGCACCAAATAGCATTCAAAAATCAGGAAATTCCAGAATTAAGGTTACCCAGGCAACCTTAATTTTACCCCCTGTGCATATGTATTTTTACAACACAGCCCGTCAATGCACCATAGCATTCCATTTCTCAAATAGCATCACAAACAGAAGAAAGCTCATAAGAGCAAATGCCAATTTGTCATGTTGTACATGTTGGTGGCTTTTCCTACAGGGAAGGAGCAGTTTAGGTTGTAGTTTGTAGTATTTCTTATTGCAAAAGTGAATTAATTTCACTCAAAATTTAGCACAAAAATGTACCTTGCAACACAGAAGAGGATTTTTATCCTGGCATGAAGTTTGATACTAACATATTTTAAAAAAATATACCTGTGTGGGCAAAGTAGTCTTTGTTCACAGGTAAATTAATGTTCTTCTGTGCTAAACAGATACCATGTTTGCCCTGTAGTCAAAAAAAGAATGGCATACTGCCCAGAAGAGACTAGATGAATTAGTTGGGATAAATCCAGAACTTGTGAAGGACTGTTCCAAGGAATAAACCAGCCCCTGTGAAACAACAGAAATCTCCTTTTCTAAAGATGAATGGCTTTAAAGGGAGAGTAGGTTTAGATTAGATATTAGGAAGAAATTATTCACTGTAAGGGTGGTGAGGCATGGAAACAGGTTGCCCAGAGAAGTTGTGGATGCCTCATTCCTGAAAGTGTTCAAGGATGAGCTGCATGGGGCTTTGAGCAACCTGGGATAGTGGAAGGTGTCCCTGCCCATGGCAGGGGGTTGGAATGAGATGGTCTTTAAGGTCCCTTCCAACCCAAACCATCCTATGATTCTATGACATGGAAACCATAGACCTGTAGAGAGAATAAATACAACTATAGGAATGATATTAACAATGTCACAGCAGTTGATAACATTAAGGAACCCTCACTAATAATAAACCAAATAAAAATACACATTTCCTTCTCTCCAACAGAACCTGATGAATAAAGAAATGCAAATGAAAACACCTAAGACTAACTATAAGGGTGCATTTTCATTCCAGGAGACCTATTTCATTCCTGGTTTTAAAAGGATCTTGGGCATTTCTGAAACACCAGTAGGAAAAACATCGATTAATTGCGTTTCCCTTATTAGCACCCCACCACAGAGCACACTTAATCACTCAGCATCAGGACAACTTTCCTGAGAAGGCAAACAGTATTTATGGGAGCAGATAAGCCAAAGAGAAATGCTGTGTGGCTTCTATTCCCCATGATAACAGACACTGCAGATCCCCAGTACACAAGCCTTCTTCTTCTGCCCTTCAACAGCAAGGGGCAGATGGTGCTCCAGCTGAAATCAATTTGAAAATTCCTTCAATCCCATCAGAACAGATCCAAAATTAGTCCAGCACAGAACAGAATAATGTGCTTGGGAGCACTGAACCTGGACCAAAGAGGCTTGGCTGCACTCCTCATCCTTGCCTGCCACTCCAAGCAAGCTGTGTCCCCTCTGCACAGCTCTCTTTCTTTGCCTGCCAGCTTTCCCTTATCTTCCTATTGACATTACAAGCTCTTTGGGGCAAGCTTTCTCTCCAGGTACCTGTTTGTACAGTGCACATCATACTTAAGCTCAATCAAATAATAATGAAAATATACTATATAAATAATAATGAAAACCATAGCAATGAGAAAAAAAAACCCAAACAAACCAAACTAAAGCAAAGACCTTGATTTGTGTGAAATAATCCACAATCCACAGCTTGGATAGGCACAGCTTGTGACAGATTCTTTCCTACTCCTATTAAGTTGATGGCAAAGCTCCCATTAGCCTTAGTAAGAGCAGGATCAGACCCAGGCTGTGTACACTGAAAACTTGGGGAAGGCCAAAAGTTGTCTAGCTTGAATGACATACTGCATTTAAGTTTCTATGGAAATTTGAAATTCCTACAGAGTGTGGGATGCAGTCAGTCCTGAACCACAAGATATATCCACTTCCAAGCATGGAGGCTCCTCAGGGACAGAGGCACCTCAGAAGCACTGGATCTTTTATGAGAAACTTCAGTCATCCAGCCAATAATACTTACAACAAAAATAATATTTTCCATTCTCACATATTGCTAAGTTGTAAACTGTTCCTTAGATACCTGCACATGGAGTTTATGAGAAACACATGTAAAATCACGACAAGCAAACCCTGTTTATACCTTTATACAAAATAACTACTGAAAGGACCAATTTCCAAAAGATGCCTATTGGGGCCTATCAATTATGCAGTGTGCCAAAGTCATCATCAAGCAATAAACTTCAGATGCTGCTCTGCCTTCCCTGAGATGCCACCACCTGTAAAATCCCTTGCTTTCTTCCAGTGCAGGTAGCACTCTGATGGTTGCCTTCAAATGTCACTAAGACTCAAAAAGAGCTTATTGAGCTTTCCCAGTAAAACAGGGAAATTCTCAAGTTTGAGAGAGCTCCCTGTAGGATCCATTGTCTGGTTTAAATCATGCCTGGGTGAACACCACATCTTTGTGATGTTCACTGTCACATGACAAAGACTTTCCTACTCAGAAGATGCAAGACCTGATAACCAGCTTCACATTCACAAATCAGCCAGAGGACTCTGTCACATCTTCTTGGGCAACATCTCTGTTTTCAATTATAACACCAAAATAAGGAAAAGTCAGCACAAAAAGGACTTTCTGTTGCTAAAGCCTGTAATTTCCAAACACAATACAAATTCATCTAATTGAACTGGTTAAAAAGTTGGTGAGAGAGGGGGTTATGTTGTTTTAGTTTGGTTTTTAACCCACGTGCTTCAACACAACACTGTGTGAACAGCCCTCAGCCACAGCAACTTCGACTGTGTATTAATGACATTTCTCCATCCCTCCCTCACCACCTATGAAGTATGTGGCTAAGTTACCTGTTTTCAATTGTTATCTCCTACTGTATCTTTTCTGTATCATCTCATGAGCTCCTTCAATTAACTTGACCTTTGCACCTCCCAACATAGCAAAGATGTGCATTCAAAATGGGGTTTGTACTTCTTGTAGTGATGCCTCAATGTGACTAAGCTGGTTTGTATCAATTCTAGGATGACAGAAAGCTTCTTTTCCCTACTTAGATACACATATCCATTGAAAGCACACTCTTTTCAGCTTTGTGCTGTTGTGGGATTTTAATCCCCAGAGCAGTAAATGTGGCTCTAATATATCACTCACTACTTTACTGATAAAACTGGATTCACTGTAGATGAGCAATGCTGAAACAGAATAAAATGTGGTGCTGAAGAGCCTGGGTTTACTCAGCAAGAAATCTCCATTTTCTAAATTCATCAAAATGTGTCTCCACACCTAAAATTAGACCAAAATACTGGAATTTCACTTCCAGTCTTCATCTCTTGCTTTTAGCTACAGCTTCCAAGCACCAAGAAAGTGCTGTAAAACTTATTCTCTGGGTAACACAATGTCTCCAAAATTATGATCAGAAGAGTGGCTTAGTTTTATGTCATTTTTATGATCTTTTACATTACCATTTAGACCTCTACATCACCTGGTATCACCATCCAGTACACACAAAGCTGGCCTGGCATTCCCTGCATTTTTAGAGAAATTCAGTTTCTCAGCCCATTTTACAAGTTGTTTGTTTGTTTAATTATTAGTTTGCAGGTAGGAAACATCCTGAGAAAACAACTGTGCTCTACAAGAACTGACAGATGTGCAAATAGAAGTGTCTCTTTTGTTGCATACAAATAATATTTTTAGCATGAAACCAGCAGTGCAATGTCCCTACTGAATTTATGATACAATTAGAAGAACTGTGTTGTCTTGGACCTTCAGCAAATTCTCTTTGAAGATTTCTGAGGCCTTTTGTAAGCTGAATCTGTTTAAATCAGCAGTTATAAACATAAAAACCTAATGAGGATGCTGAACAAACTGTACTTTGAATAATTACAAATTATAAAATTGAAGCTGGGAGCTGACAAACAGGGGTATTAAGTTTATCACACACATAGAAAAGCAAGAAACTGTGTACCCCTCTTGCCTTGCTTTTCAAATTATGCACCAGTGCAATGGTGAATGAGAAATCCATCACTGCCTAAAAGAGAAATCTAGAACTACAACTTGGGGAATCTCAGACCTTTCAAAAATTTTGAAGAGCTCTTAATCCATGAGCTGTTCAGACATGTAGGTAATCTTCAACTGTTAAAAAATCATCCTCTGAAACTGTCACTGTTAGAAAGGATGCCCAGGATTCAGTGAAACTCACTCCATGACAACAAATAAAATTAAAGAAAAGTTAGGGGAGTCCAGTGGAGATTGAGGGATCACAATAATCAATTATCCCAGATAACTGAGAGAAGGATGAAAACAGCTTTAAATGGAATTTCAGAATCTCAGACATACCCTCCAAATGCAGGAGAAAAGTGAATCCATTTCTGTTCTCTCAACACTGTCAAATCCTACCATTGCATCCAACTCTCCATACTTTGGTGCCATCTGTAAAACAGAGATGCTAATAATCCCCCACATCTCACAGCTGTTCTGTGAATTAACTCGCCAGGGCTCCGTGGTGTTTCCGTCCTGCTGATGGGCACTCACAGGACATGCACAGCATCACCTCTTTTCTTTGTCAACTTATTAATTACTGCACATATTCTCCAGGTCTTGCAACTGAGAGTCTTTGAATTGCTGAAATAAATAAATAATTGAGAGCCAATAACCTTTCCCTGACTACAAATCAACCATCTGTCGCATTCCTGGGTATGACAAAACTTTTAATCAATATATAATTTTCACCCTGTTTTAATGAGCGTTCCTGTCTCACTACCTACTGCTGATTGCAGTTCTGGCTCCTATTGGGCTGGTATTAAACACTTCTGCAAAGGGAGGCAATGCCAGCCCAAAGCCTTCCTCTTTCAGCTGTACCTGATAAGCCTGCACACACAAAGTGCATGTTTATATTACATATTCCACTCAGCTTCCTAAATGGGAGACAGCAACAGTTTAATAACCATAGCAGATCCTAAAAACTGAAAAAGCAGTCTTGGTAGTTTTTGCAGAACTATTTCAGGGAATAACCAAGGAAGTTTTCATTGAGTTTATTTCAGACTAAACGAACTTCTCTCATGCTGTCTGGGCTGTATCTCCTCCTGTCAGGATCTGAGGACCACATTAAAGAATACTTAAATGGGAAACATCCAAGGAATAGTTAACTGTTGAGAGAAGAGGATTTGTGATGGTTCTCTTCCTTCTGGGTCAGGAACAACTAGAGCTGGGAAGAAAAAGGCTGTTGCCTAATGCAGCATTTTAGTATTTAAAAACCTGGTTTTCTTCCAAAAGGAAAATGGGGCCCTAGTGGCTTGGCAGCCTGCTCCTGAGCCACAGATCCTGTGATGCCAGGATCCTCAGCCCCACAGCGGTTTGCATGCCCTGGCACCACATCCCTCCCAAGAGGGCACTGCCAACCTTATGGTGGCTGGCAGAGCTGGCAGGCTCCACAACTGGGACCCTGGGAAAGGTCCAGCTTCTCTCACAATTTCAGCAATGGCAAACCATGTAAGCAAAATATGCAGTTCCTTTCAAAGCAGGAAATCCAGTGAAATAAATTTCTCTTATCAGCTTTAATGTAAATCTTGCAGTCCAGGATGGTGTGGGGTAAAGTGAGACCTCATGATCTCAAGATGAAAGTGTAGGACCACATGTGGTCCTAAAGATGATGAGGCTTGGGACCACTTGTGGTCTCCTTGCAGCTTGTGCAAGAATAGCCTTTGCAGTCCAGTTTGGGTCACAGTCTGTTTCAAAGAAAGCATGACTGAAGATTAAAGAATTTGAAAAAAACAGAACTGGGTTTTATTGGTAAGAAGAAAAAACAAAAACAACAACCAAAAAACCCCCAACCAAACCCAACAGAAACAACCCACAAAAAAACATTAAAAGGCCATAGTCAACAAAGAACAACCACTAAATAAATATCATTTCCATATTTCCATATCATCACTTTGTAGGAATGTGATTTAAAATTTAAATTCTAGCTTTCCTTATACAGCCTCCCAGTCCAGCACAGAGCAGCAGAGAGAGAAAGCATTGCAGAGCAAGAAAAGACTTTTTCAGCCCTGGCACTCTGGAGGATGAGCAACACTGCAGATCTGATGAGAGGGACAGACCAGCAGTCCCTTGTTTCATACACAGAGAATGGCCTCTTGTAACATTCTGCTTTATTTTTGGTCCTCAATTGGTTTAAAAAGCACCGTGTGACTCGGTACGAAGACAAAATTAGAGACAGGAGCAATTAGTCAGCCCAAGTAAACTGTCATAGGCTGTTTTGTAGGGGCACAACAGTGAATAAAGTGCAGTGGATGGAACGGGATGAAGGGCAGAGTAGATGGAGGAGCACAACAGAGCAGATGTACGGGAGAACAAAACACGAAGTAAGAGCTCAAACATTTCAGCTGCCTTCCCAACAGCAGGCACACTGTTTGGGAGGATGCAGGTCTGAAGGGCAGGTCAGCACCAGCTGAGGCTGGTGTGGATCCTGCATGGAGCAGAGCCACACTGAGCTTTCCCTCTCCTGGCGAATGCCGCAGAGCGGAGGGGCCGTGGCTCAGAGCACCCCACCCACACCACGTGTGACTGAGCGCAGGCCACACGCACCAGGGCCAGGCAGCAACAGGGAGGCCACATAAAACCCTTACACACAGATACACAAAGCCCAGATGGCACTGGGGAGAGGCAGAGGGAAGCCTCTCTGTGTGCACACTTTATAATTTGGGGAAAACTTGCAGAGAGCAGGGCACAGAGCTTTGCTACATCAGCAGACAGATGTGAATTTAAGCAAGCCTCAATATTGCTGCTACACTACTGCTTTTAATGTCTGCTAGAAAAGCAATGAAAGAAAGGATCAAGTACTAGAGAAAAGGGGAATTTTTGGTGGTCGGAGCAGACCTGCTTTTTTAGTCAATCACTGAATCTCTTTTACTCTCTGCTGCAGAATCACCTAAGCTTACCAAAGGCAGTGGCAAAGCTCTCAGTGACTTTACTGAAAGGAGGATTTACTTTACTGAAAATGGCTAACTAGAAGTGTCAGGAACCTGAACTCTAAATCACATTTTAAAAACTTACAAAGCTATTGCTTCTTGGTTCTTTAAAGTGTGAAAACTTACACCATTGACAATTTACTATTTGTGAATTCACCCC